>JAHTLZ010003547.1:5946119-5967420 GCA_023846285.1 Phrynocephalus versicolor | reverse complement strand
CCAAAACAACCAGATTTCTACACGGGAAGAAACCCGAATCCACCCTATATATATCTTTGAGTAATATATTTATTCAATGCACTTTCATATCATTTTATGCATGTAAAAATAAACCTTTATAGTTGAATTAGCCATTGCATTCAAAATGTTAAATTTTGTCCCTCCTCTCCCTATAATGAAGAGTGGTGACATAATAACAGCCCAATCTATGTGCTTTGTAATGAATAATAAAGTGTTTTAACCTCTTTAGGGACTTAACACTGCATTAATCCTTTAATCCCTAGAAAAACCAATTTTGTTGACATGTAAAGGGGATATTTAACTTCATCCAATTAATTTTCTACTTTAGAGATAACCGTGATTATGAAGATCAGATTGAATAGATTCATTAGAGCTCCCTTATTGTGCACAAAGTGATCGCTTTGCCACAAGATATCAGAAAAGAAATTTACATCTTACAATTATCTTTTATTCCCCCCTCCCTTATTTTTAGGAGAACGGAAATGCCATAACTTTGAAAATCCTGAATGCTTTCCCATTTAGTACTTCTGGAATAGTTGAGATACCACCAAGCTATTATACACAGCAAGCCTACTGCCATGATTTGGTTTAATTAGTATTGTTCCTGTGACATGTTTTAACAGTGTTTTTCTGAAATACTTCCTAACGGCAAGCGAACAATTAGGTGTGTATGAATGGAGTTGATAAACCTAAAGGTCTGCATTAAATAAAGACTTGTTTTGAGAAAACCAATGGGATCTGGTAATGGAAGATTGTAAGAGAAAAGCTACAGTATCTTGGCAATGGTGTGTGGCACTTGCAAATGCTACCTAAGCCAGAGAAACCCAACAGTACAAAAAGAAACTTAGGACTGTGCTTCCCCTCCCTCTACCCAGTTATGTATCCTTTCATATCCTACAGTATCCCTGCTCCTGCCCCACTCCCGGGGGTTAGAAACATTTCCATCTTGTGGAATCCAGTGCTTGGATTTCCCCGAAAGTTGCATTTGTGCAATTACACCTATACAATTCATCTTGTCTTTCTTTGTACTTTTAAGCAGGGGGTTGGGGTGGGAATGAGAAAGTGAGAAAATTCTCTAACCATTCTTTCACTCATATGTTTCATAGTATTATATGACAGTATAACTAGAAATAGTCAAACAATAACTCTTTATAGATACAGAATCTCTTTCCGTAAGGGTGAACAAACAGCATCCTGTGGACAGAATCCTTTTGAGGATTTATGCTGGTGTAAGGGTAAAGTACAGTAGTGAATTGCTGCTAATCAGTGAGTTGCCTCTTGCATTGCTGGTTTCATGCTGAGTCACTTGACTGGCACATAAGCAGAAGTACAAGCAGCAACTTATTAATTAGAGGCAGTTGCCATTGTGATTTACACTTTTATGCTCACACCAATGTAAATTATCAAGGTTCTTCTGGCAACTGTTTTAAACTGAAGAGTTCTTGAACATGTTTTCCTAAAATGGCCAACTAACAGTTATGGTGTAGGATTTGTGACCCACCTAGAAAACGTTCAAGTTAACTGTAGATGACTTTGAATGAAGAAGTAGAATAACTTTGTGTGATAAATGTCCCATTATGTGTGTGTGTGTGTGTGTGTGTGTGTGTGTGTGTGTGTGTGTAGATGTAATGTTTTAATTTACAGTTAATAATGGTAACTTAGAGTGCAATCACATCTGTAAATAGATCACCATTTGGATTGCTTGTAGAGTGGTCTGCTGTGAACTGTTTCCTGATGATCACATGATGTACAGTAGGATCCCCATATCCAATGATTCATTATCCACTGATTCAGTTATCCACGGTTGGCAGAGGAAAAATTAAATAATTCAGCAGCCACAAAGCAAGCTGTTGTCACAAACAGCATCTGTAAACAAGCTAAGAAGCTACTGTCACAAACAGTGGCCATAAAGCAAGCTACTGTCACAAACAGCAGCCATAAAGCAAGCTACTGTCTCAAGACAGCAGTCATAAAACAAGCTACTGTCAGGAAATAGCAGTTTGGGTCTGGATGGCAGGCGTTCTCTCTTATCCATGGCTTTCATTATTCACAGGAAGGCCTGGAACCAATCCGCAGCGGATACTGGGATCCTACTGTATTACGAAATGTGTTCTAGCTATTAAGTAACCAGGGACTGCAACCACCTTATTTATTGATTTGATTTGATTTCTGCATCATTCAACTGGGAATTGCATAAACTCTGAGAATTGCACAAATAATGATGGTAACATAAAATAACAGGAACATAATAAAAATTGAAGTCAAGATTAAGCTGACGTTACACTTAACAACAGGCAGCAACTAAAAATGATCAGCTGATACTCTCAGTGGTAGTTCAGGTGGATGGCTTCGAAAAGCCTGCCAAAATAAAAAGGTGCCAAGGGAGCACATCTCTATTTCTGACCACAACAAAAGAAGTATCCCAGATAATGTGCTATCAAATAAGGAGCCATTTCTAGGGTTCTTGGATTTCCCCCCCAATCTCCCCGTTTCCATCACTTAGTGAACAAGGAGAAGGGAAACCAAAACACACCATATATTGTTGCCATACTGACTGTTTTATGTCTGTAAAAGCAGCCTCTAGAGGAACAACATTGTTGTTTGTTTGTTTGTTGCTGCTGGTCAAAAGAGGGAAGCAACTGTGGTAGTTGCTGTGTTCTCTTCGGCTCTGGGACAGAGGAAAGGTCAGCTCAATGTGTACCCGGCCCAGCTTGCCTTGACCTTAGTGAAATGCCCCCGATTCTCCCTTGTGCTCCTGTTCCTTGTTAAGAGGGCTGCCTGGATGCTCATTTCTTCTCCTCCTCCTCCTCCATTCCTTCCCCTCTCCCTCATATACCCAGTTGTGTACACAGCTGCTGCCAGGAGAAAGCCAGCTAGCCCATTGGCCAAAAAACCCTTTGCAATGTGCAATCCCACAATTTTACAGGACAAAGGAAGGTGTCAAAGTGGTCTGAAATTTGGAAGGAAGTGTGGCCCATATGAAAGAGAGAGAGAGAGAGAGCTGGTCTGCCCTACCTGTATTCCATACAGAATATTAAATGTTCTATAGGCTCCTAAACCAGAATACAGTATACATTTGGATTCTGAACATCAAAAACATTGTTCACTAAGAAGATCCTGTAAGAGTAAGAACTTGGAGCTGATTCATTTTTTAAATTTTTCCCAGGAAAAGCAGCTGGACTTTTTTTTAAAAAAGGGGGTGGGTGGGAGGACTGACTATTTGTATTCCTTCTCCGTTCCCCATGCTTCCTTCTACTGTTTTCTGAAAAGGATTAAAGACTGGACATTGGAGATTAGAGCATGTAAGTTTAGGACTCAATGGAAGAACACAGCAGGCCAAGCTGACCAGAGAAAAGAAAGAGGAATATCTGTGTTGCATTGGATCTCTTAACAAATATTTATGACCCTATCTTTGTAGGATGCAATAAAGGGATACTCAGATTAGTTTAAAGGACAGTGGAACATCAAATTGGTTAGAATGAAGAATTGGCAAGAATTATTAAAATTTTACTCTCTTGACAATAGTAGCTTTTTCATACTTTTTTCAGTATGTGGGAAGTAACACATCCTGCCTCAAGAATTTGCAGGTTTGCAAGGTCTATTTGTGTGTCATTCAGAGGAATATAATATTTAAAAACAAGGCAAACATATTAAAATATAAATGGAATATTGCACAAATACATTTTAGTCAATATGGGAAATATATTCTTTAGGTAAAAAATGTTCCCTCTAGGAAAAATATATAAAGAAAAATACATACAGTATAAGTTTCAGTACTGGAACAAAAAATATATGCACATCTTGACATGAGACAATTATGAGAAAAAAAAGCAGATAAGATTCAAAGAAACCCAGCAAAAACTGGTTGATTTCTTTAAATATTTCCAACTTACTCTAAATTGTAATTTAGTGCTGGGTCAATTCAATGAAATCTACTTCTAAATCAATCCAAATATATTTTAAAGGTTTTAGATCCTTATCTTAAATGGTATGCACTTAGAAAATAATTGCCAAGACCCATCACTGGTTACTCAAAGATGAATCATGCCAGACTTTGATCAACTTAAAAAAATGCTTATCTCGTAGGCCGTAGATTAGATGATGCTACTGATGCTGATGCTATACATAGGCTTATTTGTAGCTGGTTGGCCTTCTGTACCCAAAGATCAACAGTTGCATGTTATTGTTCCTTTCCTCCCTTTTTACTTTACTTGTCATTGTGGAGGTAATGGGGTGCCACAAGATTCTGTCATGGGACCCTTGTGGAGCAGAATGTGGACCAGACTACTCGTGACGTTCTCCTCCTGATGTCTATGTTTATGTTCCATTCACTACCATTGGAGTAGAATGAGACTGAATCAAGTATCGGCCATGCAGAAGACATTATGACAAGTGATCTACCTGTATCTGTTGTCTTGATCTGGTGAAATCTGCTTGTGTGAAGAACCCTATGGGCCATTTACCTTGTACACATAAGGATAACTTTCTTTGAGGACTATTTTTCTGCCCCTCTGCTGGCCATGCAAGACCGCAAAAAGGTCCCAAACAAAAAGAAAATCCCCAGAAGCAGATAAAAATCTATGAAAAAAACAGGAGAGAGGGTTTAATGCATGTGGCCCTATGACCTATTTAAAATGCGAGTCCATGCTTCTGTAGGCCTCCCAGAGCTAATTAGGAGGTTATTTGTTTCTTTATTGGTCACTGGAGCTGTACCTCGCTCCCCCAGCCTAGAAATTTCAGTTCATGTATTTTAAGACTGAGTTCTTCCCATAGATTTCTACTCCCCTCAGAATATGTCAGTCAACCATTAAAAAAATGAACTACATTTCTCCAAATGTAAATTAATCTTTCCTCTTCTGACTACTCTTTCTCAAATGTATATTTTGTTCAAGAAACAACTAACCAATCTATTACACTGTAATTAAATTGGATTACAGAATAATCACACCCCTGCTTTCTTTCTTCGGATTACATGACAATTAAATTTGGTCTTCCTATGAAAAACCATTAAGTTCTAATGATACCATTGCATGGTTATTTGTATGACACAATGCAGTCATTAAATTATATGTGCATCATTTTTCTTCAGTGGGAATAATTATTAAAACAATGCTAATGCCATGCTGCCTTGAATAAATGCCAGTACGATTTATAATTTTCAAAATATCTTCTGGATCTATAACTTTTATTTTATCTTACTAGTAGAATCAAGCTTCTCAGATGTGTAGAATTACCCCTCTCCTCCAAAACTGTAGGTGGCTCAGCAGGCTAGAGCACTGAAATGGTTGGCTGCAAATTCGGCAGCTCGGCGGTTTGAATCCCAGGTGCCACACAGCAGAATGAGCTCCCGCTGTTAAGCCCAGCTTCTGCCAACCTAGCAGTTCGAAAGCATGTACATGCAGGAAGATAAATAGGTAGTGCCGCAAAAAGAGGGAAGGTAAACAGTGTTCCACGCAGTCATGCTAGCCATGTGGCCACAGACTTGCACAACACTGGCTTTTTGGCATAAAAATGGAGATGAGCACCACCCCTAGAGTTGGACATGACTAGCACTCATGTGCAGGGGAAACCTTTACCTTTACCTTTACCCAAGCTGTACTGGCTATGTTCTGTTTCTAAACAGCTTCATTCAGTCCGACTCTTGTGCCGGCATTTAGTTCCCTCTCTTCTGTGGAATGGTTAATCTAAGCCTGTATTTTTCTGATAGCACCCCTCCAAGGCCATGGCTCCCAGTTTTTGGGTTCCAAGAGTCTAAACAGGCCTGTTCCCCACTGTAAAATTTAGTGTGAACAACCGGTGCTTAAAAGGTCCTTTATCTACAGTGCAATTGTTTTAACTCAAATACCTGTCTGTGAAGGCAGAACAAAGAGCTGTTTTGTATTTCAAGTGAATCATCCTCAAAAGATTGTGTGTCCTAGCTCTGTTCCAGAAAGATATGGGCCAGCTCTTAAAGGAGAAGGGCAGCTCATTTTTAAGTAGAAACACAAGTGGACAAGGTGCTTTTCCCCCTGTGCTGATCAGTGCCATCACGGAGCCAGAAGTCATAAAAATATCCAAGTGTGGACAGGCTCTAAGTCTAAGTAAACCAAATAAATACTTGATCTGTAAGACAGAAGAACTTTTCCTTTTAAACCTAGACTTATTTAAGTCTGGGAAATAAAGTTAGAATCTCATTCCTGATCACATAGAATCATAGAGTTGGAAGAGACCTCAACGGCCATCCAGTCCAACCCCCTGCCATGCAGGAACCCCCATCACAGTATTTCCGACAGACATTCCAGAACACATAAACCTCAAGGCCCTTAGATTCATTTGGAGCAATCCAGTACCAAGACTAAAACTACACTCAACATCTGCTATACAGGTTCATGCAAAGCTTAGATGTACTTAAAAACAGCAACATTACCTATACTGTACATGGTTACTTTAGGCTAACAAGTAAAGTAATGAGCTGTTACAAACATAATAAAACAAGGAAGCAAGGAACTACAAACTTGCTTTTTAGGTGTAAAAGAAATGTTTTCCAGGTACTTTGAAAAGATAAGGGCATTTTGGTGGAACTTTTACAGGAACTGTTCAGATTTTATGGCAATCTGCTACCAATCTTAAATAAGGGGAACATTATTTTTAAAGTTTGCAAATATTTATAACATGCAATATCAGAATTGACAACTTCAGGTGACTGGGGAACATTTCCCTGTAATTTTTTTTATTTTTCCTGTATTTTTCAGTGAGTTGGAGCTGAGGAACCCGTGATCACATCTGATTCCCTGTTATGCCTTGTAAGAGAAGAACCAGATTGCATGGCTGTGAGCACACTACAGCCAAGTGGCTTCCAGAGAAAGAAATGGTAGACCCCTTCTGAGTATTTTGTAATAAAAAAACTCCAGAAAGGCTCATCATAAATTGGAATTGACTTAACAATGTCCAATTATTAATGACAACATTTTGATTTGTATGATCCTGGCTGAGCTTGTTGGGTCTGCTGTCATTGCCCTGGTGGACAGCTGGTACGTCATGCACTTGAACACTGCTTTCACCCTGAGACAATTGGTTTAACCAAAAACTGTGGAACCTGAAGTGGAATAGGAGGAGGCTAAAGAATATTTGGAGGTGGGCCCTGGTGGAAGCTGATCTAACAGCTATTAAGATTGTATCTAACATCTATATGGTGATGGTAAAGACCATTAGAAGAACTCACTTTGCTAACCAGTTAAGTGAAGGCCAAGCTTTTTCATGTAGTACACAATTTATCCAGAACTGACCACAGTGATAGGCTTCCTAGTAGTATTGGAAAAGATAGGTGGCTAGGTGATACTGGACAAGCAGTACATGATCACACAAGTCCTCTTCTTGTGTGTACAGAGCCACCTCAAGCCATTTTGGTCCCTGCATCAAAAGGCAGAATGGCACACCCATGTAAAAACCACAAGTTGAACTGCCATCTTCTTTTGCATCCAGTTGCTGGTGATGGCACAATGCAGCTAAGGAACTCATGTGAAGAGTCTGCACAACTCATGCGTCTCAGGTCTCCAAAATGACAGCAGCCAATGGCACAGGTGCCTACTTCATTGTGTTGAAAGATAGGGTTGGTGTTACATATGAAGAAGATACTGTGCATGGTTGAGAAGAACAATAAGATTTACTACAAAGGTTAGATATCATGACTGTTATTTCCAGTCTCTTAGGAATTCTTACTGAAAGTTATAGCGATTCCAGTGGGATCACCATGCTTAATTATCTTTCTGAACGTTTTTCTAATCTCCAGAATCTAGGTATGGAAGCAATTCGGGTTGTTGATGGCACCCATATGATTACGTACAGAGTAACATTAGGACCACACTTGCAGCAGATGGTTCATGTAATGACACGACAGTAGCTGAGAATGTCTTTTTTTTTTCAGAGAGCCACATGACTTTGAAAAGTTGAATGACCAGAAACTCAATAATGTGTCTGCCTTCTTACATATATTTTAACCCCGAATCACTGAAAATATTCTATAATTAATGGATTAAACTGTAAGAATCTTGCAACTTGCCTGATTCTCTATATCAGTGGTTCCCAACCTTGGTTAACCCAGGTGTCCTTGGACTGCAGCTCCCAGAAACCCTAGACAGCACAGTTAGTAGTGAAGGCTTCTGAGAGTTGTAGTCCATGAACACTTGGGTTACTCAATGCTGGGAACCACTGCTCTGTACAAATTATGCTCACATATGCTGTACAATTGTGCTCACATCATGAAGACTTAATTATTACAAGACATAGTGAGATCTTGCCATTGACATTACTGTAATTTTACTCTTCCATCCTATGGGGGAATGTTGTGGCCACATAAGTTGTGCCTGTCAAGGAGCTATGTACTGATGGAAAACATCAAGCCCTGTGGTGTATTTGTCCTTCTTTAAACAGGACAGCTCCTCAGATATAAGATGTCTTCAAACACGACTTCCCTTTGACAGCTAATCTAATCAAGCCCATTCCAATCCTAAGCAGGTGGCTCTGTTTATATGTTTCCTTCATACACAGCATAGGTCTTAAGCTGCTTCCATTGCAGTAAATCCACTGCAGGCAGGGGCAGTTCCATTTGTACGAGAACATCCCTGAGTTTAGATGGTGGTGTTGGTGTTGATGTTTTGGTCTGCTTACTAGCCTTTTGCAGTTCTAAGATGTGAATCTAATTTCTAGTGACAGAGAAACATCACTTTCTAGTGATGGAGAAAAAAAAATGCCTCCCTCTAAAATTATTCTACATTAAAGTTAAGCATTTTGTTACTTTGACAGACAAACCATTTTCTAGGCTAATATAACTGGTAAATCCAATGTAGTTTTAACCTGTCTATGAAGAATGCAGTCATTATGCTTATTTCATGAATGGGAAAAGGAACAATTACAGTACAGTATTTCCTGTCATTACACATTGTTAATTATGCTCATCAGGTGATAAAAATGAAGAAGTTAATTTAAGGTTTTCCTATTTCTTCTGGAAAACCTTTTGAGAATCTTAGGGAAATAACTGTTTCTCTTTTTTGTGTTGTGTTCATCCCTCTTCCTCTTCTCTCAGGCTAGGTTTTTCTGAATTATGGGACTAGAGTTTCAACGTCTGATTAGTGACAATAGAAATATATAGTGTCTTCCAGGAGAGATCAGCATTGCAAGCACCCAAGGAACCATAGGATCATGACTGGACCTGAAGGGGTTCCTGGACCAATAACTGGTAGGAGGAATACTGTCTGTACCGAGTTTGAGCATTTGCTGCTCTAACTTGGTCTAACGGAACTCTGGCTTGATCTACCCATGCAGGAGAATCTTGAAATGGAAGAACAGATGAAATTTCAGATGACAAAGGAGGTGGTGTGATTATAATATTTCCTTACACAAATCTCTTCAGCTGTTATTTAAAAGAAGAGAGTCGGAAGAGAATATTAGAATCCAACCCATTCCCTGCTTTACTGCTTCAATCTTTCTCAGATGCTCACATTCACAGATACTGTTTCCCATCTGAATATTATGAGTTAGTTTGGTTCATTTTATTCATCTCAAAATGTTGCCACCCCACCCTGCTGCAAGCGTGTAGAACTGGTCCTTACCATGCCAGTGTGACTGAGGGTTTGCCAAGACTCTGCTTGCACACAAGCTCTACTGAAAGCACTGACAGGTAATAATAGGGTATAATGTTTTCTCATACAGGTGACATCCATTTTTGGCAGGCTAGAGAGTTACATAAGGCCAAAGAACACAAGCAGTCCATTTTCAGCTAAAAGAAGAGCTGGCTACATTCAGTCTTCACCATTTCAAATACAGTGAATTAGCTTGGCTATTGGTCAGTGGGAGGAAACAGCAGCTCTGTTTTTCCTGTTGATTTTTCAAAGCTTATCAAAGATGCATCACTGCAAAAATTATCATGCTACCTCCTCCTCTTAGGAAAATGCCTAGTCCTCAGTTCTGGACCACCTGGTTTTAAAAATGAAATGTTTTGGGGTGGCAGATGTAAGGGAAGGCACTTGCCCATACTAAAAAGGGGAAAATGAACCAAGAGAGAACCCACTGTTCATTCTCAAACCACCAGTCATTAAGGAAAAGCCTGCCTGAAGAGAAGTCTTTGCTTGCCTGAGGAAATATAGCAAAGACGGGGCCAGCCTAGCTTCTCGTTGGAGGGAGTTCCAGAGTAGGGAGCAGCAACAGAGAAGGCCCTCTCCTGTGTACCCACTAAGTGCACCTGTGAGGGTGGTGGGACTGAGAGAAACACCTCCCCTAATTATCTTAATGCCTGGGTAGGTTTACATGGGGAGATGCATGGGATTTTTTAAGATAGCTTTGACCCAAGTTGTCTAGGGCTTTATAGGTTAAAACTAACATGCTGAATTGTCCCTGGAAATGGATTGCCAGCTAGTGGAGCTGCTGTAACAGGGAATAATACTGTATGTTCCTTATAGCCAGCCCCAGTTAACAATCTAGCAGCAGCATTTTGAACCCTTTGAAGTTTCCAAAGACTTTCCAAAGTCAGTTCTACATAGAGTGCATTACAGTAATCCAGACAGGTGTAACTAGGACCATGTATCACTATGACAAAGTCAGACCTCTTAAGAAACTGACACAGAATACACACTATTTTTAACAGTGTAAAGGCATTCCTGGCCATCTCTGAAATCTGGGCATCCTGGCTCAGGGATGAATCCAGGAATCTCCATGCCTGTGTTTTCAGAGGGAGTGTAACCTCATCCATCACAGGCTGCAACCCTGTTCCTTGATCTGGTTTTCTGCTGACAAGGAGTGCTGGGAACCTTTCTTCGAGGGGCATGTTTCATGGAGGAGTTTCAGTGCAGAGCAAGCTCTCCTGGCTTCACCACGTTGCATCCCTGAGAGGAAGTGACCTATATCCTCTGACCTCTTTGCTTTGAGTCAGGACTAAAGGCTAAAGGGCACTTTTTCCCTATCAGAAGGAATGTTTTCCAAAAATGCTCCAATCTCTGCTTATTGAACAGTAAATGCAATAAACAAGCTTCTGGCAGGTGCTTGGCAGTTCTTCTTTGTCCTTTCATCTGCACAGAGCTCTCCCCAGCTGGCTGGTGGAAAAGTACCTTGTCTCTGCCTCTGGCATTCTGTAACTAAGATCAGTTTGCTTGGAACTTTCCCAGCAAACTCCCAGAAAGAGCATCTCTATCTTGGTGGGATTAAGTTTCAGTTTATTTACCCTCATCCAGTCCATTCCTAACACTAGACACTGATTTAGATCACAATAGCATTTTTGAGTTAGATGGAAAGGAAAGATATTAGTTGAGTGTCATCCACCTACTGGAGAAACTGAAGCCAAAAACTCAAGACAGCCTCTCCAAGCAGTTTCATAGAAAAGTTAAATAGCATAGGGGACAAAACAGAACCCTGAGGGACATCATCTTCTTTTCTGCTACCATTACCATGGAATAAGCCTTTCAATGTGCTCTAACCTTTGTGTGCTTGAATTCATGCAGTTTTCCACCGGCATTGCTCATGCCTCCACCCGATTCATCTCATGACCACCAGTTCTCTAGTAAACAAGGGAGGGCAGTTTGGCTCTGCTTCGTGGGAGAGGATGCTTTGGAGTGGTTCTGGAAACAACCCTGGCCATTTATTTGTTCCAGATACCAACCCGAGCTTAGGCAACAGGAAACTCCGGAAGAACTGTCAGGGAACCATCAGCCTCCTGGGGCAGACCGTCTTAATTGACCCCCCACCGCTATAGAGATTCTGAGTTCCAGTGAGTTAATACCCCAATCAAATGATGATCTGTCCATACCAATGGAACTACAGACATTTGCTCCACACCCAGATCATCAACATCTACCCCAGTATAGAAAACCAGGTTTAAAGTGTGCCCTGCAGAACAACCGGGAGGAGATACCATTTGGGATAGACCCATGGTTGTCATAGGGTAGTCATCAAGTCCTGAGCCACTCCTGCTTCATCATCAGTGTTGAAGTTCTCCAGCACAACAGGCCTAGGAGACTCCAGCACCACCTCCAAGGTGGTGTATCTTGGAGGTGCTGTTGTGAGCTCAGGCAGGGAGACTGTTGAGCAGTGGGGTTGGTTGTTACACCAACCAAATCTCTATACTGTCCTGGGCTCCCACTTTCAAACACACACATTTAAAGGCAGAAAACAGGGGGAAGGGAGGACTGTGCCCTCTGTTGAGGGGGGTAGTATCATGACATATAACTGCAACTCCCCCCAGGTCTTGCCTGCTGCTGCAGAGAGAACCCTGGGGGCCAAAGCTGAGAGAGATTGACACCCCCAGCCTAATCCATCCAGGACTCTGTGATACAAGCCAGATGGGCCTGCTCATTCAGAATCAAGTCCTAAATGGCTGTTGTTTTGTCATTGAACAATCTGGCATTGAGCAGCAGCAGTTTCAAACCAGGAGGCCTGTCACCAAAGCTATCCAACCTCCTTGAGGGGCAACCAACATCATTTCCCCCCTCACTCTCACATGCTGCTATGAGTGCTGCCCCCACCACATCTGCCCCTGTCCTGCACAATCCCAATAGCTGCTCCCCGATACAGCATCCCCCCATCAATTATTCTCTTTCCCATTAAAAGCACATCCCTTCACAAGTAGACAAAAGGCCAGGTTGGCATCTTTACTGCAGAGAATTTCCAAAATGATTCCTTTCCACATAGAAGGCTTTAAAATGTCCAGAATAAGCAAAGTTTTGATAGATGGCAATCAAATAAAAATTGTCCTGAGGGAGAAAATAAACTTTCTCGGAAGATTGTATTTCCATTGAAAAGCCAAGTAGGCAAAAATATCCTGCTTCTCCTTATTATTACATGTGGTAACAACAGCTCAATGCAATATGAAGCCAGACATTCACTCTGCATGACATAAATATTGATTATAAGTTGCAGCCCTTATTGCTCTTGTAGTAAAAAGCACAGAAGAAGAGCCATTTTCTATTCATGTATATCCAAGTTTAGACTTTGTCAGTCTTCTCCAGATTTTGTCCAGGTACTTTTCATATTCTTTGCCAATAACACACCAAAATGGTTCAGCTTAAACTGCCAGATCCAATCCCAGCAATTATACGTGGTAGTTCTTCTTTTGTTAACTGAACTCTCATTTTGAGGATAATACATATATCTCTATGGGTAAAAAAATCTATAACTCCAGAACTGATAGACAATTCCAAAGGCTTAACGGGCTTCATGGCTACTTTGCCGTTGAAACTGTATAGCTGGAGGAAAACTAATATAGTATATTGACCAAAGCAACTTTACAGTTACTTGAAATAAGGCTACTGATTGAACACCTAAGGGTAATCTATTTTTTTTTAAATCGTTGAAATTAAGGCACACATTCTGTGTGTGCCTGGCTCCTTAAAACCTCAAATTATTTGTATCTAATGATTATTCCATTGCGGGTTATGCAGAAAGTAACATTTAAACAATGAAAAAAGTAACTTATGCTTCTCAACAAGCCTTTCCTCGAGGGGGCACAATATTTCTCAGTTTGAAGCAGTGGGAGGTTAGTTACATGTAGTCACAGGAGTGGGGTTAAAAGTCTAAAGCAAATACTGCTAGTAGACACAACTGTTAAGGAAATAGATGTCATCAACACAGGAATCGGTTGCTGCAATGAACTTTTTACACTCCAAAGAATGGCTTGTCTCACAGGGACAAGTGAAAGAGCTGCAAAAAGTTCAGGATTCTTTCTAATTGTCTTCTTATGTATACCCTGCAGACCATCTTGATTGTTGCCATTGTTATTGTAAACCAGTGGTTCCCAAAGTGGTCTATATAGACTCCCATAGGTCTATTTTGACTTGCAGGGGGGGTCTATGGCAGTGAGAAAAAAATTGGGGGTCCACAAAATGTAAATGGGGGTCCACATGAGAGGACCACATTTATACAGGTCATCATCAGCACTTAGGTGTTCTGTAAATGTCTTAAACTTAACATAAATGGTTTTGGCACCATTTTTGGAAGTTTTTGCAGAAATTTTTGGAAAAATTTAAACATTTTTGGTGCATTTCTCTAGTGTTGCAAAGGTAGGAGCCTGATCCTTGTGGTGTACATAACTTTAAAGTCCATTTCACATTGTGTGTGCGGAGTGGGGGTATTGCATCATTTTTCAGAAACTGATCTTCGCCATGTGCATATTTTTAAAGTCCATTTTGCAAAGGTTGGGGACTTGTGTTTTACAGCTACATTTCAATAATTTGTATCCAAAGCATGGTCGATTGAAATTGAAATCAACTATGGTTACAGTCATACCTGGGTTAACTAGTAACTTGGTTTACAAGCATTTTGATTAAGGAGCAAAAATTTCTGAACATTTTTGCCTTATTAACGAGCAGTGTCTTGATATACCAGCACTCTCATGTGTGTCACATAAGCCACTATCTCACCTGGGGGAAGATCTGGATAGATATTGTGAAAGTCTGGCTTTTCTTCTTTCTTGGTCACGTGACTGAAGATGTGAGATCTCCGTTCCCACATACAAGGATTTTTTTTAAAAAAGCACAGACCAGACCCAGGGCCAGCAGGTGGTGTTAGAAAAATATTTTTTTTAAAAAAAAGTGCTGACAGCCCAAAGACCAGCTGATCAGCGCTGCTGGGGAGGGAAAAGGTAAAAAAAAAATTTAAAAAGTGCTGATGAGCCCCAGGAGCGGCTGGTCTGCACTCGGAAAATTTTTTTAGCTAAGCAGGATTGGCCGTGGTTAGTACTTGGATGGGCAACCACCAGGGAATACCAGGTGCTGTAGTCGCCTGGAGTAGGAACTGGCAAACCACTCCAGTATTCCTGCTAAGAAAATTCCATGGACATGAGGTCATGAAGAGTCAGTTACGGCTGTAACAACACAACACCACACATTTGCATGCTGTCTGGGCAAGAATCAATTCTGAATTGCTCTGTCTTATCATATTTAAATAGCTTCATTTTTTCAACAGATAACTTCTACTCAACATGGCCAAGGCTAAAAAGAAATGTAGGCAGGGAGGGGTTTTTTTTAACCCATTTTTTCTCTCCTGAATCAAGTGTTGATGTCAGACATTGGTGCTTGCATTGGGAGAGAAAAAAAGTTTGAAAAAAAAGCTGCTTCTCCTTCCTCCAATCGGGTCAAAGTGCCACGGGAGAACAAATTTTTTAAAAAAATTGCAAATCAGGGAAACCCATCTGTTGCTCATAAGGCAGCAGGGGGGGGGGAAACAAGGGAAGCCTGTTGGGGTGGTTGCAAGTCAGGGTTCCACTATACTGTGGTTCTGCGATATAGTGGGACTGCGGTATATGAACCGCGAATGGGTGAGGGACCACTGTACTTCACACCCCAAATAGCAATTCTTTTTAAAGCCTCTTTGGCCAGGAAGGAGTTAAAACCTTCTTATGAGAGTCATATATTTTGGTCCTGACTGGAAGGATTACATGTTTCTCTTCCCTCTCAAGCTTGCAAGAATATTTACATTTACAATATTTAGAATGTTCAAACTGATAAGAAAGTTAGAACTCTTTTTTTAGTTTAGTTTAGTTTTTTGCCTCTCAGGTGGCTTTCTTCAAAAACCAGTATTATCCACTCATCCTAAATACTTGATGACTTCCAAATACAAAAAAGGGGGCTGGAACTGAACATTTTCTTTCAAGATAAGCAAGTTTGGTCTTGTTAACGTACTGTATTTGATCTGTTTTAAACATTCAGACAGAAAAGGCTACTGCTGTTTACATGGAGGGGATGGTTGAAACAGACATATTTCTTAAAAAATCATAGCCCAAATACCCTTTGCCCAAATGTCCTTGACACAGAGGAAGGAGTGACTATCCTCTACATTTGTGCCAAATCCGGTGCTGATCCTACAGCCAGTTTCGAAGTTGTTGTTTTCTGTTTGAGCACTCCTAATATTTTTAATTTCTTGAATGCTGAATTGTGCCATTGTACAATATTGATTGCTACATTTTTGTGCAAATAATTCATTTGAAAAGTAATGTTGGAAGAGAGTTTTATTGGTGCTTTGGACTACCAGAAACATAAATGAGTGGATTATAAATCAAATCAATTCTGAACTCTCACTACACACTCAGGTGACTAAACTGATAGTTCTAGGAAAAATAGAATAGACTAGGAAAACAGGAAGACATGTGAGATGAATTGACTCAGTAAGGAAAGACCTGAGCAGAGCTGTTAATGATAGGGTCTTTTGGAGGTCTTTAATTCAATGGGTTACTATAATTTGGAAGGGATTAACAACACTTAACAGCAATGTATCAAAGATTACGATGGAACAAATAACACATCTTTCTGTACGTTGTGTGTTCCTGTAAGTGTATTGAGTAAGTATGTCGTCTATCTTCAGAAGTTTTTTTTTTCAACAAAAGATGGTTCCAGAGAAGAGGCATACATAATCCCCTCCCAAAGCATGAGGCCATGAAAATTTTAGTCTTAACACCTTTAATTTTGTTTAGCCTTCGAACCGAGTGCTTCTGCACACTTCATCTCTCACTTTTATTAGATCCTGCGCTGCCACTAGCAAAGAGAGAATTATTGATAACATTTCTTATTTCTTTTCCGCTGCTTTAATGAAAAAGGCTCAGAGCTCCATTGCTATCTGTTTTGAGAGAACTTAACACCTCAGCTCTTTAAGCTGTTCCAGTGAGTTTGCCTAGCAGATCCAATCACGGTGTTTTGTTCTTGCTTTAAGAAAAAAAGCTCACATCTGCTTTGAGAAAACACCTTTTGCAGCTGCCGTGAAGGAACTCGGGCCCACCATTCTAGATCAATAATCAAATAAGCAGTAAAATAAAGAGGACCCTACATAGGACTGGTGGACAGGGTGATGAATTAGGTTTCTGGAGGAAAGGCATTAAATCAGCAATGGAAATTGACTGGGAGGAAGTGCCCTTGGCCAGATGGGCAACAAACAAGCAAGCAAGCAAGCAAACAAACTTGTAAAGCCATTCCTTAAATATCTCACTTGCCTTGAAAGCTCTATTAAGGTTGCCATAAGTTGGTTCTGACTTGATGGCACAGAACACACACCCAAAGGGCTACCAGTAGGAATGTACTTCTTTTCTTTCCAGTGGCCAGTGAGGTAACAGCCCCATAACATGTCTGGTAAGTCACTGAGGAACTGGAATGGAAGTGATATTGGAAAGCTCCATTGGCTTCTTGTATTTTCTTTCTGTCTTTGTTTCCCATGGTTGTGCCTGTAAAACCTAAGGATTTGAAAAAATATGTTAGTTTTGCTGCATTCTTTCAGAATTCCCGAACAGCATTTGCATCCCCTATATAAAAAAAAAGGTGAAAAACAACACACACTAATATACTGTAATAAAAAATGTCACAGGTCACTTATGTATCATGGGTCTGACTTTCTTCAGCACATGAAATAAAACTAGAAAGAAGTTACAGGAAAATAACATTAAGAAACCACATGTGGTCACCCTTTTCATAAAATATTGGGTTACAATATATATTAGAGATGGGCACGAAACGAACAATTTTTCGTTTCCATTTTTGTTTTTTCATTTCGTTACGCAACAAAACAACAAACGAATTTTGTCTCTAAAATGAAACGAAACGAATAGAAACACCACAAATTTTGTTGTGCGTTTCATTTCCGTTACTGCAATACAAGTGAATTGCTTAAAATCCTAAAAAAAACCACAAAAATTGAAATAAATGGTAACGAAATGGTAATGAAATGAATGAAAACGAAAACAATTTTTTGCAAAAATTCACAAAAAACAGAAACAACCGAAACGGACCCTCCAAACGACAAATGACAAACAAAATGCCATTTTTTTTATTCGTGCCCATCTCTAATATATATCATTGGCATTTTTACTAATGTACACATGGAAATGCAAAGTAGATGTGGACATTTTTCTGATGTGCTCATTTTTTAAATTTTGCATGTTTCTCAAATATCTGCATGGTTTTGTGCAATTCCCCCCCACCATAATGCATCATAATCCTTAGAGAAATGTATATTTCCAGTGCAAGTCGTCCTGTTGCTAAGCTTGGAAGGTTCAAAATTGATATTTGTTTAATAGGGAGACGAGAATCCAATGGATTTATTTTCTACCTCTAGCCCTAACTGGCCCTTCAGATTTCCCAGTGCTTCAATGCTGTAGCATAGAATCACTAAAACCTTTCCCCTTGGAGAGCCCCCAGTCTTGCAGGAAAAGTGTGCATTTGATGGCCTATACTGCTAAGCCTTCTTCCGTCTATACAAATGACACAATCAAACATGTTATGGAGTACAATAGGCCACAACTTTATTGGTAACAGCAGCAGTTATCTGGCTAGGCATTGGAGATGGATCCAACCATCCAGGGTCCCATTTGCCCACTAGGACACCGTTCCCAACAAGCAAACTCCCAGGTGGGATCCCAGATGCCATGCAGACGTAGGCCACATCATGGCATCATACCCTGGGGGGGAGTACAGGTGTCTCCTGGAGCTGGGACGCCTCGCCTTCCACCCCCTCACCACCGGTTTACCTTCAAACTCCACCAGCAGGCTACCGCCTGCCTTCCGAAAGCCACTGGATCCATCCCAATGCCTGAAAAAATGCCAATTGTTGTGACAAACAAACAGTATACAGCAACTGAACTCTTAACATTAACAAACTGGGAGAGAGGGTTGGGTATTGCTACTTCAGTGGGACTGAGCCCCTTCTGGCCCACCTGGCCTCTTTTTAACCCTTCACAACACATATCCGTGATGTCATTCTGCCTCCATCCTTGCAGCCGGCAGTCCCGCCCTCCTGCTTTCCACGGGCCAATCACTTCAGCTAGCTACATCCAGGTCTCTTTCTTCCTCGTTGGTGGCTCCTCGTGGCGGTCGCCATTACCGGCACCACCGCCCTGATTCCAGAGCCCCCCCGGCATCAATGCAGGACCCTGGTAAGTCAGGGTCTCATCTATCTTGTTGTAACTGTTCCAGGCACCTCTCTACTCAGTTCTCTTTCCCCCACTACAGTCTGTTGAAGTCTGTTGTTCAGGGCAGTCATGTTTGAGAGTCTACGTTTAGATCTGTTTGTAAGTGAAAGTTAAAATGGTTTTTCTTTTTTCTACTATTAATGCCTCAGTCAGTTATTTGAGACTGCAAGTATCAGCAGTTAATGAGAAAAGCGGTGGTCTACTCTGGAGAACATGAAGCTATTTTGCTCTGTAGATCCCTGCACTTTTGCTGCATAGCAAGTGGAACCCAAAATCCAAAACACTGCAACAGGAAGGGCATTTTCTGAGCTAAACAAAACATGACTGGCCACAGAAGCATATTTCTTTAGCAATACCCTCCACCACAGCCTGAGAGTCTGGCAGTATGCTTTGCTTCTTGAGAGAGATTTTTGGCCAGCAAAGTTTAGAGAAGGACCAAAATGGCTACAAATTTCTCCCACTCCTAGTATAGGGATACATAAAAGAAAAGGAGGAGGAGCTTTTCTATTTTTCAAAACCCATCCTCAAAAGATTCCCTTCTCCTCCTTCTATCTGTATTATTATCAGCAGTTAGTGTTGAACTTGTATCAAGGGAGAATAAATACAGTGGATGTTGCTTCTGCAGCTCTGTGAAAACATCTGTGCACAGACAACAAAACATATCAGAGCAACGCTATTAAGATGAGATGGGGGAAATGTAGATTGGGAAGCTAGTCAGAGAGGCTTCAAAGATCAACGTATGTGATACATGAATTTCAAATTACAGAAGTGAATATTGGGTTCCAATATAAGGAATTTTCAAATCAGAAGCTGCTATCTTTGATTTAAAAAAGTTTACGGGAGGTCCCCTCCTTTATAACATATCATAACATGAGGACAATTTATTATTTTGAAAAGCTACAAAAACTGTATGTTGAGAAATATGGTTTATGGAATTTTAGTTTCTTGTTGCTTCTTTCTAGTTTACTGTTCCATAAGGCCCCGATACTGAAGAAAACTCTAAATGCTGGAGGCATTGCCCCAAGTGTATAAATGATTGCATTCACTAGTTTACTGCTGTCTGGTGCACTTGTGGAAGTTTCACTGTTGTTACTGTTATTGCTTGATTCTGAACTTGATTTGCTTAGCTTGCCAATACCAAAATAAACAGGCTAATCAAAAGATGGTTAAAAAAATAGGAATACAGAATACATATCTAACTTCTGACATGCACTAAGTAAAAATAAGTTGGCTAGAATTTGGAACAACTACCCCTTTCACAACCATTAGATTTTGCTTTTGTTCTGTTCCTATCTTGCATACGAACATGCACACACACACACACACACACACACAGAGAGAGAGAGAGAGAGAGAGAGAGAGAGAGAGATTGTGTCAAATTCACCTGAGATCCAAGGAGATACAGGAGGCACCTTTGGATAGACAGGAAAAGATGGAGGGCTGGAGGCCATAAGCAGGCACACAACTAGGGTCTGTGTCATCTGAGGCAAACATGGATTCCATGCCCGCAGACTAGGGTGAAGTACAAATGCTATTTTTGTCATTTGGTGTGTCCCCCCCCCCAGTATGGCACCTGGGGCACATGCCCTGTTCCCCCTCCCCCAGTTGTGGCCATGGCCATAAACCAGTTGACCTCTAGAAAGCAGGGCTCTGTCACGTGCAGCATGCAGAGAGATGGTGGCTAGATGCTGGTGAGGGAAGGTTTATGAGGCTCTTGAAAATACGTCTGCTTTCTTCTCGCTCTCTACAAAAAACAGCCCCCTTCTCTTGGTGTGCAATTTAAGTTACATTTGGGTCAAAAAAGGGATTGCTTGCCTGCCAAAATAACTTGTTTCCATTGGGAGGCTCCTGCCCTCATATGCCATGAATCTGGGGAAAGCTGCATTGATTGACAGAGCTAGAGGTGAGATATCAGTGACCAGTGGGCATCATTTGATCCCGTGTCCTGTTTGACACAGTCTCCTCTAACATCTATTATAAATGGATACTCCTAATGCTTGCTCAGTAAAGCTTGTAGTCATTTTTGGATGAGCTCACGAGTACAATGAGCAACCTTCCTTACCAGTATGTGCATTACATTCTCATTAATTTATAGGCACTGATTTCCTACTGAGGTGTAACTCCAGCTTATTAATTCCTCAAGGAGGTTCTGCTTCCAATAAGGAGAATGCACAATGTACAAATTTTGCCTGAGACACACACTAAGAAATGTGTGTGTGTGTGTGTGTGTGTGTGTGAGAGAGAGAGAGAGAGAGAGAGAGAGAGTCTCTCTCTCTCTCTCTCTCTCTCTCCCTCTCTCTCCCACATGTAACCTGGAACAATGTAGTGGAGTGCAGCTTTTCTATGACACACAAAATATGGTAAATGAAT
>JAHTLZ010003547.1:5922324-5946109 GCA_023846285.1 Phrynocephalus versicolor | reverse complement strand
ATATACTTGGGGGAAAGGTACTCCAACAAGTAATGAGGTCCCAAACTGTGAAAGCCTTCAGAGATAAGAACCAGAACCCTGAACCTGGTTCACAGCTCCACAGGTATCCAGTGCAGGCAAGCAGTAGCAGCAGGGGGAGGAGGAGGAGGAGGAGGAGGAGGAGGAGGAACCTTGGAGGGCTGCCACTATGCCAGAGGGCGCAAGCGAGGCATCACAGCCCTGCAGGGGGAGAGGCTCAGCGGTGACTGGGGAAAGGTGGTCAAATTTGGTCACATTAGACAACAAAGCAAAGCAAAGCAAAGGAACTGGCACATCCACAGGTCAAAATACGAATGGGAGATGGACTCTCAGGATGTGTAAAAGTAGAAAATACCTTTATTCTCTCTTAAATCATCTTTAAAAAGCTCTGGCCCGACGCATTTCGGCGGGGCGTTCTTCAGGAGCTGAGGAAAACAAAATTAAAATTATAAAATTACATATTAAATATCCTTCGGTAAAAGAAATACATAGCTTAGGATTTGTAAACATACTGCAGTACATGTACTAAGCACATTAGACATGCCAGAAGTGGATCCTGAAATTAAACACCCTAGTACCTCATGGGTTAAATGAAGAGATAGATTTCCTCCCTTTATTATAAAAACCATAATGTTATCTCACTGCCCTTGACACTGTGCACAGCTGCTTATGATGTTCCTTTCACCAGTGTCTTCATTCTAAATCAAGTCTGAAGCTGTTACAGACCAAAGAAGAAAAATCTCAGTATGCATATGATTTTATGGTATTTACATAATATATTCTGTCATATGTTTCTTTTACAGAAATAATACAGAATTTTAAAATTTTATTTTGTTTTGCTTAGCTCCTGAAGAAGGCCCCGCCAAAATGTGTCAAGCCAGAGCTCTTTAAAGATGATTTAAAGTGTTCTGCTTATATACTGTCCCATACCACTTCAAGTAGTCTCTGGGCGGTTTACAGTTTCATTACAGTATGCAGGCTACACATTGCCCCCCATCAAGCTGGGTACTCATTTTACTGACCTCGGAAGGATGGAAGGCTGAGTGAACCTTGAGCCTGCTACCTGGGATTGAACCCCAGGTCATGAGCACAGTTTTACCTGCAGTACAGGCATTTAACCATTGCACCACGAGGCTCAATAATTTGAGAGAGAATAAAGGTCTTTTCTACTTTTACACATCCTGAGACTCTGTCTCCCATTCGTATTTTCACATTAGACTACAACCTGGCCACTGTATATAGGGCCCAATGAAGTTTCCAGGTCAGCCTCAAAGGAAGCCCCATGTAGAAAGTGTTAGAGTAGTCAGTCTTGGAGATCAATATCATCAATGTCTTACTGGCTGCACAGAAGTTCTGTGTTTTCTGTCTGGTCGCAACTGGGGCAAAACCATAAGTGATACAGTGCATATATCCTGGCAAAATTTTAAGTCAGTTTCAGGCTGTGCTGTGGTACCAAGACAGTATTGGATATACTGCAAAATGCATACCTATTAACTTTTTTCCGGCGATAGCTGGGACAGGAGGAGGGAGGCATAATGCGCATGTACAGAAACACAAAAACTTATCATGCATGTGCTGCCTGCCTCCCCCTGTGCAGCTAGCATGTCTGGCTCCCTCTGCAACACAGCAGCCAAGTAAAACCTTCTCTGCCCCCTCCAGAAGCCTCCCAAGCGCCGACTCTCCCTCCCCATGGCCACCTCCTCCCAGGAAGGGAGGGAGAGAAGGCATGCAGGCATGCAAGCAATGCAGGCAGGGCACCGGCATCGTCTGACAAGGTGGCTAGCTCAACACTGCCATCACCGCCTCTGCCATGGCAGGAGCCACCTGGCTTTTGTGCAGCCCTGGAGGGCGCATTCCCCAGGTGGACAGGCCTGCCCTGCCACTGCATCCTCACTGCTACTGCCGCTAGGAAAGGACGAGGAGGAGGAGGAGGAAGAGTGCTGCTGCAGCAGCAGCAGCAGGGGGGGGGAGGAGGAGGAGGAGGAGGAGGAGGAGGAACCTTGGAGGGCTGCCACTAGCCAGAGGGCACAAGCGAGGCATCACAGCCCTGCAGGGGGAGAGGCTCGGCAATGGCAGTGGTAGTCCCTGGGCTCAGCTGGGCTCAATTCGGTTCGGCTGCACCCCACTGCCACCTGCCAGCTTGCTCTGATTCCGCCGGCTGGGCGCAGCCTCTCCGGTGTGCAAGCTCAGTGCTGGACGCCCACCCTCCTCCTCCTCCTCCTTTTGCTGTCATTGTCACAGGAAGCAAATAAAAAGAGTGTGGGTGACCACTTTGTCCCTCCCACCACACCGAGCCGCAGCCACACCAGCTCGTCCCCCCTTTACCCAATCCCCAGCCAAAAGCCTCCCTGTCAACCGCTGCTACCTGGGACATTTCCATAAAAATAAATGTTCCGGGAAGATGGAGGGGCAAAGTCTAAAAAACAGTAATGTCCTGGCCAAAACTTGACAGGTATACACGATGACCTTTTAAGGGAAGCCAACAGGAGAGTAATTTCCTAGTTGGTGCTCTTTGATCTCTCAGTGGCTTTTGCTATCTTTGGCCTCTTTATCATTCAGGACAGACTGTTGGGTGTGGGGATTGGGGAGGTGGAGGAGGTGCTTAGCTGTTTCCAGTCCCTCCTCAATGGTCATATCCAGAGAGTGTAGCTTGGGAGTATCTGATGACTCTTTGGATCCTTAATGGGGGGGGTGACCTCGCAGTCATCAGCTTTCCCCGTGCTTTTTAATATCTATGTAAAACATTTGGGAGAGGTCATCCAGAGATCTGGAGTGTGGTGCCATAATATGCCAATGACACCCAACTCTCTCTCCTTTCCATCATCTGCAGTAGATGCTGTCTGAGTGCTTGAATCTGAGGATGCTCCTGGAGCTGAACTAGAGCCTTCACTGTTTACTCTTCATGATCTATTTCAGTGCAATCAACATTATGGTGAATCCTCCTTTCCTTTGACTGATGGAGCAAAGCCACTGTGACATTATGACATCTGAGCTGGTTAAAGGTTTGCCTCTCTTCTTCCAGAATGTATAAAAGCAGATATTTAATTGTGTCTTGCCTAGCTATGACCATATTTGTTCTGCAGGCTTGGAGTGGGATGTTTAGAGTTTTGGGACAGAACCCACAATTTTCCATTTGGAAAGTTTCACTTAACAAATCTGCACCTACAGGCACCTAAAATGTGGCTCAGCTGGAGAAAAGGCCTAGCCAATAAAGCTTTGCAGATTAGCAAAGGCTTAGTTTCCTGTTTAGAAAGTAAGGTCCCAGTTAGCAGTGAGGCAGCATCCTTTCTACATAGGAAACATGGCTAGCCCTATGCTAGGACACAGGGCCTTCCCAGTTAGGTCTTTAGACAAAATACGTTTAGGGTCTCTCAGGAGAAGCTCTCAGAATGGAGAATCATGGGGAATGTAGTCCAAAAGCCCAACATTGCCATGCCTCGTTCATCAACTGGTGACATGATTCAAGGCTTCTTTTCAAAATAAATTTCTTGAGGGCTTACATTTGGATCCACATGTGTTTGTATTTATGTTTTTTGCATTTATTATTGTAGTTTGGTAGGAACCGAAATGTGCACTGGAACTGTGGCTGTATGGTCCATATTGTTGGAGAGAGAATTTCTTCAATCAACATGTTGCATGCCAGTTCCATTTAATATAAAGGTACTGTGATGTGGGTAGATATCTCGGAAAGTATGGTACTTTTAGAAAACATTGCATACTTTAGAAGTAATCTTACATATCAATACAACCACGATAATAAGAAGTCTTGCTAGTCATGGAAATACTTTTGTGTCAGAATATGCAGCTTCTCCCATATCGTGTTGAAATTGATACATGCTGGGGAATGAGATATGTAGAAGCAGTCATAATAGTTCTCATAATATTTCTCTCTGTTTAAATAGCATCAAAGAAAAATAATGAAGTGCAGCATCCCACAGATTATTACTTCCAGTCCACTGTTATTGTACTATTTATAGTACAATAATGATAGAACTGACTGAGGTTTGCTTGTTATGTTCTTATAATATAATAATACTGTGTAGAGATGGGCATGAAACGAACATTTTTTTCGTTTCCGTTATTTGTTATTTGTTCCGTTACGTAACAAAACGACAAACGAAAATTGTGATGAAAATGAAACGAAATGACCAGAACCACGAAAATTGTGTTCGTTACATTTCGTTTTCGTTACTGGCGGTGTGCAATGAAATGAACTGTTTTAAATGTTAAAAAAACGCCCTGGACATCCATAAAAACCCAGCAATAATTATTTATACTGTCTGATAATACCTACCGGGGGGGTTGGGGTCCTTAAAACATGCATTTATGTCTTTTCTCAGATCACTGTATTTTTTTCCTTTAAGGGGAGTTAGGGGAGATTGACCCAAAATGGCTCCCAGATGCCTAATATTGATTTCTTGGGTATTAAAATGCCCTGGACATCCATAAAAATGCAGCGATAATGCGATAATTATTTGAAATTATTACCTACCAGGGGGTTGGGGTCCTTAAAACATTTGTTTTTGTCTTCTCCCATCACAATGTATTCTTCTTTTCCCTTTGACAAAATGGATGTCGCCACTCCAGCCATGACAGGGAGGCAAGCCATGTGATGGGATCATGCAAATTCTTGGACAACTTCAACCAATAGCATGCCCAGGTCGCAGACTGGGCAGGTCTGGCAGCCACAGAGGGCACAAAAAGCTCTGGCAGCCCCCGTCCTCCTTGCAGTCTCCGGTGGGAGTTAGGGTGGGATTGCTGTCTCTGCGACTGTAGCTTCAGTCCTGCAGCCTCCCTGTGTGCATGTGTGCATACGTCTCAGTGAGTACCCTCCCCTGCCCCGCAGTGCAGTCACTCTGCGGCTGCCTTGCACCCTGGGCAACGCTCGGCGCTGCATTTACAGCCTCCCTGCGAACCTAATCTATACTGTGTCTCTACCAGCATCAATGTTTTTAGTGTTTTCCCTCTGGACTGGGGCGTTGGGGGACACCCACGCACGGAAATGCTTTAAAAATCACGCAAAAAGCGGGTAGAAACGACAAACGAAAAAAACGAAAAATGAAAATAAAATTTTTCCAAAACATTCGCAAAAATCGGAAATGAACCGAAATGGACCTCTCAACGATAAACGACAAACGAAACACCATTCTTTTGATTCGTGCCCATCTCTAATACTGTGCTATCAAGTCAATTCTGACTTATGGCTGGAAGCCCTTAGGATTTTTCAGGTAGAAAATATTCTGAAGTACTTTACTTTTCCCTTCTTCTGGTAGGACTATGTAGCTTGCCCAGGGCCACACAGGCTGGCTTTTTCTCCTGGAGGCACAGTGGATAATCAAAAAGCAAAACACAAAGCAAAGTGTTCTGCTTATTGTATTATTGAAGGCTTTTATGGCTGGGATCTGATAGTTGTGAGTTTTTGATGCTGTTTGGCCGTGTTCTGGAAGTTTTTCTTCCTGACGTTTTGCCAGACTCTGTGGCTGGCATCTTCAGAATGCAAGGAGCTCAGGGAACTAGGAGTTCTCTTTGTGCTCTGGGGTACAGAGTAAGTGAGACTGGGGTTTTTAAAGTTGTGGGAAAGAGGAAACTTGTCCAATGCAGGAGAATAGGTGTTAGTCATTGTCTTGTGATGAAGAGATTAAGAAGCTTCAATGCAATCAGGGCTCACAATGATCCTTGATGGGTGTCTTTAGCTGTTCCATTGTGTGAACTGATCCCTGTTGCTTGTAGCTGGGAGGGAATCATTGAGCTTTGAGCTTTTTGCACTCTGCAGCTTCCCTGTGTAGTCTGACATAGTGATTGGTAGTGTTGTCAAGTACCTCTGTGTCCTGGAAGAGGATTTCATGTCCAATTTGTTTCAGGGTGTGTTCAGCTACTGCTGATTTTTCAGGTTGATTTAGTCTGTAGTGCCTTTCATGTTCTTTGATTCTGATCTGGATGCTGTGCTTTGTGGTCCCAATATATTCCTGGCTACAACTACAAGATATCCGGTATACTCCTGCAGTGGTGAGTAGGTTCCTTTTGTCTTTTGCTGACCGTTGCATCGGTTGTATTTTTGTGGTGGGCCTAAATATTGTTTGTAGGTTGTATTTTTTCAACACTTTGTCCATGCGGTCCATGACTCCTTTTATGTATGGAAGAAATACTTTGTTTGTTGGAGACTGTTTTTCTTCTTCAGTTTGGTGTTGTTTTTTCGGTTTCATGGCTGTTTTGATTTTGTCCTTGGAATAGCCAGTTGTCTGCAGGGCCCAATTCAGGTGGCTGAGTTCAGTGCTGAGGAATTAGTTTCAGTTTGCCCGGTCTACAAGAGTTTTGATTATGCCTCTTTTTTTGTCATAGGTGGTGTTGGAATTTCTATGTAAGTACCAATCTCTGTGGGTGGGTTTTCTGTAGACCTTGTCTCCTAATTGGAGGTCTAGTTTGTGTATGACTATGACACCTAAGAATGGGAGTTTCCCCTCTATTTCTTTTTCCATGGTGAATTGTATATTTGGGTAAATATTGTTGAGGTAGTTTAAAAATTCTTCCACTTTATCTTCACCGTCCCTCCAAATTACAAATGTGTCATCCACGTATTGAAACCAGACTGTGCATGCAAAGGGTGCCGTACCCAGAGCTTGTTTTTCAAAATGTTCCATGTAAAAGTTTACTATTACCGGGCTGAGGGGGCTCCCCATGGCAACTCCATCTGTCTGTCCATAGAAGTCATTACCTGACTGGAAGTAGCTGGTCATTAGGCAATGTTGGAATAGGGCCTTAATGTCTTCTGGGAAGATATGTTGAATGAGTGCTAATGTGTACTTTATTGGTACTTTGGTGAAGAGGGATACTACATCAAAGCTGATCAGTCTGTCCCTGGGGCTGAGTTTTAGGTTGCTAATCTTGTCTATGGAAAGTCCTGAGTCCTTGATGTGGGATGAGGTCTGTCCAATGTGGGCCTGTAGGAGGGTGGCTAGGTGTTTTGCTAATTCATATGTTGGCGAGCCAATGGTGCTAACAATGGGCCTAAGTGGGGTTGAGTCTTTGTAGATTATTAGGAGTCTGTATAATCTTGGTGAAAGAGTTTCTGTCTTGCAATTTTGTGGAATGACATTGGGATGGAAGGAGGAACTGGTCTCCTACAGAAAAATAGAAAGAGAAATGGAAGCCCATACAGCCAGACAAAAATGGAAATCTGACAAATGCCATACAAATCAACCAAAACCCACACTAGATACCTCACGAATTATCATCAACCTAACTCAGGGGTGCCCAAACTTTTTGAAAGGAGGGCCAGATTTGGTGGCTGAGAATGTGTCAGGGGCCGGTTGCTCCCCGACTCTGCCACCCCACTGCAAGCCCCACCCACTGACCCATAAGCCCCACCCACTGACCCCTTGCAACCCCACCCACAGGAAGGAAGGCGGGAACCAAGGGAGGGAGGGAGGGAGGTGGAAGCCAAGAGAGGAAGGAAGGAAACTGGGGAACAAGGAAGGGAGGGAGGGAGGGAGGTGGGGACCAAGGGAGGGAGGGAGGAAGGAAGGTGGGGACCAAAGGAAGCACAGGGAGCCGTGGCCACAGGTCGCCCCTTGGAAGAGGCTATCTGTGTGACCTTGCACGCCCCCAAGCTCCCCAGCGGTGGCGACGGCTCACCTGCCAGCCCACCCCAAAGCTCCTTGGCAGCGGCAGAGGCCCACTGGCCTGCCCACCCCCACACATTCCCCTGCAGTGCCAGTGGCGGCAGACCGCCCGTCCGCCCAAGCTTTCCAGCGGTGCCAGTGTTCCCAAGCTTCACAAGGTTCCCAGCGGTGGCGGCCCGCCCGCGTGCCACACCCACACACTCCCAGCCTCACATGGTTGCCGGTGGTGGCGGTGGCAGCAGCCCGCGCAATGGCTGGCCGGCCGGCCCACCCAGCCCCACAAGCTTCCCGGCAGTGTCAGTGTTGGCGGAAGATTTTTTTAAAAAACAAAATGGGGTGAAGGAGGGGGGAGGGGCGCGCCAGCCAGCCGCGGGCCACTCAGAATGGCCTGATGGGCCGGATTTGGCGCCCGGGCCGGACTTTGGGCAGGCCTGGCCTAACTGAATGCCAACACTCCCAGGAAGAAAACTCAGTCTTAGCCAAAGGAGAAAAACGTTGCAGTCACACCCAATAAAATTCCAGTGGAAGACATCATCACAAACATGGATTAAGCCGTATAGCATCTTCCGGAAGAAGACACAGAGGAAATAAGAAGCTAAATGACAAGGATCTTATGAAAAGCAAAAGCCCCAAATAGCCAAATAACAAGAAAAGAGAGACATGCCATCAAGTCCCTGAACACAGATCCCGACATCATCATCCTGCCAGCAGACAAAGGCAACACCACTGTAATCATGCAAACAGAAGAATATGAGGGAAAAAAATCAGACAACTTCCAGACCCCAGTATCTACAGAAAACTAAAGCAGGATCCCACCAGCAAAATCACAAAACAAACAAACATGCTGGTCAGTTCCTTCCTTTCTCCATAGTTTACCACTGTGCCACAAAGCTCTTCAGATGCTCACCCTCTGGTTCTATAGCCAGATACTCAACTCACTGCTCGTTTATCTGTAGATTAGAGTTTACAAACACAGACTACATCAAAGGATTTTGATATTTTAAAAATCTATTTCATGTTTGGCTGCTTTCTTTATCAAAAAAGTCATATGAAGATACCTTGTATCATTCCACCCATTTCAAATTAGAATAAATATGTTTATTTCCTCCCTTGTTGTGCATTCAGATGTGCATATTTGGGGTTTTAAGTTGATTCTAGATATTTTCATCCTTCTCATGAAACTGTCACACTCCCTAAAGTGATTTGAACAGAATATATAAAATATGTTAGACTCTATCAAGCATTATAAAATAATAAAGGGAAAGCAGCTAATCACAGCAATAAAGATACATGTTTAAAATCTAGGATAGGACAAAGGATGCACTAGAAGGCCTACGCACGTTGGAAAGGCTCCATCTGAAGCTACATTCAGTGTTGCATGAATGAATTTTTGTTTGCATAAATCAAGGATTTACCCCAAAAGTTGTTGTGGAGAAGGTGAGGTATAATCTATTGCTCTACTGGTGTCTTTTCTGATGACAGAACATCCCTCTTGATAAACCATGGCATTAAAAAAAAAAGGCAGTGTCAGATGTGTCTTTTTTCGTAAGGGGTTTGGTAAAATGGTGCTGCAAGTGAAGGGACCATGCTTGTAGTTACCAACTTGGGCAGTTACCAAGTTTTATGCGTGTGGAAGGATTTTGCTCTGAAGAGGCATCAGAGATGGCCTTCTGATCCCGATCTTGATAGGCAGGCAGGTTCATACATAGCAGAATACTGCCCTTGAATGATGTTTTGTATTGGCTTGATTCTTAGATGTTGAACAACCTAGATGTCAAAACATGGTCCTTGCAGAGACATTGTGACCCTTATGAATTCCCCCTTTCTTTGTCCACTCTACGGTTCTAATTAGTTCTTTTGTTATGGTGATATTTAAACCTCTACCTTACTTATTCAGGCTAGGAAAGAATAGCCTGTGACCAGTTTCTATGGTAACGAATACCAATGCTGGATCAAAAGTTTTATATTGACTATTATTCCTTTATTCAGAAACAATTGCATGTGAGGAAATTAATACTTGTTCTCACTGTGGTGCTTTTTTTTAAAAAATCATTGCGTTCCCAAATCTCCACAAACCCCAAACTTTCCTTGCTTCTTTAACATAGATGCTTTTCCCTTGCTTCCATATAATCTGTAAATTCCTTCGTTTACTTTAGAGGAAAGGCTAAAACATTTGGGGCTGTTTAGTCTGGAAAAAAGGCTCCTGATGGGGGATATGATTGAAACGTACAAAATAATGCAGGGCATGAGTAAAGTAGACAGAGGGACACTCTTCTCTCTCACACAAAATACCAGAACTAGGGGACATCCACTCAAACTGAGGGCTGGGAGAGTAAGAACAGACAAAAGAAAATATTTTTCAGCCAGCACGCTGTTAGTCTGTGGAATTCCCTGCCACAGGATGTGGTGATGGCATCTGGCCTGGATGCTTTCAAAAGGGGATTGGACAGATTTCCGGAAGGAAAAGTCCATCACAGGTTACAAACCATGAAGGAGATGTGTAATCTCCAGGCTTAAAACTGGGGCATCTCAAGGGCTAGATGCAGGGGAGTGGTATCAGGAGGCAGATATCTAGTCTCGTGCGCTCCCCAACACATCTGGTGGGGCCACTGTGAGATACAGGAAGCTGGGCTAGATGGGCCTTTGGCCTGATCCAGCATGCCTCTTATATTCTTATGTTCTTATGTAGAGTACAGGCACACCTTAGCTTTTTGCAGGGCTGCACAATGAAGCATTCCAAGCTTAAACCAGAAAGTATATGAGGTTTTTTTTTTAAAGCAACAGCCTGATGCTCCTTAGGGACAATGTTTGCAGCAATCTGCTGGTCCAGGAGTATCATTTTCACTGGCAGCTTTGCAAGCACTGTGGCATCTTTGCCGGTAGGTAAGAGGTTATGTTTCTAATTGCCCTAAAGTGCTTAATGACATTTTTATCAGTGACTATTTTCATCATAAAACTTTGTTTCAGGGAAAGGAGCAGGTAGGTTTTGGAATCAGATGCAGGTCCACAACAACAGTCTGTGTCACCTCCCCCGCCCCCCGGGCATGGAATAGCACTAACACTATTTTGTCATTTTGGTGCCACCCTTGCATGTTACCATGGGCACATCCCCCCCCCGCACAGTTGCGCCCCTGATCAGATGTATGACATCTCTTGGAATCATTTCTCCTTATAATTGCCCTGCCATGGACTCAACTAATTGTAAATTTCAGTCAGTTTAGAACAGGGGTGTCCAAACTTTTTGCAAGGAGGGCCAGATTTGGCAAGGTGAAAATGTATGAGGTCCGACCATTCAGCTGCACTTGACCCCCAGGCCAGACTTTGGACAAGTCTCTATAACATGCAAGGAGGCAGGGAGGATGCTGCAACAACGGAGCCGGGGGGGGTAGGCTGGGAAGGTGGCTGGGGGGATGGACAGAGGCAGGGAGGGCAGGCAAAACATAAAACTGCAAGCTGATGCCTCCATCCAGTATGGGGAAGGGCCAGCTGGCGGGGATGCATGACGGACTGAGCCGGTGGGAAGTAGAGGCCGCGGGCCACTCAAAATTTGTAAACGGGCTGCATTTGGCCCCCGGGCCTGACTTTGGACATGCCTGGTTTAGAAACACTGAAAAACTAATATAAGACCATATTATATATATTCCTCATTCAACATGAAAAGCTCAACATCTCTTTTCCTCTTTTCCTACCATGATAAGGGTGGGGAGAAGAGCCACTTTGGGTAAGAAACCATGGTTAACTTCCAAGTGTGTCTTGCATCCAGTACTTGTGCCTTGCGTATCCTCTCTGTCATCACAGTTTACTCAGAATCTGAACCTATATTTGAAACTACTGAAATCCTGCCAAATACATGTTACCTTGGTTTGGTAGCTTTGACTCCAGCCTACTACCAGTACTGGAGCATCACTGCCCTTCCCCCTTGCAAAATATTTACATAAACCCATTCACCAATGCTGGCCATTTTCTAATAGTGAAAGGAATAAGATTTTATTTATGTAGCATTATGAGGACCTGTCAGACACATTTTGGGGACTGGGGACATTATGTGGCAATAAGCCCCTCTGTTTTCACTCAGCAATTTCTGCATAAGTATGTATAGGATTGTAGGCTTAGGATTCTAAGAAAAGCCTGTAAGGGCCCCCAAAAATCCTTTGTGGGATATTTCTTCTCAACCTCCCTTTTCTTGGCTTTGGAATTGTTCATGAATATAATTTCCTCCATGGGATGTTTATGTGCGGTTGGGTGAGAGCAAGCATGCAGGAGAGAGCCTGAACATGACAAAATGTGGCACCAGAAAAATGCAAACAAAGGGAGGGGGAATGGCAAAACCACCCTCAAAAGCCAATATTTTGAATTGAATTGAATTGTGTGTTTTTTATATTTGAAGCCCATTTATGAACAATGACCCTTTTCTGGGAAAAGGCATAAACAAGCAGCCTACTAGCAACGGGGCAATCTTTAATTTTAAATTATTTCAGGCTGTTGAATTACAATTTGTTAAAACAAACAATAGCTTACCACACTGCAGTTGAATGCAAAGATATTACTGAACTCAGCTAAAATCAAGTAATGTTATAGTCTCCGTTCTCTCCAAATTCTGCTCCACAGTAACGCCACCAAATGACAAATTACAGGATGAACACAAAAGCAGTGCCATCCAAAATACAATAGTTATACAAGCCATCTATTGTTAATGAAGAATATAATGCAATTTGTCTGTCTGTAACACAATTATGCAAATCCAACTTGGGACTATCTTTAAATCTCTCCACATTCCAAGTGATTAAAATGAGATAATTCATCACAAAGAATATTACTGATCATGTTTATGAGTTGCACATTAATCCTATTACTATAATGTATCTGTCTCATAATGTAATGGATTTGTGCAATCTAACAGAAAATGACTTTTATACTACCCCCAATTACAAAAATATCCAAAGCATATCCATTGCACCATAATAGCATATGTCTGCAACCACACAACAAACCTATTAAAATAAACAAAGTTTATGAATGTAACCTTCATACCAATAGAGACAATGGTAAATTTAATTTTGTGGTGCTCATTATTTCAACAACTCCATATATGATAAACATGGCAAGTAAATTGCTTTTGTCTTCTGTACTTTACATAGAGAAGTAGTTTTATAAATTATCTATAAGGCGTTGGAGAGTGATTAGTTCTAATTAAATCTGGACATACACAAGTTTGGGTGGGGGGCACATTCTCAGGAGACACAATCTCTTATAAGTATTGCCATTTTAGTGATGTTCTTGTACATAAAACTCACATTTGCAATTTAAAAAAATTCCATGTCCTGAGAAGGACATTTGAAGCATTTATGAACTTTCAGATATATTTAGCATTTACAACAAGTGTCCAAAGTTACTACTAGTATGTTAGGAACCTATCTTTCCAGGTTCACTGTGTCCTCCCATCTGAGCAGAGAGATGTGATCATAACCTATAATGTGTAGCTCTACCCTTCAAACAAACTGATAGGCTGACATCCGGATGTTTAGCTGTTTAGTTGTTGCTGTCATTTTGGCATGGTGATTTACAACATGATTATGCCAACAGCCATGGTGCTAAAGCTAGGCTGTGGTACTTGCTCTACAAATATGTGCAAGATGCTGACAATACTTGTGTGCTCATCAAGATCTGGTGCCACTTCTTAGAGCCCCAACCTAGCACAGAGAAAGGTATGTGGCATTGCTACTGAGATGACCTAACTTTTCAAAATTAGTCTCCATCTACTCCTTTCCCCTTGTATCAGGTGCATGCCCTTCGCGACAAAATTTGTTTCCACCTCAGAAACTTTTTCCAAACACTGGTGAGTCTCAGCTGTGAACGTGACTTTTCAGTCACAGGATAGTTAGAACTATCAGTAGCTGCAGGCTTTGGGAAGGAAACTGGTATTATTCATCGGCTTCCACAATGCAAAGTATTTGGTCTCTTGGCTGCTGCTGGCCTCCATGTTTCCTGGTAGCTTCAAGAAGAACATCATTCCCAACACCCTGGATTGTCTAACATAGGCACTGCACCGGGTTGCATGTACACTCCCGTGCGCAGCAGCTCACTGAATTATTTATTATGGACCAAGAGTTCCAGCCAAAGGGAGATGATTTTCCAAATACTGAAAATTTTCAATCACTAGCTTCATTGTTTCAGGTGATGCAAATGGAAGCTGCAAAAGAATGTTGCAGAGTGGATTGATTCAGTTCTGTGCGCTAGCCAATTAAATGTAGTTCCCTCATTCAGTCTGATTTCCTGATTTTTCCTCCCCCAAATGTCAGTCACAGCTCCATATCCACTGAGCACGCTCAGGTCTCATTGGGCTTATTTTGGCCTCCCTCTCCATTTATTTATTTATTTATTTATTTATTTATTTATTTATTTATTTATTTATTTATTTGTGGGTTTGTATTTCTACAGCTCAGGGATGGCTCAGAATTGGCTACACAAAAGCAGGACTCATATCTCAACAGTGAAAATAGAAGACTATAGCTGTTCTTACACAAAACTCTGCCATAAATGCTTAGTTCTGACTTAACCAATCCTAGGCATTATTTCATCGTCCCCCCCCCCACCCAAAGTGGTTATTTGAGGTCAATCAGTTTGGCACTGGATCCATACAATGAGATTCAGCAGAAGATATGACAGAGAGACTGGGCTAGCTTTATCGTACAGCAATGGTTCCCAACCTTGGGTAACACCGTTGTTTTGGGGCTGTAACTTCCAGAAAGCAAGGCCAGCACAGCTGGTGGTGAAAGCTTCTGAGAATTGGAGTTCAAGAACACCTGGATTACCCAAGGTTGGGAACCACTGTAAGGGAAATATATAAGTTTCTTTATCCATCACTCAAATATACTGATCCCAGACATGTTTCAGCAGCACCAAAGTGGCAGGGGTACCTTCCTCAAGCGATTCTAGGTAACCCCCTGAAATTTGGAAAGATTTGGGATTTAGGGAGCTGAGTTATGAAGCTCCAAAAGGGGTACCCCTAGGAAAATATGTTTCTAATTGGAATCGGAAGCCAAGCTGCAGCTTGCCCACAGCTTGGCTTTCAAAGTTCCACATCCACTTAGAAAGATATTTTCCTAGGGGCACCCCCTTTGGAGCTTCATAACTCAGCCTTCTGAACCCTAAACCTTTCTAAATTCCAAGGGCTTACAGGAAAGAGTTTGAGGAAACTCCCTTACCATTCCTTCTAGAATGAGTAGGTTCCATATGAACCTACCCGGCAATTAAGATCTAGTCAGGGAGCCCTCCAGAAAGAGCCATCCCTCAAGGAGGTGAAAGGGATGGCTTGCAGGTATAGGGCCTTTTCAGCAACTGCCCCCAGACTATAGAATGCCCTCCCAAGTGAGACCCGCCTGGTGCTGACATTGATAACATTTCGATGCCAGGTAAAAACCTTCCTGTTCCAGAAGTTTTTTAACTGATGATTGTGGGTCCTGATGGCAATTTTAGTGTTGTGTTTTTAATGTATTGTATTTATTGCATTTACATGTTTTTATTGTTCTAATTTTATTGTAATTTTGAAGTTTTAATTGTCTATTTTGATTGTGAGCTGCCCAGAGACCTTTGGGTAGTGGGCGGCATACAAGCTATATAAATAAATAAATAAATAAATAAATAAATAAATAAATAAATAAATAAATAAATAAATAGTTTCATTCCAGAAGGAAAAAGTGGTGTTTCGTGACGAAACAAAGCAAAAGGCATCCTACCGTTTTGTTAGGTAATGAAGTAATTTGTTACCTAACAAAACGACAAAACAGCATTTCATTTTTCATTTCATGCCCATCTCTATTAGCCACACACTTACTGGATTAGCATAGTTAATTACATGAGAGGACAGACCGATGAAGCTGTTTGGATGAACAGCGAAACGTTTCTATCTCTCAAAAAAGAAGTCCAGTAGCCATGACTCAACTCCCAGTTAAACGCACCTGGATGACTGAGAATCCTCACAGACGTATTGCTATGCAATTTGGGGCAGATGCCCTGAAGTTGGTGCGAGAATATGAAAGAACAGCAAGAAAAGTAGCAGACTACAAGAACCACTTACGTTTCAACTTGAGATGCAGACAACAAAGTCTCACCCCAACAAGCCTCCGCCTACAATCGACAGTAAGAAGCCATCGGGCTAACAATATCCCCCAGAGAGCTCAAGAACAACTTCTCAATGAGAGGATCAGACAAGTCCACTTTACCTTAGACACACTGCAACACAGAAAAGACCACATTCACCAAGAACTACTCTCCACCCTATCCAAACCAGCAGTGGATGCAGTCATAGAATTTGTCCAGAAAGCACAACTGGCTCAGCATTGCAAAGGCAAAGAGAGGCAAATGAAGAAGTTCGATTTTCTCCTCTGCCGGAAAGAGTTAGTTAAAGAGTTTGGCAGGAGGAAGAAGGATGAAGGGACCATGACAGGAGATGTAAAGGACAAATGGGTGAAGAACCTCTCAAACAGGGAACTCACCCAGACAGAGAGAGAGGTCCTATCCAAAGGCCTAAATTTTGCCATCACACCCAAACAGGTTCCTGTTGTGGATTTCATCACAGCGACAGAATCAGCCATTCACAGCAACAATCTGCCAGCAGCAGAAGCAGAACTACTCAGGATAAAAGTCTCTGCTGCACTGTCCAGTGCTCAACCACCACCATCCAACCTCACCAGCCAAGAGAGAAGTGCTGTGACATCCCTCAGCAGGGATGAGAGCATCACAATTCTTCCTGCGGACAAAGGAAGGTGCACTGTCGCCCTCAATACTGTGGACTACCACGAGAAGGTTATCACACTTTTAGATGATCAACACACATATGAAAAACTAAGAGACCCCACCAGCAATTACAGGAAGAAAGTAATAGAATGCTTAAAACTCTTGGAGCAGGAAAACGCAATTGACAGGGTGACCTACCACCAGTTATATCGCGGAGAGACAGTCCCCTGCTTTTATGGACTTCCCAAGATCCACAAGCAAGGAATCCCCCTCAGACCTATTGTCAGCAGTATAAATTCATAAAATTTTTCAGACCGATGAAGCTGTTTGGATGAACAGCGAAACGTTTCTATCTCTCAAAAAAAAAGTCCAGTAGCCATAACTCAACTCCCAGTTAAACGCACCTGGATGACTGAGAATCTTCACAGATACATGAGAGGAATCCCACTGAATCAGTGGGGATCAGGTCAGTCAATTACTCTACAACTTCCATTGATTAAATTGTGCCCATTCTAGTTGTGACTTACTATACTAAAGAAAGTTTTAGCTAAAGTAGGCCTATTTAATCAGTGGGAACCTTCAGAAGAGACACTCACTGATTCAGTAGGTCTACTGTAGTGCATCATATTATCCCAAGCAACATGATGGTTTTAGTCGTTTGGCTGATCAGCATGGGTTTTCATCTGCCATGGCTTCCCATCATAAGCAGTTCCATTGAATCAGTGGGGACGCTTCTCATCCTCATCTCAAAGAAGGTAAACACAAGCTTCCTGAACTTCATCTATGATAATGTCATTCTGATTTCCCATCTCTGCTATTCTTTTCAAAGGGAACCTCTTTCCCATCACATTAAGTGAGAATAGTTGAAATTTCTGTTGAAGTAATTTCCCTTTTTGTTTTGCTTGTGCCACTCACTTCCCTTATTCTAAACAGTACAGGTGTACCTCGGTTGATGAATACCTCCATTTACATAATTTTTGGTTCACGAAAGGAAATCCATAGGAAATAATGCCACCATTTACAATCCCCCCTGCCATATCTTGGTTTACATACGGCGTTGCAAAAAAAGTACCCATTGATGCATTGTGTTTACCAATTTTCCGGAATGCACAAAATCCCAGAGAATGGATTAACTTCATCAGCCAAGTTACCTCTGTACAGGGAAGTTATATTCTAGGTAATGACCGGCAAGTTTGCAATGAATTGATCTCTTAAGTACCAATACATGTTAAAGATGTTCTGGCAGAGAAGTCGACTCCCATTACTCTTCATAAACCTTCCTTCCTTCCTTCCTTTCTTTAAGGGAAGGCCTCAAAAGAAGGACGAGTGCCAAGGCAACCATCTCCCTCTATTAGCTGGAATCACAGATAGCGTTCAGGTATAATGAGAATGTGGTCAGCCATTACTCAGAGAAAACTTTTGCAAATTGTGAGTTTTGGATGATTAATCAATGGTAAGGAGCAAATGAGAAAATCCCTTTGCTTTATGAGTATCTGACATTAAAAAGCTGTACATTTGTTTGATAAGACATTCCGAATTGCCAGAAATCTGATACACTCAGCATTCTAGGTACAGTAAATCATTTGCTCCAAAATATGCATTGCCATTTGCCAGATTAACTGTGATGGTGCTGAACAAGTCAGGATCCTGCTTGCTTAGAGATTTCTGCATCTTGTTTTTAAAGCAAGAAGATGCTTTGTGGCTGAATTTTTCTAACTATCATCTAACTGTGGAACATTTAAAGATCCATCCATACATTCTTTCATAAAATGGAAAAAAGAAAAAGAATGTTGGCCAAATAACTCCTCCTGTAGCTTTCCTGCTTTGAACCAGTAGTCAGCATTGGTAACCAAGCCCAGGAAGAGCCCAGCTGGAATAATGTGAATGAATCCCTTCCCAGGACTGGAATATATAATGCACATTCTTGCTAGCAACCAAATATTGCAAAGTGGTAACCACTTTCTTTCCATTGTTCTTTGGAGTTTTTAAAGATATTTAAGGAATGATTTTACTAATGTCACTTCCAAGTTCCATTGCTGATTATAGATTTGAACCATGATCTCCTATGTGCTAGTGCATCACCCTATGTGCTACACCACACTGGCTCTCAAGTTTGCTTAGTTTTGAGCCGAAATCTCTAACATCTACCAGTATGTAGTGAACACAAATAATTTCTTTTTTTTTATTTATTTTACCCTGCCTTTCTCCTTAAAAGTTTCCAAGATGGATTACATCATTAAAACACAACATAAAACTTAATGAGTATACAAATGCTGAAAAAAGATCAAACAAATAACTTAGAACATCCTCTGATGAAAAACTTCTACTGCTGGGACCAAGCAAAACAGATACATTTCTTCACTTCCAACTGTGATGTAGGTTTTTACATTTTCAGTCAGCTTTTTTGCTCTTTTTTTGGATAGAACACATAGATTGGGTTTTCTACTAGCTGCAACTGCAATTGCAATGCTAGAGTTTCACTGCCTGGAATCACCATTGATCACCAAGCAACTCTAAAATGAGTGGTTCCCCAACATTAACATTTCTGCTTTACTGCAGTCTGTGCAAGAGAGATTCCACAGATAAATCAGGGTGTGAGCCTATTTCCCCTCCCCCTGCACATATGGTGGAATAGCTTTATGAGTTGGAAGACATTTCAGGCTGAAAGCGAGTGAAAGAGCCATAGTTCATTAACAGAGCATACGTATATTTATTTATTCAATTTCTATACCGCAAAACCATCTGGCCCAAGGGCTACTCTGGGTGGTGTACAATATCATTAAAATACAATAACGTAAAATGCAATATTAAAAATAAACTAATGAGGACAAAAGGCAAAAAATCAGATCCAAAATTAATGTTAACATATGCACTAAAATGTAAACAAACATGATCAGTAATAATCATCATCATAGTAAATAATAAAGGGGAAAAGAGAGGGAGAGGGATAAAACTTAACAAAGACACAGAAATTAGAAAAGTGTAGGCCAAAGCAACACAAGTATTCCAGTAGTATGTATCAATTATGAATATAGTCTGGATAGGCCATCCTGAACAGCCAGGTTTTTAATTGGCATTTAAATGACATGAGCAATGGTGCCTGACGGATCTCAACAGGGAGGGTGTTCCACAGTTTAGAGGCAACTACTGATAAGGTCTGGTTCCTCATCAATACCTTCTGGGTCAGAATCCTCAGCTGTCCCGCCAGGGGCATACAGTACACAGAAGTTTCAGAGTGAATTCCTGACATCTCCATGTAAGGCTGGGAAAAGCTGCTATTTGAACTCCTGGGGAGCAACTGCCTGCCAGTGTATGCAATATCACGTGAGTGGCCCATTAGTCAGACTCACCGGTCAAAATCCTGTCAGATATTTATGTTGGTATACCAGCAATGATAGAAGCTGCCATATCTGATTGGGGTTAGTTTATATAACTCCAGGCATGTTCTAGAGGCTGATCAGGCCTGTGGGCAAACAGATGTGGCCAGATTAGGTGCTGCAACTTCAGTGATGTATCTTGAGCTCATGCAAATCTTCAGTGGGATTTTGAGAATTCCAGTCTCTTGTGGTCTCACATCACTGTAGAGCAAACTCGCCACGCCCCACAGCACGTAATATCACCCGTGTGGTGCAATGCAATAATAAGTCTAGTACTTACTGCAAGGGAAACATCAGGGACAGTGCACCAGCCTGTGTGCTCCAAGGTAGCCGTTCTCAGTGGGGGACCTGGCACGTTTGAAGGTGGAGGACCCACAAACTGGAAAAACCAGAGAAGTATCTGAAAGATATCTGTTAGTGTCCTATCATTGTTTGAGAGGGTCCCTTGCAATCAGATGAAGATAGCCTATCTTTCTCTGCACTGTCTTAAGCTGCCCTCAGATAGAAGGTGGGCAACATTGCATACCCAGCACTTGCTGCCTGCCCCCAGCATAAGGAGCACCTCTTTAACAGTGACAAAATATCAAATCAGGGCCAACCTTGTTGACATCACCATGCCGGGTGAGGGTGAGGGAAGGATGAGCATCTTGTTATTCTCAATGGCTTTGGGGACGGCCCTGATTGGCATGTGCTGAGAACCTCAGAGAGATTTCTATTCCAAACATCTCCTGATGAGCAAGCAGCACCATACTGTCGATGGTCCCAATATGTCTAATTTTCCTTCTGGGACGTGGAACTTGGGGCCTTTTCACACAACCCCTAAGATCCGCTGGCCACTTACATTCGGACCAGAGATCTTGGGGGTTCATTGCTCTTCCTGCGTCCCCACCCCTCCGCACTTTCTTGCTCCTGCCTGCGTGAGGGGAGGGAGAAAAAAAGAGAGGAAAAACTGCAGGCTCACCCCCGAAGCTGCCCCGTCGTTATCCTGATTCCTTCTCTTAAAGGGGCGGGAGGCAAAAACAAAAAAACAAAACAAAAAAAAACCAAACAGAAGCGAGGAGAGCCCAGCACTCACCAGATTACATCTGGATCTGGGGATTTTCACCCTCCGAGAGCAGGTACATGAAAAGTGTGCTGGGACGCGCTTAGGTGGGCGTGGTTGCACTTAATTTCCTGCAAACTCCAAAGCTGGTGGGGAAACAATTGTAAGCTCCGGAGCTGGGAGCCATTTGCGGCGGAGTTTAGGGGTCGTGTACAAATACCCTAAAACAAACAATGTTGGTCCTTGTCTGTCAATATTTTGTCTGCACATGCAGCCGAAACCTAGGAATTTGTGAGTGTTGCTTCCAAAAAGCCTTGGATCGTTGAGAATTTTAATTTCTCTCTCTCTCTCTCTCAAATATATATTTCATTTAAAATGCTCAGAAATCCAGTGCTTTCCAGATGCATCCTCTCTAACCTCTCAGTTCTCTGATATAATGCCCCCTGAAGTTGAAGCTTGACCCGTTCTGTAGCTATCGGAATGTAAAAGGGTTAAATGATAGCAGAAGATTGCGTTCTTGTGTAAGCCTTCTGCAATCGAGCCGATACCCTTAGAAAAGGAGCAGGCACAACATAAATATTTCCTATTATGGATAAACTAAGTCACAATGGAATCTGTCATGCTTGTGCAATGAGAGATGGACATTATTTCTAAGCTGCTGCCATGCTGGCACCTGAATGGAGTTTATATTTTGTTTATGGAGCTGAATCAGAAATTGCAGTGCTTTTTATTTTTTTTATTTTTTAGGTATTTTATTTTCATGCTAGGGAGGGGGAGGAGGGGGGAAAGAGAGGCCCAGCAGGTGTAATTCTTTTCTGTGGAAGCTTGAAATGGCCACAGAGGCAGCTCAATATTCCATTTATTTTATTTATAAAAGAAATTCAAAGCCTGAAAAGATGAAGTAATTGACTTACTGGGATGACAGTTAAACCCACTAAATTTAATCTTATCCTCTCAAGTACAACATATCACGCTTACAAATTATCACCCAGCACCAGGCAGCCTTGCTCTCTTCACCTAATCCAAATGGAAATGAAGCCCTCTGTTATTGTATTATCTGACTTCACTATCAGCATTAATCCGGCTTAACTCACTTAATGATGCCACTTGTGGCACTATGAAGGCAGCAAAGAAGTCTATAAACTACTTCCATTAAAATGCAAATCTGGCCCACAGAGAAAATAAGTGACACAAAAGTCGGAGGATTCGGCCTTACGCTGTATTACCCTCTTGCCTCGCCGAACTGATACAAGTATAATAACTGATGCTGTGATTATTATTCCGGCTGTGGATTTCCAATGAAAGGGAGCCCAGTCTGCCACAAACGTCACAAAAGTGCTTCAACAAGCCAGGGTATTTAATTTCTGAAGAGATTTCTATTTTTTTGTTGTCAGGAAATGAACAAATACTTATCAATGTACGAAAAAGATCTGGGCGGGGGGGGGGTGGGGAGAAGGGGGAAAAAAACCCTTGCTATCTTAAATCTTCCTGCCAGGTTTTTCATGCTGATATCATTTGCACCCCTATAACACAGGAAATGAAAATTTTCTATGCCTTTTGCATCACTACTGCATCTTAAAATCCTCTGGCAGCAGGCTTGCTTCATGCCCTCTGCTTGCCCCCCTCCCTTGCCATTTTTTAAAAAATCATTTTCCCCAGACTGACAAACTGGTTGGGGTCTATGTTGTACAACGGGGAGGGGTCTGCTGTTCATTGCAAAACAGGTGGATATAAGAACTGTCTTTAATCTAGGCCAGTGGATTCGTCCTCCCCACTCCTCCCTCTTCTGATGGGTACTCACTTTACTGACCTCGGAAAGATGGAAGGCTGAGTCAACCATGAGCCTGCTACCTGGGACTGAACCCCAGATGGTCAGCAGCACAGTTTTACCTGCAGTACAGGCATTTAACTACTGCACCACGAGGCTCACTTTAACTGGAGTGCTACGTATTTGGGGAATGAACATGAGCTTTTTTTTTTTTTTTTTTGCATTGTATAGGAGGGGCAGGCCTATATTTGAAGAACTTTTTGAGATTATCATCTTTGAAGATATCCTATGCTATTTGAAGTCTCAGTCCAGTTTAAAAAGAAAGAACCATAAAAAAGAGAAGATGGCCCTTTAGGTTGTCCACGAATATTTAGAACAGTTTGGATTGCTGTAAAACACGCCTGGTTGTAGTCCATTGTGATAACATGCTTTCCTTTTCTATTTAAAGATAATAAATACCTGTATTGCAAAGTTTGAAGCTATATGTGTGTATATCAGCCCATGCAAATTCCACAGAGATATATTTATTATTGTGTCTTCTTTACAATGTGTCAGTAGCCACCCTTTGGGCAACACAGTATTCTGTAAGTAGTTGCTCATTCCTTCCATTTAAAAAAAAATTCTGAAGATGATAATCTTCTAGATATTTTCATAAACATAAGGAGGGAGAAAAGGTTCCAATAGAAATATTACTCTAGCAGTATTCCCATAACAGGTCATTAATATCTATATACAATGCAGCTTATAGATGGGCAAAGGCCAAGGGGATAACTATGAAACAAGTTCCCTGGGATGTTTATGTTACAACTTCCATAGGTTATATTAGTAAATTTGAACAAGACACTACATTCATAATGTATAAAAAGAAATGTTTTCATGCTTTGCCTGGAGGAGAAGAAATCTCAGTTTGAGCTTAATTACAAATATAAATCAATTACTGTATGTAGTAGAACTAGAGAGTCAGTATTGTATCATTCGTTGAATATATGATATTATTCATGATTGTGCTAGTCTTCTCTTTAGGTTTTATGTTAATGGTGACAATGTCATTTGAAATAAGCCTACATGTCTAGAAATAAGTCCTACTGAACTCAGTGGAATTTGTTTCCAATTAATTGCTACCAGTTTGAGGTTGTTAAAATCATCTGTTGACCCCCTCTCTCATTTTAGATGATAGATAGATAGATAGATAGATAGATAGATAGATAGATAGATAGATAGATAG
>JAHTLZ010003547.1:5899050-5918366 GCA_023846285.1 Phrynocephalus versicolor | reverse complement strand
CCCCCCAGAAACCACCCCTCTGGTAGGTGCCCTCACTCAGGCAGGCATATTTTCGCCTGCTTTTTTGGCCGGGAATCTGTGCCGCTTGGCATCGCGCGATCGCTGCGATGCCAGGAACGACCACGACAAATCAGACCCAATTTTTCTTTAGTCAGTTCGAGTTTGAGTTCTGGCGGAGTAATTGTCGTTCTTTGTTCCGTTACGTAACGGAAATGAGGATTTCGCCGAGTCGTGCCCATGTCTACTTGCCACCATCTCCCAGCTAGTTTTGACAGCTCAAGCTATCAAAAAATCCCAGCTGGGAGGGGGCGGCTAGGGAGGAGGAAGCAACTAGGCAGCAGTAAAATCACTCCTCTGCCACACCCTCTTCCCAGGGGTGTGCTTTGGACACCCCCACCCCCCGGCCTGTCAAAAAGCCTGAGCTAGGAGGCAAGGGAGGGGAGAAAGGCAGAAAGAAGCAGGGTTTTTTTTTTTCAGTTGAGGTCAGTGCTACCCTCTCAGCCCCCTGCTGTGGGATTTCAAGACTCCAACCTGGAGCCTTTTTTAAAATGTTCCGCCACAAGAACAAGAGCGCTCTTGAGATGGCACATTTTCAAAACTCTCCAGGTTGGAGCCTTTTTAAAATGTGCCCCTGCAACAGCAAGAGCACTCTCACTGTTTTGGGTGGGACATTTTAAAAAGACTCAAGACCATGGTGGTTTGAATCTTTTTTAAAAAATCCCCACCCCAACAGCAAGTAGGGATATTTTAAAAAGGCTCAAGACCGCTTGTGGACTTATTAGGGATGGGCACAAAATGGAAAAATACTGTTTCATTTCATTTCATAGTTCACGAATTTGTTTTAAAAACAATAGTTACGAAACAAAATCAGAAATGAAATGAATTCCCTGCTGCAACAGCGAGAGCTGTTTTAAATCCCCTGCCCAAATGTCCCTGCTTGTGGTGGTCTGGAGCCTTTTAAAAATCCCCACCCCAAAAGTGAGCAGGGACATTTGGGCGGGGGATTTTAAAAAGGCTCAAGACCACCAAAAAAAACACCCAAATGTCCCCGCTTGCTGTTGGAGCAGGGGATTTTAAAAAGGCTCAAGTGGTCTGAAGCCTTTTTAAAAATCCCCCTCCCCAACAGTGAGCGGGGATACTTAAATAAGCCTCTAGCCCACCAGGCTTTTTTAAATGTCCCACCAGCAGTGCCCTCACTGGGGCTGATGATATTTTAGAAAGCATCTAGCCGATGTCAGCTACAGGCTTTTAAAAATGTCCCCTGCCCCACTGAGAGTGCTGGTGGTGGGACATTTAAAAAAGCCTCCAGCTGACTATCCCCGTCTTGATCTTCAGAGCCTATCTCTCGCTGTTGCACTCTCACTGTTTCGGCAGGTGATTCATTTAGCTTCTCATTTTGTTTCGTAATGATTTTTTTTTTAAAAATCATCAATTATGAAAACGAAATGAGAAACAAAACAAATCAAAACAAAATAACTTTTTTTTGTTTCGTGCCTATCCCTAATCAGTCCTCTGAGGATGGGGTGGTGGGTTATCTGTCTTTATATTCATAACAAAGGATTTAGCAAACTAGTAAAATATATGAATAATAAAGAAGTAGCTGCTACCATACTGTGTCCAGGGGTTATTATTAGGACACACAAATAATATCAAGCAGCAGCTGCCACTTACTGTTTGTCATCCCTGCATTACCCTGAATCAAATACCAGTCCCCATGCCCTACTGCAGATCAGAGCATGGGATGGGGGAGCATTAAATACCCTGCCATTAGAAAAGGAATCTTCTGAAAGTCTGATTGTGTGTGAATGTCACCAGACCTTTTCATATTTCCTGAGTTTACAAACAGCATCACCACCACCACCACCACCACCACCACCATCATCATCATCGAACTGCAGAGCTAGAAGGGACCCAATGGATCACTGAGTCCAGACCCTGTTAGGAAAGCACAGTAGAGAATTTAACTTCCAAACTGTACCTAAACCACTGAGCTTGTTTTGTTTGGTACTTGGTTAGTAGGACTTAAGCACAGGATTCTTTAGCACTCTGATTTCTGAAGCAGAAGAGACAAATTCCAGCAAATATGGACCTTCCAAGAAATTCCTGTTTTGTGTGGCCGGCAATTTTCTTCCACAAAAAGTAAAGGAAGAAACCAGAGAAGTAGCTTTCCTGGACTTGATTCAAATCAATAGAGATGGAGGGAGTGGCAGCAAGAGGGACTCTGAGGGAAACTGACTTCTGTATATTCTACTTGAGTTCTTGATTTCAAAAAAATAAAAAATAAAAAAGCAGTGTTGCTGCATATAGGTACTGAACTTTAGGAAATCCAATTTTAATAAATTCAGAACAACGATAAGGAAGGTCGCATGGCAGGAAATCCTAACAGGAAAAGGAGCCCCAAAGAGTGGGAGGATATAAAAATCAAACCACTTCACCTCATGAAAGGGGTGCATCCAAGAAGCCTCTTTCTAGAGGCAAAAATGGTGAAACTGAGGTTGTCCTACCTTGGACACATCCCAAGAAGACAAAAATCCATGACAAAGAAAATAATGCTGGAAAAGGCAGCAGGAAAAGAGGAAGAGAAGATATGAGGTGGGCAGCACTGAATTTACAAGAGATGGGCAGGGCAGAACAGGATATTTTGGAGACCACTCAGTAACAGGGTCCCTACAAGGTGAAGATGATTTGATGGAACGTGACAACAACTATTGCCTTGCATCTCTTGCTTGCCCCTTCTGTACACCTCATGTCTTTTCCAGTGGCACCACAAAGCCTTGTCCCAGTCTGGTCTCAAGTTTGGGCCCTACATTTTTAGGGAATTAGGTGTTGCTGGTGCCTAGTTCAACATCCTGGCTCTGGTTACAGGACAGAGAGAACTTTGGTCGCCTTGGTAGATGACCTCAGCCAGGAAATGGATAAGGGATTGATGTCCCTGTTGGTTTTACTGGACTTCTCAGCAGCTTTTGATATTGTCGACCATAGTATCTTCCTCATCCACCTCTCTGGAATGGGACTTGGGAGCATTGTTTTGCGTGGTTCAAGTCCTTCATGGAGGAGAGAATGCAGAAGTTGGTGCTAGGGGATCCCTGGTTGATGTCCCAGCCACTAGTCTCAGGGTTATTAAACATCTACATGAAACCAATGAGGGGAGGGAGGTTCTCTGGATGTGTGGGGTTTAGTGTCACCATTATGCAGATGACACACTCTGAAAACATTGGGGGTGGGGATATACTGGATCCCCCAGTACTCATCTCTGAGTCTGGATCCCCACGTTTTCAGCAGCGGCAAGGAGTGATTTTCCAAATTAAAACTAATGTGTAGCCTGCATAATTAAATTGTAAACCATCCAAAGAGTGCTTGAAGCATTATGGGGCGGTATGTAAGCAGAACACTTTTTATTGTGCCAGCTGGCCCATTTTCTTGAGAGATCTGATCTGCCACAGTGGCACATGCCTAAATTACATCCCACCTGGATTACTGTAATACACTTTATGTGGGCCTGCCTTTGGAAAGTGTTTAAAAACTTCAGTGGGCCCAAAAATGTGGCTGTCAGATTGCTAACTGGGGCTGGTCACAGGGATCACATATCCCCATTATTACAGCACCTCCACTTCCTGCCAATCCACTTCCAGGTCGAATTCAAACTGACATTTCTAATCTATATAAACAGCTTGGGTTCAAGCTATCTCAAGGACTATGTTTTTGAGTCTACTCAAGTGTTAAGATTATCTGGAAAGGCATTTCTATCAATCCTGCCATGTTTACACTTGCATTTGGTGGGGACACAGGAGAGAGTCTTCTCATTTGCTGCTCCTAGACTACGAAACTCCTTCCCACCTGTGACCAGACTAGCTCAATTTTTATTGTCTTTCTGCAAACAAGCAAATATATTTATCTTCAGGCAAGCTTTGCATTAATGACTAGCTGCCTGAGTGGGGTTTGCAAGTGGATGATGGTGCCTTATTGCTTTGAATGTGGTTTTGGTGTTGCTTTTGTTTACCATCTTTTAGTGTGATATCCTCTTCAGTTTTTGTATACTTACTGTTTTTGCTTTATATATTGTGTTTTAATGGTATAAGCAACCTTGGGAGAAAGGTACTGTATGTATGTATATATGTATGTATGCACAAGTAAATAAATAAATAAATACATTGTCTTTATCAATATTTTGATTTACTGGTCTTCTGGGATTTACACGTCAATGCTACAGAATTTTCCATACTTTCTTTAATAAACATTTGCACTGCATGGTGTTTCCCATAGGGAAACTAATGTTGAATCCCGCTTCAGCCGCTGACCACTGGGTGGACACTGGTTCACCACATTACAGGCCCTTACTTGAGGTCCCTTGTCTTGGAACAGGAACCTGGAACTAACCATGACAAGTGAATTCCCCAGCCCAGGGGCAGGTTCGGCTTCTCGCGCTCTGCTCCCAGTTCAGGGGGCGTGGTTGAGACAATGTTTTGCTTTCACGCTGTGGATGTGAAGTAAAAAATTTTGTTTGTATCGGTCCCAAGCGGGAAAGCAAGGAGGGATGAATGGGACATGAAGTAATGGCCTAAGTTAAATCACATGCTTCTGGTACCTGATCCAAGTTACGCCAATGCAAGACAAGCACTCTCAGGTGCTTTCTTGCTATGGGGCCCATGACCAGGTTATGTGTTGCCCTTGGGGCCAACCTGCTTCACCCATTAAGTGTTACGGGGCCTTGGGGGAGGTGACTCAGGAATGCCTCCAGACTCACACATAAGATAGTATCCTAGTTAGATATGTGGTAGGACTGGACAATCCCTTCTCTCATGAGGAGCAAAACTCACCTTGCAGGCTTTTGATAAATCAGAATTTGTCACAATCAGACACATCTCCAGCTCTTTGTGGGTTTAACTACACCTGATCTACTTCAACCCATGTGCCTTCATCTTCCCTCTTTGTTGCTAGTTCAGTTAAACTATGAGTTCAACTGACCTCTGAGTCTCGCTCGGAGGATAAAATGCAAAGTAGTGCATATAAAGCCATTCTGAGATCCCTGGAGGAAAAATGAGCTGAAGTGTGAAAAAGAAATAAATGAGTGAAGCTTGCCTTTTGTAGGTAGGAAGGTATGCTCAGAATTACAAAAACAAAAACAAAAAAACAAAAAAACAGAGTAGGGCAAATTCTTTAGTCTTCTTCCTATATGCCTCGGTTTAACTTGAGGGTGCCCCACGGGGAAAGACGTGCAATCCTATAGGTATCAGATCATAAGCAAGTAAGAAAGTGAATGTAGCCCTAGTAGTTATTGATCAAGTGTGTGTGTGTGTGTGTGTGTGTGTGTTTCAGGTGCAGTTTAGGGCTCTGTTCTCACAAAGCAATCTATGATAAAGGGAAAAAGCAAGAAACAAAGTTTGGGAGTGCCACATTAGCAAACCTAAAGATTTAACTGAGAAGCAGCTCTCAGGTGTTTGCATTAACTGCAATGTCGTATTGAAGACTCTACGGGAAAACAGAGATGGATGAGTGGGTTTTTGTTTCTGTTTGTTTCTGGCACGTATTCATCCAACTCCACTGGTTTCTTCTCATACAAGATGTGAGGTAGAGGGGAACCCTAAGGATAATTTTTAGAACTCAAAATCTTGGAGAAACCAAAATGATCAAACCCACTTGTACTTATATAAAAGGTGGAAAGTAATCCCCTAGAACAGTGTTGGCGAACCTATGGCGCGGGTGCCAAAGGTGACACTCAGAGCCCTTTCTGTGGGCACCCGACATCGCCCCTTCACAACCACCTGTATTCAGGTTCAATTGCTGTATTGGCGCTTTGTGAAAAATCAGTGGGTTTTGAATCGCAGTTTGGGCACTTGGTCTCTAAAAAGTTCGTCATCGCTGCCCTAGAATCATTGTCCTATGATGGAGAAAGTAAATCTAGTTGATTCATCCATCCAGGCTGAGAGCTTTAGATGATCAATTTTGGATTGAATCCCCAAGTAGATGCCTTTATTAGTGAAGGATTAGGCCTGGCTCCTCCATTTTCTAAGGTCAATACACTACATTTAACATCAATATGTGAGGCAGACACAACAGGGTCTTTCCCATGGTTTGAACAGCTGCCTGATTTTGGCTGACAGATGGTAGCCTACAGGTGCAGTGGTTAAACTGCTGTATTGAAGCTAAAATTTGGCTCATGACCTGGGCTTCAATCCCAGATAGCAAGCTCAAAGTTCACTCAGCCTTCCATCCTTCTGAGATCAGTAAAATGAGCACCCAGCTTGCTGTGCGTGTGAGCATGCAATGTGTAGCCTGCATATCTGTGAAGATTCTCAGTCATCCAGGTGAGTTTATCTGGAAGTTGAGTCATGGCTACTGGACTTCTTTTTTGAGAGATAGAAACGTTTCGCTGTTCATCCAAACAGCTTCATCGGTCTGCATAATTAATTGTAAACTGGTCAGAGAGTGCTTTAAGCATGATGGGGCTTTATATAAGCAGGGGTGTATCGGGGGGGCGGCAGAAGGGTACATCTGCCTGAGGCATGGAAATCTGGGAGCATCTGGAGGGGGAGGAAGAGGAGGAAGCCCTGCGCCCTCCCACTGCCACACGCCAGGCGAGCAACAAAGCAAACAAAGCAAACAGGCAGGCAGGCGTGCGAGCGCGGTGGCTGCAGCACCCACCTCCTCCTCCTCCAACTCTTTGTCACCACTGCCACCATGGGAGACGTAAGACGGCGCACGCACACACACGCACACACACACACACACACACACCTGCAGGATTGCCCCCCCCCCCTTGCTGGTTGGATATGATGGGGTTGGGGAGAGCCAGAGGGATACAAAAACAACTTTGGCCTCAGACACCCCAAAACTTTGCTACATCGCTGTAAATAAGCAGTATGATTTGGTTTTTGCTTGTGTAAAATGTCAGGCTTTTCTTCTTGTTTTCCTTTTCTTTTTGAAGAGCGTAGCAACGACTGCCAAATTCTTAATATTAGGGACAGGGGAAAAAAACCAAAGCTCAAGCAAGACTAATTTCTTCATGTCTGCAAGGAATGCCTTCAAGCCACACCTGAATATCTTGGACAAAAGGATGTTCCACAGCGAGACATCTGAATGTTCAGACTCTGAGCGCGACCTGACATTTTACTGTATGAACTTTTTGCATCAACACGAATGCATTTTCCATAGAATAACAATAACATAGCTTGATTGTAGTGTTTCTGATGGCCGCAGACCACAGACAAGCTTCTGCCTATATACCCAGTACTGGCATTTGCAAGTGCTTTTTATGAGCTTGCGTTTAATCAGACATTCATTAGCAAACTGCAGCTTTTAAAAAAGAAAAGAAGCAGCATAATGGCTTGCGTGAGAAGATCGCAGTCCTGGAAGCAATGCTGAAATGGTTGCCATTGGGCCATTTCCATGAAAGTAGAATATGGCTTTGTTGCTTTTATTTTAAATTAAAAATAAATCTGAGCCAAAAAGGGAGGGGGGCTCAGAAGAGGCACAAGACACAAAAAGAGACAGTCAAAACAACAACAGATCAAAAGGTGAAACACTAAGGGTGGCTTCTCGTGTGTTACAACTTACAAGTGACACTAACTTAGAAGTTGTAGCAAGAAGAAGCCAGTGTCATACCCACTGCTGAAAATCTGGGAACTCTGCCTTTGATTCCTCCTATCCCTTTGAAAGGGGGAGGGGGACTTGGCAGATTGCCACTTATATTTATTTATTTATTTGTTAGGCTTATATCCCACCCATCTTCCCAGGAGGGAACTCTGGGCGGCTTACTTAGTTCTTTCAGATCATCTTATTATACCCATTGTACACTTCATCATTTATTTATTTATTTACTTTGCCACCTTGCGTGACAGTACACCCAGTTGTTATTTCATGTACAAAATAAAAGAAATGGGGGGGGAGCATTAGGCCTTCAGAAACCGTGGAAGAACCCTTTTCCCAAATGCACTGCTTTTTTATATTTAAAACTTGCTTCAAGCATTTAATCCTCCCCCGCCGCCCCAAAAAAGAACCCATCCACTGGCATCTTTTCGGTTGCTGAGTCAAAAGAAAGGTCTCTCCTCTTCTTTATGTCACTCGTTGTTTTATTTTTTTCCTCCCAAGTGTTTGAGTGAATGGTATGCTGGGTTCAGTGAACTTGGTCTTGGCTAGTTCTTCACCAGAAACAAGGCTGCCTTCCATAAATATTACCATATGAAAGCAGCTGCTGTTGCCTTACAGCAGCTCCGTGCCATATTCCAGAATTGTAAGTGGCATCATGCAGGCTCCGGTTCCTCACTTCTCCTGCTCTTCTTCCAGTGCGATAGCAGATTTCTGTAAGGTCTTCCCGTCTGCTTCCTGTGGTCTGTCTGCATCTGATTTCCATATCAAGAGGTGCAATTAAGAACAGTTACATTTTCCTGGAGTTCTGGCATGCCAAAGAAACAACACCAGACTAGATAAAATGGAGACATTTCTATAAGGGATGCTGGATTTTGTAAAAAAAATATGTTGATTGGTACAATTAGAGTATCCGGTGAAGGCCAACAATGGGAATACTTATGCTGGCATGATCAGTGATCACGTTGGCTGGGGAATTCTAAAAGTTCCAAACAGAAAGGCTTTTCCATTTTTGCAATAAGACACATGCATTTTCTTATCCTCAGTTTAAATCTATAAAATGAAGATACAGTGCTTACTTCCATATCACACAGGATTCTGGCAGGTATAAATATGGCAAGGAACACCATGCTTTGTGTTTGTTTACATCCTGTAGCAATTATCCTTGCGGATACTAATGAATTGGGAAAGATATTTTCAAGATATCTTAATTGTATAACTGTCTGCTAAAATTCATTTTATCATTCCAGATCACCAACTGGACCATATTACCATCTGTTTGAGAGTACCTAATTTATTATAAAAGTTCTGAAGTTACAGAAATCTGAAAAAGAAAGAACAGTGTACCCTCATATAACAAACAGTTTGTATAACGTAAAATCTGTACAACATAAAAAATTCCAGAGATAGGGGAAATTTGCTTAACAGAATCGCCTATAGGGCGAATCAGTTCAACATAAAAATGGTCACAATTAGGGATTACTCCTTTTTCAATGCATTGAATTCTATGGCTTTATGTATTAGGACATAATAAAAATCATCTGGTCCTTAGCAGGTCTGAAAGTCAGGTAAATACAACCTCAGATAAACAACAACACATAACCCATCACACCATGATTTATTTTACAAAAATAAAACCAAACTGGGGAAGCCCTGTGTAAAAAATGAAGCACACCTTATGTTTCAGTAGCTTGTAGAACTGGCTTTAGTAGCAGTAATTTGAAGTGTCATATTATTTCATCTATAAGTTGCACTCATGTATAAGACAACCCCCACTTTTCCAGCCCAGAATAACAGTTTTGCAATTGTGTGGCACTCTCCTTACTTACTTCCATGCATAAGATGACCCTCAATTTTTAGTCTAACAATTTTAGACACAAATATAGCCTTATACATAAGAAAATACTGTACTTGTTTTCCGTATGGCTTTATCAGCCTCTCACATCACCATGGAGGAATTTTGACCCAATCTTCTTTACAATGTTGCTTAAGTTCATTGTGGTTTGTGGGCAGTTGTTTATGAACTGCTCTCTCTGTAAGGACGTTGCTCTCACACACATGTACATGGAAAAGAGCCCATAAAACCATAGAATTCAAAGAGCACATGCTTTCCTTTTCTCGTGACCATTAAACGTGGTTGAGTAAAAAGAAAGAAAGCACTCCACTGATTAAAATCAAAATACTGTACTTTATTGAGAAATGACCTCACTTCTGTCTCACTGTTGTACAGTAGGCCCCCACGCTTTCATGGTTCATATACTGCAGTCCCGGTATATTGTGGGTCTGAAGTATATGAAAAAAAGGCCCCTTGGGGTAAGGAGGAAAGGCCTTCCCAGGCCCATTGGAGCCCCCAAAAGTGCTTCCCCACAAACCGGACTGACTTCCGGTAAACCAGAAGTGACCTCCAGATCACTAGAAAGCACTTTTGGGGCCTCTGGGGGACTGGGAAGCCCCTTGCAGGCCCGTTTGGGGCAGCACCAGGCCTGGGGTAAGTACAAGAGCTCCCAGAGAGCCCGCTCAGTCCCAACCTGACCTTGTATCCACATATTGTGGATTTTCAATTATTGCGGGTCGGTTTGAGTCCCTAACTCCTGCGATAGGTGGGGGTTTACTGTATAAGGCAATTCAGAGTTTTCAATGTAGTTTGATGTAGATTCCCTGCAAAGAGCTGCTGCGTGGAAACACAAAATCATTGTCAACTCAGTGTCCACCAAATATTGTGGGATTTTTCCGATTAGACCTCCGGCAATCAGAAGCAAGCTTTTACTTTATTTTTATTTTCTTGCCCTTTTTCGTTTTATTTTTTTTTAATAAGATACATTATACAAAACCATAATAGAGTTACAAACCATTAAACCCTACATAGGAAGCACATCAAGTGGTACTACTAGTTAACATAACACATCTTCCTGTAGATGAGAATGCGTGGCTTGGGGATTGCTAACTAAATCAGTATCGCTATTACAATATGAAATGAAAGGAAGCTGGATTTTATAAAACAAGTCTGTACTGGAATTCTGGAACCACGGTTGTGTTTTTCAATCAAAATTAATTTCCATATTCTAGATTCCCATGCAATTACTGTCTTCTAGTATTGAGCAAGTTTTTGTCTTGGTGGTACACAGAAAATGTTTATGGTGTAGTAGTGCACTAGAATCCAAAATAAAGCCATTAACCCCAATGCTGGACTTATTTTATTTATTTATTTATTTATTTATTTATTTATTTATTTATTTATTTATTGCATTTATATCCCACTTATCTTCAATTTTGAACTCTAAGCGGCTTACAACAATAGACCACATGTATTACAAAAGCGGAACAAAATACAAGATGCGTCAACAGACAAATAATATATCATTACATACAAAATAAAACCTAGAGGCACCTCGGCAAATCATTAAAAAAAAAACCTAGCATTATAGGCATTTCGATGGCGGAAAAAAATAATAATATAAATTAATATAAATTAATAAGGGTCGCCAAAGGCCTCCCGGAATAAATGAGTTTTTAAAGCCTTCCGGAAGGCCAGCAGGGACTCTGCAGAGCTCACTTCAGAGGGGATGGAGTTCCAGAGGCTAGGGGCCACCACCGAGAAAGCCCGATTTCGAGTACTCGTTTTTCGGGCCTCTCGAGGGGTGGCGACCCGAAGCAAGTGCGCTCGCGCCTGCCGAACGGGCCGAGCCGAGGTGGATCGCTGAGTGATACGCTCTGCCAGGTAGTCCGGTCCCAAGCCATACTTTGTGATGTGATACAGTGGTACCTTGATTTATGAGCAAAATCTGTTCCAGAAGCATGTTTGTAAACCAAAATACTTGCATAAGAAAGGAAAATTTCCCATAGGACATAATGGAAACTTACCTGATTCATTCTGTGGACCTAGTTTTCATTATGTCTTATGGAAAAATTTGCTTTGGCTGAGAACCATAGTGGCCTCCAGAGCTCACCCCAGACCTAGCACTGCCTGTGGTGCGCCGCAGAGGCCATGGATGGCAGCATCCGGCCAGGGTGCACTGTGGAACCTGTGGACTGGTGGCGCAGGGCCCAGGACGAGCTCTGGAGGTCACTCCTGGTCTGCTGGAGTTCATTTCCAGTCCATCTGTCAGCAAGAGGAGGAGGAGGAGGAGGAGGAAGACGTGAGCCAGTCCATGATTGCAAACCAAGCACTTCTGGTGCTCGTTTTGCAAGACATTGCTTGCAAAGTGAAACAAAATTGTATTAAATTTTTTTCTCATTTTGCAAAACATTCACAAACCAAGGTGCTCATAAACCAAGGTACCACTGTATTTCTAATTGTTTTAACACCTTGACTCAGAAATCATATTTTTATGTCAATGATACCAGGATTATAAATATGTTCCAATTTCTTTGCAGTCTCTCCAACAATTTGGGTCCAGCTTTTTGTTTATATGACTCTATTTAAATGGGGCATAATACTATCAGTATGTCATTTTTAGACAATGCTCTCTTACCATAGTGGAAATTGATTTAAAAGGTTTCCTACTTCACAACCTTTTCCAGTCTTCATCTCTGATAGTAAATCCAAAGTCGGCCTCCCAGGCTTTTTTGAGCGCACTCATATTACTGCATAGAATACTAATTAAGACTGAATCCATCTTAGCATTCAGGCCTTTATGCTTTTGTTTGGCAATAATACTGTACTATGTTTTCCATTGGTGTTAGAAACTCTTTGAACTTGCTGCTGGTTCTGCATATTGAGAGTAAACTTCATCTGTGTACAATGTGTCTAGCTGGAACTCTCAAGCAGATGGTTCTGTCAGCACATGCTCTGCAGAAAGTTTGCTGCCTCTGAATTGCAACCTAAACTCACTTTTTCAGGTGCAGTCTCTTTGACCAACATCTGTACTTCTCGTGCAACCGCTAGTAGCAGCAGCCCTGAAGCTAAATCCAATAGTTAGTCATGTGAATGTGATTTAGTAAGCTAATTGATTCAATGGGCCCTTTCTTGTGGTGACTGACAGCTGGATTTAGCCCTGGGAGCTGCAAAAATGCACTCTACTGCAAGTCAGAGTTTAATGTACTTTCATTTTTATATGCCTTCACCAAATTTCTTTATGTTTTTCATATTGGCTGCCTAGCTTGCAGAAATCTGGGTTGGGATCCTTGTATATTCAGCCATTTTGGTCTTGAATAAAAGCTGATGTCTCCTGCTTCAGAGCGACTCCTTGACTTTTATCCATATGCCCAGTCCTTTCTCATAAGGGAAAAGCCTGTATCTCTTAAATTTGAAAAATACAGAATAGCTCAATGTTGTCCATTATGGAAGAATTTACCCACATTTGCAAACTTTGTGCAAACAGTACTCCAGTGCTATTTTCACAACAGTAACTGCACTTGCAGTACAATAATTGTTAGTTTCGTAAACATGAAGGGGTTGTGGTTGTTTCTATTTGTTTCTGAAAATAACGAATCTAAATCAGCAAATGTCTTCACCAAATGATGTTACGAAGCCATTTCAAAGGAAGCTTTACCCAGAGCACAATATAGTAGTCCAGCCTGGATATTACTAGTGAAAGGATAACTTAAAGAAGTTCTATCCCCTTCAGATGGAGTGACAGGTGGCATGTATTTGGCTCTATCTGAAGGGGAGAGAACTTGCTTTTAAAAAAATATATATATTAAGAATTATAAAACTACAATACAAAAAAAACAGAACAACAAAATACCATAAAGGAAAGGAAAGTATTGATTGACAAAAATATAACAAATATAACAAAAATAAACCCCATGCAACCCACCCCCCTTGGGACTTTAACACAATTACAACTTTCATGATATTGACCAGCCCATTTCCATCCAGAAATACATTTCTGAAATACATATACCAACAGTTTATCCCATATTCCTTTAAAGTTATTAGACTTACTCAAGCCTTTCTTAATTTTAATTTCACAAGTCAATTTATCATTAATAGCCAGATTCCATAAATCCTTATACCATTCCTGCAAAAATTAATTGGTTATTAGATTTCCAATATTTGGCAAAAATCAACCTTGCGGTCATAATCATTATAATTACCAGTTCCCCCTCCTGTTTCTTCAGTTGCGTATCCGCAACCATGTTTAACAGTACCAGCTGGGGGTCATTTGTATCTTTTCCCCTAATATTTCTTGTCCATTCCATTTTCCTTTTTCTCACATGCCCACCACATATGTAAATATGTCCCTTTTTCTTTTTTTACATCGCCAGCAAATCTGAGATATTTCTTTATTTATTATATCTAACTTCACAGGTGTTATATACCATCTCCAGTATACTTTATGACAGTTTTCTTTAACTCTCACTGTCATATTTTCACTATTCTTTTATTCCACATTTCTCCCCATTCTTCCTCTTTTATCTCTTTATTAATATCTTCTTTCCATATCTCTCTTAACTTTTTTTTTTAATAATCCTCCTGAATTAATATCTTATATAGTGAACTTGCTGAAGTAAACACTTCAGGTCATAACTGCCATCCCACATAGGATGAACTCTAGGAGAAGTCCCAAAGCCTTGATCCATGGGGAGTGCAACTCCATCTAAAATAAATAGTAAAACTGCATCCAGAATAGTATATTGTTTTATGTTGTATTATTATTTCTGTTCTGTTTGGAATTGCTGTATCAATTCCTGACACAGCAGCTTCATATTTACAATGAACATAGTGATAATGGTCAATAGTAAAGGAACTAGAAAAGACCATTTAGTGTAACCCTTAGAGATGTAGCCACATTGGTGTGCATAGCAGGCAGCAACACAAGAAAAATAAATAACAAGGACAAAACATGTGGCACCTTAAACACTAACTGCTATGTTTTAATGTGAGCTTTTATGGACAAGTCCACTTCCTTAACCATTCTTTAGTGATAACCCTGTAAAACAAAGGCCAAGACCATACATACAGTGATATAGGACCCAAGGCAGCTTACATACTGTATAAAGATGGGCATGACTCAGCAAAATTTTTGTTTTCGTTTTCATTTTTTCATTTCGTTTCGTAACGAAAATGAAAAAGAAAAATTTTTCAGAAGCAAAACGACAACAGAAACGAAATGAAAAATTTTGCCGTGTTTTTCGTTTTCGTTATGGCAGACACATTGCATTGAAAAGAATGCTAATGAAACGAAAAAATTTCGTTTTTGTTTTGTTTTTTCATTTCGTTTTGTAACAAAAACGAAAATGAAAAATGTGAAAAAAAACCCGAAAAACAAAAACGAACCAAAACAGACCCCTAAATGACAAACGACAAACGAAAAATATTTGTTTGAGTCGTGCCCATCTCTAATACTGTAATTTAAAAGGCAATATTTATAAAGCTAAAAATGGTAAGTACAGGAATATTTTAAAAGAATTAAACAAATATTATATGAAAAAACAGTAAATAAAATCAATGCAAGAAACATTTTCAAAACAACAAAGCAGAACAGTCCATGTAATAATCAGTCATTCAAGAAAAGCCAGCAGAAGAACAGTAAAGATGTGGCCAGTCTAGCTTCCTGTGGAAGGGAGTTTCTGAGTCTAAGAGCAGGAAAAGAGAATATTCTCTCCCATGTCCCTACCAAACACTCCTGTGAGAAGATGGGAGCAGGAGGGAGAGCTGGCAGAGAGGCGTCTCAGACAGAAAGGAATGAATTGCATGAGGAAGATGACAAGGTTAAACCAGCCCCACAAATCTGGGAATAAATACATTCCTGGCACATGAATATACTTGAGGAAGAGTGGGAGCTTGGGGGGCCCTTCAGGGCATCACAAATTGGGATCTGTTTTGCCAAGAATTAGAGGAAGATCATTTTGACAGGGGCATCAGCACTGGGCCATCTTGACAAACTGTGTATACAAGCCCAAGAGTTGGTATAACAGAAAATACTTGCTCAGAAGGTCGAGAGCCACGAAAGAAAAAAGGCAAACCCTTCATTAGTACAATGGCCCCAAATATGGTCTGCTGGCATTATCACAGCATTCCATTGGAATTCAGACTGGTCCAATACATTTGTCAGCCTGAGGAAAATGGACACCCTCCCATTTCATGCACAGAAATTCACCGGACTGGCAGTGGGTCCTTATGTCAGTGTTAGCAAAAAGACAGGGTCCTTCTTTGAACTCAAGGGCAGGAGGAAAGCATAAAGGGCACATGATTGGTCACTAAACTTCATGGCTGTTCCTTGACTAGAGCCTCTAATTCCACCACCACCCATGTGTGTGTGTGTGTGTGTGTGTGTGTGTGTGTGTGTGTGTGAGAGAGAGAGAGAGAGAGAGAGAGAGAGAGAGAGAGAGAGATCCCTTATTAAAATGGCATTGGGGGCCCACCTGGATCCAGAGCTCCTCCTGGACTCCAAGGTAGCAGCCATGGCTGGGGGGGGGGGTTTTGCCCAGCTTGGGGAAAACCCCCCCCCAGGCCGTACCATGCAGACCTGGCCACAGTTATCCATGCCACAGTGACATCAAGCGTATTGCAACATGCTGTATGTGGGGCTGCCCTTCAAGATGGTTTGGAAACTACAACTGGTACAGAATGTGGCGGCCTGTGTAATTACTGGAGCTAGGTGGTTCAATAATGTTGGACTGCTTATTTGGTGACTGCATTGGCTGCCCATTTGTTTCCGGGCCCAATTCAAGGTGCTGTTATGACCTTTAAAGGTCTTTATACAGCTGGGGAGCAGGATATCCAAGAAACCACCTACTTCCATATAATCCGGTCCATCCCCTTAGGTCATCAGAGAAGGCCCTTCTATGCGTGCCACTGCCCAGGGAGGTGCGTGGGGCAGTGGCAAGAAATGGGGTCTTCTCAGTAGTGGCACCGGTATTATGGAATTCCCTCCCTCTTTGAGCTAAGAACTGCCTCCTCCCTGGAAACACTTAAGCAAGGCCTTAAAACATTTTTTTATTTAGGCAAGCCTTCTGAGCCTCCAGCCTTTTACAAATTCTTTTTTATAACATCTTAATACTCAGTTTTATTGGCTGGGGGCCTTTTAAATTCTGCTCCCACTGTGCTGTGAGTGCGATTCTGCTCTCCCCCCCCCATGGAAATTCTGAAATTAAAGCTTAAGAGATTTAACCTTCATTTTCAGTCTCTAGCTGCCCTCTCCACAATAATGTATTGTTACAAATAACTGTCATAAAAAGGAAGGTACACAAGTGAAGATGAGCCTATCTGTATCAGGTTGTGGGAATTGCCTCTGGGAGCAGGTGCTTGCACAGGGCATAAAAGTACTGGGGCATATAACCAACCTGTTGCCTGCCAGCTGCCTAGATTAAAAAGGCAACATGGAAAGAATGAAAGTGGATGCCATTTTGTTCTTTACCCTCTGCAGCCCAATGTCACACACCAATTCTGGAACTACATGTACATGTGTGAATCTTTTTGCTGGACTTAACTTATATTTCAAAACAATATTCTGAATACTCTGTATTGTGGGCTGTGATTGTGTTGCGGATTTTCAGTGATCAAAGAAAAGAGCTTGGAAAGATATTTCTCTAGGACACAAGTTCACAACTAGACATGGGCACGAACTGAAAAAATGGCGGTTTGTTTTGGTTCAGTTCATTTTAGGGTTTGGTTCAGTTCGTTTCATTTTTAATGAATTTTTTAGAAAAAAATGTTTCATTGGTTCGTTAATTAATCAATTTGACAGCGCGCAGGTGGGAAAAAACATTAAAAAAACACAGACACTGCAACTGCGCAAACTGGACTGGCATCATCCTCATCCAAATCATCCACATCATCATCATCATCTTACCGGATGGCGGCAACGGCGGTGGGGCAATCCTTTTATCTTATATTATTTTTATTATTATTATATTATTTGTTTGTTTGTTTGTTTGTTTGTTTTCAAGTGCCAACCATGCGGCCCCTGGGGCCCAGTCAGTGCTGGTTTTATTTTTAATATTTTTCTTTATTTTAGGGTGCCGACCTGGCCACCCCTGGGGCCGGGTCAGTGCTCCTTTATTTTATTTTTATTTTTATTTTTATTTCTGGGTTCCTGCCCATGCTACAGCTGTAGTACGGGGCTTTTTTTGGTTCATTTCTTTCTTCAAGTGCTGACCACGGGGCCCCTGGGGCCCGGTCGGCACTGGTTTTATTTTTAATACTTCTTTCTTTATTTTCCAGCCACCCCTGGGGTGCTTTATTTTATTTTATTTTATTTTATTTTACTTCAGACCACGTGGCCCATGCTACAGCTCTAGCATGGGCCAGTCAGCTTTTCCCATCAGCCAGGAAGATCGAAGACCAGCACCAGGTAGGAGACATCACAGTCATTAATGAACCGAACCAAACCATTTTTTTTTTGTTTCATTTCATTTTGTTCTAAATTCACTCTGGGGTTTGTTATTCATTTTGTTAGGTAACGAAATGAATAACTAATAATGAAATGAACTAAAAGTTCATTTCATCCCCATCTCTATTCATAACTCCTTGTTCCTGGGAGTTGGAGCCTAAAAAGTCTCATGACATTAACTAATGCAACAGCAGCAAGAAGAAGCTGTGTAAATCATTAGGCTGAATTGTATTGGAGGTGAATACAATTGCGTAAGGGCAGTCATGCAAGCAATGGGAGCTGTTTTCCTGGCTGTCCATCCGGTGCTGGATCTTAACTCTGGTTGAGCCATGAAGCACTAGTCACATGACTGGTCACATGTCAGGCTGCCTAGAAAACCCCAATTCAGTTGGATTTGGCTAGTTGGTTAACTCCACTAATGCCAGTTAACCTGATGAAGTATTTTTGCAGCATAAAGTATATAACCTGGGCGGTTTTTGGTTCAGGTTTCACCTGCATTTTGGAAGTTTCAAAGAGAAACTAAATGTTTAAACCTTCTTCGTTCACCCCACATATTGGTGCAATACTATTACTGTGTACCTGAAATTCCGGTTGACCTTATGAAGAGAAGGAGTCCCTGATAAGAATATAGATTTTGCAAAGACATAGTGTTCTTCTCTTAGATTAAATTTCAAAGGCAGTGTGTAAAGCTAGCCTTTGTGGATGGGAGCTGAAATAGTATACATTCTGAGTATAAATTAGGTAAAATTTAAAACCAGGGAAAATTTAAATTGAAGGATATTCAAAATATGGAAATATCTGCTTAGAAATATAGCGGAGTCTCTCAATTAAACAGAGTAGCTGACATTCTGTAATATACGCTTTTTCTTGAGGACCTAAGCCAAGCAGGTTTCATAAGAGGGCCATCTTGCCCCTTCTGCCAAAAATTTATCGAAATCGTGTTAACAAGAGCACAGTGAAGAGATTCCTTAAACATTTATGAACTACCTTGGAATAAGCAAACAGCTTATTGTATACAACAGGGAACCGAAGCAGCCACTGTTTTTCCACCCCCACCTCCATGGAATTCATGGATGAGGGGTCCCAGCCCATAGCTTGTCCCTTGGTATAACACCTTGATACAGCAATTGCCACCTTTCCCCATGCATTGTATTGTGTCCCTCAACATACGCCGTGTACATTACTGAACAGCTGTTGAAAATGGCAGTTACCGGGACACAGTGAAAGTCTGCTTTCACTTCCTCCGCACCTATTGCTTATTTCCATTGAAAGAGGAGTCTACATCCCCAGGAAACAAATATATGAACATAAGAATAGCCTTGCTGGAACAGCCCACAGCCCATCCAGTCCAGCATTCTGTCTCACACAATGGCTCATCATTTGCTTCAGGGTATTCCCAAGCAGATATTTTCACCTGCTTATAATTCCCCGCAAATGTCATTGAGAGATATC
>JAHTLZ010003547.1:5876579-5899040 GCA_023846285.1 Phrynocephalus versicolor | reverse complement strand
AAGTCTTTAATTGTCTCATCAGGGTGGCTTACACCTACTGACAATGCATTCTGCACATTCCACCTCAGCAGAGCTTTCACTGTATGTAGCAGAATCAAACAGTCAACATATTATGATGGATTAGAATAGCCCCAGGTGGCCCTGCCAAGCGACTTTCTCAAGATGATTTGCTTCTTTTTGTATTATTTTTCAGAAAGAAGTTCCCCGGGTCTCATACTAGTTTTAACTAGAGTCAAGAAAATTTATTGCTGAAGAAGGGAAAAGTTAAACCCATGTGCACGCACATATACACATATGCGGGGAGGGAAGGAATCTTATCTCAGGATACAATGCTATGTCTTGCAAAAGCATTAGACAATAAGCAAGCTTATTGCTTATCAATTTTCCAGCCGTTTTGTTGTAGTTCACAAATCAGCATTTTCTAGGGACTGTTTCTCTCTAAATGTTCCCAAAGAGATTAGCATGAGTATATATTATATATCATCTTTATCTATATTTATATTTATATATTTTATTTGCCATTTTATATATGCATGAAAAATGTCAACATATGCATGAATATGTCTGTATGCAACATGCCACTCACATTTGGAGGGTGGTATATGAAGAAGCTCAGAATTACATCGTTTGTGCAGTATTCAGAATTATGTTTCTGCTCAAAATTGTGAGTACAATGACAGCAAATCATCCCTGCCCCAGTTTTAAACTGATTTGCTGTGCATGAAGGGGGAATTCCCACTGTCCGGTATGCCAACCTTACTATGTTTTTACTTGTTCTGTGCTGACATGTTAGATTTTGCTGCGAGGCAGCCCTCATGTCATGTGTTTGAGGCACAGAGGTATAATGTCCCATTTTCCAGGATCATCCCCCCCCCCCCCCCGTGGTGATCTGTGTGTGCCAGTTTTCTTCACACATAACACTTTGGAGATAGCCTATCTTATCTTAACACTTCCAGTGCCCTCTCTGTTGTTCTGTGAGTGAATTCGGTGAGGCCCAAAGGTACAGTTCAGCCGAGGGCATGGGGCTGATTCTCCTGAAAAGACTTGATGCCTGGTGAGGTAATATGGGGTGCTCTGTTTCTTTCCATGGGGTGTGTAGCCCTCTGTTTTCAATTGACTTATCAGAAACAAGCTGATAAGAAAAAGGAAGATATAATGGCTCACTGTGAGGTGGTCCCATCTCCAAACCTCTAATGAAGATGCAGAAGCTGCGAAGCCAGGGCCCTAGTAAGTTGGGGAAGACAAGAGGAGGCTCAGAAAGTGTCCTAACTTGAATTAGCAATACTGTAAATTATAGAATGAGTCAATGAATTCATACCATTTCATCCAAGAAGTGGATGGCATAAGTAGATACTGTAGTGGCCATCAGTCAAAATAATTGCTGGCATGAACTTTCGTCTTTTTCAGCCAGGTGTCATGTAAACTATACAAACATGCAGGTAATAAGGGAGAGAAAACTAAAGGCCTAGTACGGAAATAGAACTGATGCTAAAAACAGAACAAGTTGAGTCATGGCAACTGGACTTTTCTTGAGAGATTCTGACATTTTGCTACTCATCCAAGCAGCTTTGTCAGTCTGAAGAACTGGCTTGGAACAGTCTGATGCTACGATATTCATGTTGTTGTTGTTGTTGTTGTTGTTGTTGTTGTTGTTGTTGTTGTTGTTGTTCTTCTTCTTCTTCTTCTTCTTCTTCTTCTTCTTCTTCTTCTTCTTCTTCTTCTTCTTCTTCTTCTTCTTCTTCTTCTTCTTGAGTAGGATAGACACTGAGACATCATGTTGCAATAATTCCATTCTTTCCTTTTGCTAGGAATACCAGACCAGAGTATATTGGTTTTTGTAGCAATGGGATAAACATTTTATTTCTGGTTTTCTTGTTTGGCATCTTTTTCAGCTAGGACAGGATTAAATACAGCAATGAGCTAAGGGAGGCCTGTAAGACTGACAGCTGCCTCTCCAATGGTAAATGTCTCATTCTAGCTGAAAAGGCAGAGGATGTTGTTGGCCCTGTTGCCATTACTAGAGATAAGTAAAATACCAGGATTCAGCCTGTAAGTATACATTACTGAGTTTGGAGCAGAGCTGTGGTTCCATGCAAGAGCAGATGCTTTGCATACAGAAGATTGCAATCCTCTGTGGCATCTCGAGGTATGACAAGGAAAGGCTCCTTCCTGGACGTCTGCCGTCAGTCAGAGGTGACAGTTCATGGACTGATGCTCTGACTCTATGAGGCAGTTTCCTATGTTTCTATGTAATTTCTGAAATACAGTGATCCTCCCGCCATTTCGCAGTTCCAGTATGGTGGTCCCACTACATCGCGGGACCACAGTACCGGAACCGTGGTGGTGGGGTGTCTGGGTTGCTCCGCACGCGCCCCCCGCGACAATCCGGTTGCTCCGCACGGCCCTCCCATGCACCCCGGAGAAGCCTCGGGGCTGTGCAGGCGGGCGGTGGTGGGAGGTAAGATCCCCCTGTCACCGCAGGCGTGCCGTACAATCACCCCACCCCACCCCCACCCCACCCCACCCCACCCCACCTGCTTCCGCATATCACAGATTTTCGTGCATCGCGGTGGGGTGGGTCCCTAACCCCCGCGATCGGCGGGGGGCTACTGTATAATCATGTCAACCCACGGAGGGAGGAATGGAATTGTGTCCTTGGATTCTCTCAACGTAAGCCAGTTTTTATAGGTCTCCTTGAGTGCTCCCCCATGTGTGTGTGTGTGTGTGTGTGTGTGTTTTGTTTTGTTTTGTTTTGAGCTGTTGAAGATTGGTGGAAGGATCAGCAGCACAACTTCTCTGCCATTTTCCTGGCTTATCTACAGCTATTTTATGTTTATTCAAACCTTTTTGCACTTATTTTGTGATCAAACATTATTTGTAGCTTTGTTTTCATTTAAACTTGTATTTCCTAATTTTACCTGCTTTAACATATTAAGGAAATCTTCACCCAGATAATTATTTTAGAAAATTTATTCTACTTTCTATTTTCCAGCATCAGTTAATCCAGAAGGAAGTCAGGAGGCACTTACTCTTAGTAGAGATTGTGTCATGCACTTATGGGAAAGAATTACAATTCTAAACAAAAAAAAAGGAGGAAGAAAAACTTCATTGGGGCACATTAAACTACTAAATATACTAAACATTTTTAAAAATAACAAAAGAGCCACAGAAAAACCTGGAAAGTGGTTTGGAAATCATACTTCAAAATTTGGGAAATTTTGTATGGTCCCTGGGCTGCCAGCCAGATTGGAAACTGGCCCTTAGTCTGGCCAAGAACAATAGTCCCCCTGACATGGATGCATAAGAATGCAGATTTGACTGAGCTCGATGTAATTAATAGCTAATTATGTTGCATAGAATGAAATGCTGCAGACCTTTAGAAAGAGGATGGCTTGAATGTGGAAAGATGTATCAAGGAAAGATGATCAAGGACTATGCTGCTTTGTTTGTTTGTGTGTTAAACCATAGCTGGGACTTTGAAGCTGCTCTAACATCAGCTTGCTTCCTGATACCATCATGTGGTGTTTTTCATCTCACCAAAAGATTCTCAGTGCCTGATAGACAACACCTGCTATCAAGAATGCATCTCCGGTACAATCCTTTGATAAAGATAGCAAGTTGCTATCGAAAGCTTAGCTCATATTTTTTGTTTTAGCAGCGACCAATGAAGGTATTACCTAACTTCCTTTTGAACAAGGTTTACATTATATCGTCACCCTCATCAAAATAGAAGTAAAATGCTGTGCCACTTTCAAGGTGTTTCAGTCATTTCTAAAGAAGTAACAGCCTGTTTCAGCTGCAAAGATGCTCTGAGCACATCTGATCTCACCTGATCTCGGGAGCTAAGCAGGGTCAGGCCTGGCTAGTACTTGGATGGGTGACCACCAGGGAATACCAGGTGCTGTAGGTGCCTGGAGTAATAACTGGCAGGCCACTTCAGTATTCCTGCCAGAAAACCTCCATGGACTTGATGTCATGAAGAGTCAGTTAAGACTGTAACAACACAACAACAACAACCCATTTCAGCAGAAAAACAAAGCAGGGGTGGAGGAAAAAGCAAGCAAGCAAGCAAACTGCTTATATACAACTCCATAGTGCTTAAAGCACTATCTCGGTGGTTTACAATTTATTTATCCAGGGTACAAATTACCCCCCCCCCCCGCCGCGAGCTGGGTACTAATTTTACTGACCTCGGAAGGGTAAAAGGCTGAGTCAACCATGAAGCTGCTACCTGTGATTGAACCCCAAGTCGTGAGCACAGTTTTAGATGCAGTACAACAGTTTAACCTCTGCACAACTACACAGGTAGGCAAAACATTATTACACTTTAAAGACTGAAGATGCATTGGGAAAAATACAGGAAGAAAGTCCAGTGCATCTTTGAGGGCCTAAACCAGGCATGTCCAAATTTCGGCCCTCCTGATGTTTTGGACCACAACTCCCAGAATTCTAAGCTTACACTGCCAATGGCAAAGAACGGTGGGAGTTGCGGTTCAAAACATCTGGAGGGCCGAGGTTTGGACATGCCTAGCCTAAAACAGAGATCAGGAGTTAGTACGTTATGTACCCAGCTTTCTGGGATATTTCATGGGAATAAAATAATTGATTCCCTGGGCAAATTCTGACCTCTGATTCATACATACAGTGTAACTCTTAGCATTTTGGCAATGGCTAAATCTACGTAGCTTGTTACTGTGGTTAGGAAGAGGATCTGCTGGCTAGCAACTTCACAGTGCCACACTTGTGTTAACCACACTTGGTTTATTTTTTGCTTCATCATCCTCATGACTTTCACCTGTGTCCAAAGAAGTGGATTTTGATCCAAGAAAACTCATACTGAAATAAATGTTAGTTTTTAAAGAGCCACAGGGGTGCCTGCAAGACCTTTGTTTTCTTTTGTTCACATGCTGAAACTGATTAACATGGTTATTGCTTTGTCGTTGTCGTCGTCGTCGTCGTCATCATCATCATCATCATCATCATCATCATCATCATCATCATCAGCAGCAGCAGCAGCAGCAGCATTTGTTTCAAGGGCCATTATATCTAAGAGTTTCCTTTTGACATACTGCCATATTAGAGAAGAGAGATAAGTTACAGCATTACAGTAACCCCCCGCCATTTCACGGTTCAGGTACAGCGGTCCCGCTATATCGTGGGATCACAGTACCTGCACCTCGGAGCCGCGCGGGGTGGTGGTGACGGGGAGCGATCGGGTCACTCCCCGCCGCCCCCCAGGCCCCTTTGAAAAACCCCGGTGCCGCTCGGGAGGGCGGCACCAGGCCCCTCCGAGAAGTCTTGGGAGCGGGGGCGGGTGGCGGGGGGCAGCAGAAGGAGGTCAAATGCTGCAACACTGCCTGTGCGCGCCACACCAAGACTTCTCGGACAGGCACGCGATCGCCCCCCACCCGCCCCCAGCCCCCCACCTGCCCCCTGCCCCCCACCCCCAGGCTCCCCCACTTCCGCATATCACTGACTTTCATGCATCGCGGGTGGGGTGGGTCCCTAACCCCCACGATTGGTGGGGGGGGTTACTGTATCTGCATACAGTATCTTCATCCAGCATGGGTCCAGATTCTGGATAACTTTACTTCTGAGATTACCTTATATGTTGCCCCTGAATTTTGATAGGAATGGTATTATTGTTCCATGTCAGAAGAAAATACAATTGACTGTTCAGAAGACTAAGCAGCCGCTTTCAGCTGAACAGTGCACTGAGCAGGTGGATTTGTCTGCTGACTTTGGGTGTGTTGGCAGGATGTGATTCTGAATCTAGCTGCTTGCATCTGAATACTTTTACAGTTAAAATGCTGTCAGAAAGTTACATAAATAAATGAAAGGAATCTGTTCTTGTAATTCATTATCTTCTGTCAAGATTGTCCTGTGGGTGCTTGCACTCATTATTCTGGCATTAAGCAAATAAAGGATTTCTTTTTGAAAAAAATATTGTTCAATCTGTTTGTAATCTCTGGAGCTGTTGATTTTGCGTTTTTGTGGTTTGAGATAATAACAGTAGCGATTAATGCACACTGATGTATATTTTATGGTGTCTTCTTTGGAACACTGGATGGATTAACTTCCCCATGACTGTGGCACAATCGTAAAGAACTTTTGTGAAAATCATGAATGAAAATAGATGCACACATGATCACTTGTGACAACTGATGAAGATAAATCAGTATTTATTATCAGCGGTTTGGGTCATGTTTGACCCTTTTTATCTATGTAAATAGTAATATTTGAATGATCATAGCCAAGTTCTTTTCAATTGAGTCCTTCCATACTGATAATATTGGGTAAGGAACTAGCTAAGAAATAGAGCCACATTCCCTCAATCTTATTTATTTATTTATGTATTTATTTATTTATTATTTCCTGATGTCTCTACCCTTGACCCTTGTTTGGCAATTGCAGCGGGTGCAGAATGCGGTGGCCAGGCTGGTGGTAGGTGTGGGCAGGTTTGACCGTATTACCTCAATTCTGGTGCACCTACATTGGCTACCTGTTGCCTCCCTGATAAGGTTCAAGGTACTGGTCCATGGCTTGGGACCTGACTATCTGGTGGATTGTTATCTCCCAGAGGTCAGCTTCGTCCTGTCCTACCAGAGCTTCGTTTGCCTTTTCGCTCTGGGTGGCCACACCAAGGAATGTCCATAGGGTTTCTACCTGCAACCAGGCCTTCTCGGTGGCTGGCCTGGTACTTTGGAACAAACTGCCCATGGAGATTAGGCTGGCAGAGTCCCTGTCTGATTTTAGGAAAGCATTAAAGACCTGGTTTTTCAGGGAAAGTTTGGGAGATCACTGATTGTACGTTTGCGTGCTTGTTGTTTGGTTGTGTTGTTTGCCCCACCTGTTTTCCCTCCTTCTCTTTTCTTGCCGGATGCTGTGTTGTTGTTTGCTGTTTTTTTCTTTCCCTCTTCTTTTCTGGCTGGATTCTGTGTTGTTGTTGTTGTTGTTGTTGTTGTTACTGTTTTTAAATTTTATGGGGGTTGTCCTTATTGGGCAAGTTCTTTTCTGCAATCTGTTGTATACCACCCTGAGTTGTACAGTTAGTAAATAAATAAATAAATAAATAAGAAAGGTAGCTAAAATATACAGTGACTCCCCCACCTATCGCAGGGGTGAGGAACCCAACATGACCCACAATAATTGAAAATCTGTAATATGTGGATGCAGGCGTGGGGGGCCTAGCTGGTGGTCTGTGTACTTATCCTCAGCTTGGTGCTGCCCTGAACGGGCCTGCGAGGGCCTTCTCAGACCTTCTGGAGACCCAAAAAGGGCCTCCCTGTGAACCGGAAGTGACTTCCGGATCTCCAAAAAATCATTTCTGAGGCCCCCAACAGGCCTAGAAAGGCCCTTGGAGGTCTCAGAAATGTTTTTTTGCAAACTGGAAGTGACTTTCGGTTCACAGGGAAGCCATTTTTGGGCCTCCAGAAGGCCCAGGAAGGCCCTCACACGCCCGTTCAGGGCAGCGCCAGTCCTAGGGCAAGTACGGGAGGGCTTTCCCCCCTGTACCCCTGGGGCCTTTTTTCATATACTGAGGTCCTGCAATATAGTGGGACCGCAGTATATGAACCACGAACAGGCGGGGGACTACTGTATGAAAAGTAAGTAAAAGAGAGCATAATCAGAGCTCAGAAAAATTATGTGTGTGTGTGTTTTTTTTTTTAATGACAAGCCCAATATTTCACAGGCAGTGAAGGGCCAGTGCCCTTCAAAATAACTTTGCTAAGCTCATCATATGATAAAACAGGCAAGGTAAACCTCTACATAATGGGGTGTCTATCTTTGGACTCCATCACACTGCCAATTTGCATTAATTCTTGTTCTGACTTTTTAAGCATGAATTTCAAATCATAAGATATGTGCATTGATTTAACTTTAATTAGATGAATTTCTGGTAATTCGTGAATGTCGGTTCCCCTTCTTGCACCTTACTTTCTGATTTCCCCCTTCCTCCCTTCCCCCACTTTGTTGCATCTCCTCTCTCCCCTGCCAAACTGCATCCAGATCACAACCCTTCCCATATCCCTCCCCATCGGTTGCCTCCCTGTGATATTTGGCAGCATGCAGCCTCTGCGCCACTTGGTTTCCGCTGGTGAAGTCACCCCAAGTGTGGGTCAGTTGGTTCACACCTGGCTCACTTGCCTTCAGCTCTGCCTCCAACACCAGGCTTAAAGGAGCATTGGCTCTGAGATTTGGGGCCAGAGGAGGGAGCTTAAGAACATGCAGCCATACTAACAAGGCCACAGATCACTAGGGAGAACAATTGGAGGGGCATCCCATGGAGTGACAAGAGGGTTGCCTGCCTGCCCAGGAGATCTTGGTTGCATCCATCCACACTGATGGAGTTGGAAAAGCTGGGAGAAGAAGGGGTCAGTGTGGTGTAAGACAAGAGTTTCTGCCCAGAAAGCAAGGGGTGGCCAGGGGTGGAATTGGGTGTGTGTGTATCTTTATTAAAGAAAACCAACTACAGTATTCCTTAATTCACTTCCCAGCTCCTTTTTCTTCTAAATTTAGCCAAGTAGATGTTTAGGCACACAGGTGATTCCAGCTAGAAAGAAAAGGTAAGAGAGCATCATAGAGGAGATGACAAGTTTTGGTAACAGTGCCATAAGTGATGCATCACTAAACATTGTAATGAAGTTTTTTTAAAAAAGAAAATGGACAGGAAAATTTGGGGAACCCATGCGGCCAAAAATCTTCATAGGCACACATTTAAATCAGCCACACCATTCATACGACCTCCATACGAAATGCAGTGGAATCTATTTAGACCCAGTGTATTTTTAAAAAATACCTGCCAGACAGTTGGGGAAAATTCCCATCCCTATTTAAATACTAAAGGAAACCCAATACTGCATAGGAGTGAATTCGTAAGCAAAATGTCAGCAAAGCAACACAAAATTGGAATCCACAAAAATTTAAGAAAGCAAAATACAAGTACCGTAGGTAAAAAACACAGAAATCCTTAACATACTAATATCCCCTATGCTTTCCAAAAACATAGACAAATCAGAATAACAACAAAAATAATCCTATTGAAAATGAGACATACATTATTGTAAGTTCATTTTTCAGTGGGTTAATTGGATCAGGTTTATCAATGTACAGGCCTCTGAATGCAAGCTTCATCAAGGTCTATATTCAGCTTCAAGAAGTTCAAACTGAATAAGTTCTTCTGGTTTTAAAAAACAGATCTGAGACAATTTTGTGAGTTTTTCGGGCTGTTTGGACATGTTCTGGACATTTTTCTTCCTGGCTAGACTCTGTGGCTGACATCTTTCAAGGGTAAGGAGCTCAGGAAACTAGGAGTTCTCTCTGTGCTCTGAGACAACTTCTGCATTTAGAGCCATCAAGAATATATCAGTGCATTGTTTAATTTTATCTTTCCGTGTTATTTCATGGAAGAAGTGGCCTGGCAAGTCAAGTGCAGATGGATGCCTATGGGACTTAATTTTTTTCTATATTATGCCCAATGAATGTGTTGGGGACTACTTACTGTAATGGGGATGAACGCACAGCTCACTTGTTCATCCGTTGTTCCTTCCTACGTATCCTCCTATAATTGAGATATCTGACTGTGGAGCCAGAAGTTGAGAGCTCAGTCCTCCACTGGGCCTTCTTGATGACCCATAGGGTTGCTTCCAGCTCTGCACTTCCGAGATGGTGGTGGTGGTGGTGGTGGTGGCAGACCGAGATGACAGAGTAGCTAGCCTGCTGGGTAACAGCTGGTGCCCAGCTCCCCTCCCAAGTGCCCTGATAGCTACTATGAGACATACAATGGCAGCTTCCTTCAGGAAAACAGTCTTTTCAAATGTACCCACACTAGCTTTATGGAATAGGAGTGGGCTAAAGAGAATCCATGTTTTATTAGGTGAATGTACCTGGCTGAGGGGGAAAAAACTTCTGTCTGAGCAAAGCCAAGGTCTGAATCAAAGTGTTTCTACAAGGAGATCCAGAATCATATTGTCTCTGACCTTTCAGATATTTTGTGGCTCTGGCTCACCACTGACTACATTCAACACCTTTTGATCATAAAACAAGAGAGTCACTCCTCCTGGAACTATCCTGTTACCTTGTTGGTTGCTGCTTCCTGTTGGCGTGACACCTGCCTACCTTGCAGGATTTTTAGTTATTCTTCTTAAAATGCTGCTGTATATGACAGCAGTGGAAGTTATATAATACCATACCTGACAGGTGGGCTTCTTTTTCTACATATAATGATGAATCTGGTTTAGCTATCTAGGACTGATGTGTAAACATGTTTTTCAGATTTTGTTAGAGCAGGCAAGTCGTTATTTCCAAATTTTTTAAAAAATATTATTATTTTTATACTAAGTTACATAAAACAAAGATATTGCTTGTCTTCTGTTGTGTTACCAGTTCAATCACAGTTTCCCCCAACATTTGAGCCCAATATAATTCGTATCTCCCTTCCCAGCTTAAATGAGCATACTTTCACACTTAGTTTCCTTACTATCTCATCTCTCTTCTAACTATCTTTACTTACATCTTTTTTAATACAAAGAATATAGCCTATCTAATCTCAAACAATCTATTCAAATTCGCTGTTTAGTTCTTCAGTACTAAGCAATTTAGGATACATTTGGCAAACTATATATATTCTATATATAATCCACAGTATATTTACCAATTCTTCCAACGAATGCCTAATTTCAGTAATCATCACTAATTCAAATTAATACTTTAATGGGCTATTATAAGAGAACTGCCTCCTGGTCTATATGTTTCACTTTATGCATAGAAGTTCTTGCCTATGCCTAACTGCCTCTATTCTTTTAAAAATCTAACAGATTAACATTTATTTACATATCAAGTTTGTCTTCACATTTCCATTTTCTGTTTCTCTTATCATACCAATTAACCAGTGGCCTTAGACAACCAGAATACAGAAAACATTTTTAAATATAATAAATTCACTAAGCCAGAAATTCTCTCCCCCCCACCCCCACTTTCCCCTTTTTATGCCAAGTCCCTTATCTTCACAGGTTTTTACCCCCTTATCAAATCCCTCTTCTTCATGAACCCACCCAGACTGGGAAGAGGGCCACTGTACCCGTCCGCCCCCTCCCCCGGAAGAACAGAACCTCAGTCTTCTCAGGGTTGACCTTAAGCCTGTTAGTCCTAGTCCACTCCAGAACCATGGCCAGGCAGCAGTCAAAGGTCTGGACTGCTATTGCAGAGGTGGTAAAGAGAGATAGATCTGCGTGTCATTGGCATACTGATGGCAGCAGACTTCAAAACTCTGAATGAGCCAGCGGCCTCATATTGATGTTAAAGAGCATGGGGGAGATTGATGACCCCTGAGGTACCCCACAAGAGAGAGTCCATGGAGACAACAATTCTTCCTCCAAGCTCACTCTCTGGGCTCAGCCCTCGAGGAAGGACCAGGGCCAGCTCAAGGCTGGACCCCCGATCCCCACCTCAGAGAGCCTACCCAGGAGGATACCATGGTCGACGGTATCAAAGACCGCTGACAGATTGAGAAGGACCAACAAGGTAGAGCAACCTCTGTCGGCCCCCATTAATAGGTCATCATACAGTGCAACCAAAGCAGTCTCAGTCCCGTATCGCAGCGTAAACCTGGACTGCAAAGGATCCAGGATGAGGTTTTCCTCCAGGAGTCGACCAGATCGTCAGCCAGACAGTCTGTACTACCCCCAAAGGCCTCTGAAAACTGTACAGGATCCAGAAGCTTTTGGGGGTGGGCCCAGATGGTCGGGCCAGGCTCCTCATGGAGCAGGGCAGCCGGCGACAGGTAAAAGGTTAGCAATTTATGATCTGACCATGACACAGGCCAGGAACACAAATTCCCAACCCCAAGATCAAAGCCTGCAGATGAAGAGGCAAACACCAGGTCCAAGGTACATATCTCCACTCCTGTGAGTGGAGCCAGTGACAAACTGGGTTCATGGAGCTGCTCCCGACAGTCCATGCCCAGCACACGCGTTGAAATCCCCAAACATCAAGAGGTGGAGGGACCTCAACAGTGCTGCCAAGATGAACTTGGAGAGCTCTGGAAGGGATACCAAGGAGAAGCTTTGCATAGAAAGAGATTGAAGCATTCTACTCACAATGTGCCAAATATATATAGCTTTTAATGTCCTGAACCAACAGCTCCACATTACCATAGCGAAGGTCTTCACCCAGTGGGAGATGAAGCATTTCCCTGCTTACACAAAGTTCGCTGTTGCTCCCTTTGTCGTCCACAGTTGCTGCCTCTTCTTCGTTTCCCCTCCAAGGAAACTTTACCCTTATTAGGTTCCCTTTATCAGGAGGAATTCAACTTGATAAGCTGGAGTACTTATCAAATTGTCTCACCATGGTGTAGCCAGCCGTTATTTCCAAGTTGTGATGCATCATTTTTACTAAGGGGAAAACAATAAAAACAGCAATAGCAGCAACAATAACCGATGTGTACTTTGGGACAGCTAATGCGTGTCTCCATAGCAGTTTTTTAAAGGTTATCAAGGCATGCATTGAACCCTTCAAGGCAGCTTCGGGGTGGGTGGTGGGGGAGATTCTTCTTTTGGGCCAATGAAGAATTCCCCAAAAAAAGAAACAAAAAGAGGATGTCTTGTCATTTCCTATTCTAAATTTTTGTTTTCAGGATTTGTCCAGTTTTAAAAGCAAATTCTGCGCTTAGTGCCACCCTTGGAAAATGCAGGAAAAGAGAACTTGGCCCTCAGCTCCACCACAGTTGTCAACCCCCTGGCCCTACTGAAGCTGAAGATAATGACTATTTGGGAACAAAGATTTGAAAAAATAGGCCCGTCTGAAAGACAGGAGATGGCACGTACTGTAAAGAAACTGAGAAATTGGAAGAACATGGAATTTGTCTGGAAAATTCAGGCCTGGGAAAAGCTGGAGCAGAACGTTGCTGTCAGTGTCTGCCCAGTAACAAGCAAGGATTAACACAAGCTTAGCTCTTGTGAGAAAAGCCTTCAGTGCCAGGTTAACTTCTTCTCTAGTACTGCACTAATTAGAAGATGATTTTAACTGGGTGAAGAGATGGGGGCAGAAAGAGATCCAGTGTTCATGAACATTAGAAGGAACTTGAAACCTGATTGGCAAAGCATCTGGAAGGGTCTAGAATGAGATGTTTAATGCATATAAACGGGTTCAGAAGTTACTTTAGCTGGCTCAACCTACTTCTCAGGAGACACTGTGATCATTTGCTGTCCTGTTATGCTCTACCTGGAAGGATGCATTCTATGGATACTTCAGAAGTATGCTGACTCTATATTAAGAAGAATATTAGGTAGATTAGTTTAGCTTTGCTATTTTTGGTTGGAATTCTTGATTGCTTTAGTTTTGGGGGGATTTTTTTGTCTCGGTTGTGTTTTGTTCCAATTATTCTTTGAAACTCGTTAGGAAGGTCCCCTCATTCCAGCTGACTGTCTTGGGTTTACCCATGCCAGATCAAACGGGGTAGTGTGGATGAGTGGCTAGAGAGGGACTACCTGACTGCAGATTGCTATCACATATACATCTGATCATATGACCAAATGTGAGGAGTTTTGTGATTCAAAGATCAGGAATCCTGGCAATGTCAGACAAACTGATGCATTCATTATATTTAAGTATTTCTCATTTAACTTTTACAGTACTGAGTCTGACAGATTTTATGGTGGAATATAATTAAGCCGCACTGAAAGAATCTAAAACATAATCCAAAACATTTCAAAACCATTCTAAAATTTCAAGTACGTGTTGTGTATGTTTCTGCTTCACTCTTTGTGTTTTCCCAATACCACTGCAGAAAAGTGACAATTCAAGGAGGCACGAGGGAAAGAGGTTATGTATGACTCTGCTCAAAGCATAAGAACTATCTTGGGTGACTTTGCATTTTGTTCACTCTGTAATTTTTATGCTGAGCTTTCTTAGTAGACGATGGTTACCTCAATAGCATGATTCCTTAAACACAATTTCAGTGTTTTGTCTTTTTCTCTGTTGCATGAGCGCTTTAGTCAAAGCTGGTTTCATTTATTCCATTCTGTCTGGCATTATTTTCTGTTGTTCACACTGTTTTCCAACCCCTGTCTTACCTCAGGATTTAACTCTCTCTCTCCTTCCATAGGTCTAATGTATGGTAAATGAGATAAAATCGAAATTACCTCATTAAAACCCTAAAAGGCAGTTCACTATTCACATTAGCAGGCAATCTGTTCCTTAGACAGCCCCCTTGTTCAGAAGAAAGAATGGCCCTTCTTTAGAGAGAAAGGGCTGGGCCCCTTTGTCTGGCATGAATCATCTGCTACCCTGCTCAAGCCCTGCTAAAGGCCACCCTTGTGCCTTCACAGAGGCACATTTGCTTCTACAAGTAATTTATTGACTTTACATGGAGATAGTTTTATGTAAATAAAATTAGTGGGATGTAGAGGGACAAGATTAGAGCTGAGCAAATCTGTTTCATTTGGTCAAGCATTCTCCATATGTCACCTCCAACTGCTCTGACTTCGTTCTGACTCTATTGTACAGAGATTTATGCTTGTTTGTTTATGTATTTTTCAGAAACGCACACATTTTGTCTGCACATTTTCCAAATCAACATGTTTTTCTTCCCATTTTTCCTCAGACTAAAGCAGGGCCAGGAAACTTTGATGATTGCAGGAGACAATTTTCTGCTTCCCAGACCTTCTGTGGGCCACATAGACTGCCAAAAGTCAATCTCTCTCTCTCTCTCTCTCTCTCTCTCACACACACACACACACACACAGACACACACACACACACACACAGTCACACACACACACACACACACGTCAAGAATTTTTGAATGTTTGGAAATCTATCAGTTCAGGCTGAAATGGATGTTTCAGTCTGTATTTCCATGCTGGAAATACAAACTGAATAGCGATGCAGAGGCTCCCATTATTTTCATGTTGATATAAATAAAGATATTAATAGTATAAAAGCTGATGTCTCCTTGGATTGGGGTGGACCAGCCAGAAGAGATCTAGAAGATGGGATACAACTGGATACATTTCAGTTGCATATACTGTGAGCCTGTCAAGGGTTATAAATTTTCATAGCAGACCCTTCACTTGGCCCACTAGCTACTGGAGTCAGGATATATTTATTTATATATTTATTTATTTATTTATTCCAAAGGGAACTCTGGGCGGTTCACACAAAAGTTAAAACAACACCATCAATAAAAAAAGATATAAAAGGTATTGGGCAAGAGGCGTACAACTGAACAATAGACAAAAAAAAAACCCTTGGTACAATCCTAGCAATCACCAAAGGCATCCTTGAACAGCAAGGTTTTAAGGGCTTTCTTGAAGGATGCCAGCGAGGGAGCCTGGTTAATCTCGCTGAGAAGTTTATTCCACAACTGAGGGCCAGCCACAGAGAAGGCCCTTTTATGGGTTGCTGCCCTACAAGCCTCTCTCGGTGTGTCTACCCGGAGCGAGAGAGCCATGAAAGGAAGGAGACTTTCTTGGTGGTGGCGGCTACCAGATTCTGGAATGTCCTCCCAGAGTCCTGGAGAAGGCTAAGTTGTTTCATCCTGTTCCTTTCAGCCAATAACAATGATATTTTTTTTATTTAGGGATGCCTTTGACGTTATGTTAGCCTGTGGTTGGAGGTGTGTCTTTACTATCTGGGTGCTCACCACATGTTTCTAGCACTGTGTCCTAAAGTTCTTTCTAAATATGTTCCTTTACATTTGGATCATCTTAAATGTGCATTTTACTATTGTTGGTTGCTTTGAGCATGTTTTAGAGAGGAAAAATAGTCCATTTGTAAACGGCTGTGCTGTAGCTGCCATTGTGGCAACTCCTTGAAGACTAAAACGGACATGATACAGAATGATGTGGTTTTTGGACTTTCTATTTTTAAAGCAAAAATTTTAGGTAGGTTGAGGTAGATTTTCTTCTCCTCCTTCTTCCTTTTGTTATTAGGTTGGGCACTGTGGGAAATGGTGTTTAATCCGATGTAAATCAGCCCTGAAGCTTCTACTGGTGCGTGTGTGGTGGTGGAAGACAAGTGCACTGTTCTCCCCATGGGACGAGTAGCTCCTTTGATGATAATGTCACTGAGATTTAGGGGGGGGGATGGAGTGGGGCCAGAGTTAAAGACCTTGCCCTTCAGCACAACTGGGAGACTTCAATCGGCACTAGTCAACTGTCTTTTTGCTATCACTGTGATGATGCTGATGCTGTCAACTTATCTGAGCATTTGTCAAGTTTTTAAGAGTTAGATCCATAGTTACCCAGGCTGTGAGTAAACCAACTGAAATCTAAGTGCCAAATTGTGCCATTATGAACCCACTGACACACACACACAAACACACACATCCTGATTTCACTAGTTCTACTTCAATCCTACCTTGGACACAGTTCTAACAAAAATGAGTACGAAGAGCTCTGAGCATGACTAAATCAAGATCCATCGTATTATCAGCTTGTTTCCACTAGTCTGTGGAACTCCTTGCCACATGATGTGGTGATGGCATCTGGCCAATATGCCTTTAAAGAGGGATTAGACAAATTTCTGCATGAAAACTCCATCTCAGGACACAAGCCAAGATGAGCATATGAGGCTTAAAAGGAGGTTACCTCAAAATACCAGATGCAAGGGGGTGGTATCAGGAGACAGGTATCTAGTTGTCTCATGTGTACCCAGAGGCATCTGGTGGGGGGCCCTGAGAGATACAGGAAGCTGGACTAGATGGGCCTTTGGCCTGATCCACTGGGGCTCTTCTTATGTTCTTATGGTTGCCGTCATCACCAGTATTACTTAGATTACAGTATTATTTCACACAGAGAAAATAGATAATCTCACTTTCACCCTAAAAGACATTAATGCCAATACCATATATTTAATAAAGATGAAAAGATGCAGCCTAAATGTTTCAGAAGAAAAAAATGGGGAAAATTTGTTCTTGTGTGACTCTCTCACTCTCCACCATTTGTGCAGTCCAAACTGAGAAATTTGAGTAATCAAGTTGCGCTAAAGCAACATCCAGTTAAATTTGCTTTCATGTCTGTGCAAATGAGGATTTGGGGAGAATCGTTTTCAGTGCATTTTCACATCTGGTTGCTTCCAAAAGCTATTTAGGACTAAGTAATATAACATTTAATGTTAAGTGAGAACATTATCTGGTGCCTGAATGCAGAATTAGCAAAAAAGAAAAAAAAAAAGATGCTGCTTTCTGGGTGTTCTCATCTTGATGTGGCTGTTGTTGTTGCTGTTCTACTTGTTGTTGTTGTTAATTGTTTTATTATTACTTTTAAAAGCACTCTTGGCTATTGGGGAAAGCTTGAGTAATAGCAGCGTCAAGAGATGCTATTCTGGGCTATAGCCACTAGCAAGTGCTCTTGAATAGTTTTTCAAGACAATACGTCCTTGACATCAACCCCCTCCCCCTTCCCCGTGAAGTGCGAAGTCTGAATCTCTGGTTTTAATTTGTTAGGAGAAGCAGAAAGAATGCAATTTATAATGGAGGGAAGAGATTTGTTGCTACCGAAGCCGGCTGAAGGCACAACCCACTAGGTCATTCCTAAGCTCTTTGAAATGAATGGAGGGCAGGATATTGTCTTGCGGGCAGCTCGGCCCTTACCTCCAGTTCAGCTCAATGGGATGTGTCAGAAAACTTCCCACCAGATTATTGCCATGATATCAAGAAATGCAAATGATCCATCTTATGGCCCCATATGCAAGCAAGGAAAGTAACATAGGAGATTTCTTGGTGTTTCTTTTTTAAACTTTGTTATTACTGTTATTATAAGAATAGTAATGGACATGGTGCATCAGAGGATGCAGGAAAAGGAAAAACTATCAGTATATCAGCAAAAAATAAAAAATTAATATATTGTTTTTTAAAAAACCCGTTAATGCTGTTTTGCTTGTTAGACCATCAAAACATGCCAGAACTTGGTGGGATTCAGTGTTTGCACTGGGTAAGTAACCTTACTGATCTTAACATGTTAAGAAATGCAATTGATTGATCGATATATGAGTTACATCTATCACTGAAAAAAAACTGTCTATAGTTTGAACTCTTAAAAAGGTTGGTAAGAAATTGAAGCAATAATAAATATCATGATACAGTACATGTTTTAGAGGAAACAATAACAAATTGTTTACTTCTTCCCTATCTGTTTTTTAAAATAAGCGTAATGAATTATTATATGATGAATTATTGGCAAATTCAAGGCCAGAGCCCAATGCAAGTGACACCAATCCCCACATCCTTTTCCCTCCTGTCTGTTTCTGACCCCCATGGCAGTCTTCCGGAGAAGGTACAGCCCCCCCCCCCAGGCCTGAATGGATCATTCATGCCTGGTATTTGTCCTGGGTCTACATGAATTGGGCTGTTGGCATTTTTTGGTCTGCATATCCCGGCCATTGTCACTTTCCTCAATTCCATTGTCAAATCTCTGGAGGGAAAAGATGTCCACGGTGCACATCCTATGTAAGTAAGCCGCAGACATCAAGCAGGTGCAGCTTTCTCATGGTGTGCTGTTGTTGCTCTTAAACAAGGTGCCCCTGATCTCCTAGTACTACATCTCTGGATTAAAGTTTTCTTTGGGCTCAGTTTGTTCCAAAGGTAAAGCCTTTTAATATTCCATGATTACATGTTTTTAACTTCTCTACCCCCCCCCCCATGGTACATGGTACTAGTGGGCAGCAAATGAATGAAGGAATGAATGGGGCTTTAGATTGAGTCAAAACATATTTTTTCTCCACCAAATGCTAATGCCTGTGACTAGTGTCAGTCTTGGAGTCTAACTAAGTTAGGAGGCAATTAGAACAGAAAATAGGACTTCTGTGTGGGTGGTAGGTGGGAAGAAGCAGCACAGTGAGGGGACAGGTAGCTTGAAGACCATGATATGAAAAGAAGAGGCTATCTTTATCCAACTGCCATCTTCCTGTGAAACTTTGGAGGGGGTTCCACATTTCACTGGTTCCATGAACTGCCAAGACCTCTGAGTACTGGGTGAGGGAGGCAGGATCCTATGTCTTTCAAATGGGAGGTTCCAGTTTTAGTAGTCCTTCAGGGTGTCTTCTGTGTAATTCAGAGAAGCCTTGTCCCCTATTCATCCCAGGGGAAAATAATGTGTGGGCCTTCAGATAATCAGCCTAAGGCAGCCAATATAGCTGCTGTTGATGAGCACCGAGAACTGTATTTCAGAAACATATAAAAGTCCATATATTGCCCACTCCTGGAATTGTCTGAAGCCCATGGTGGCAACTTTTTGGTATTGCAGAGGAGACTGGGAAAAGGGACTAGAGAAGAGTGAGGTGGAATAAACTGGTGGTTATCTCCCCTTTTGGAGTAAGGGTAGCTACTGAAGAAACAGAATAATTATTCACTCTGTAAGTGGTAACTCATCAGAAAGCTATTGATGCACCAGTTTATGAGCCACTGGCCTGAATCTAATCCAGTTTAACAGATTCACAGGAAAGTGGGCTGTTCTGGTCTTAAAAAACTATAGAACTGGGCAATTAGATATAAGTATAACTAATAGAGGTGAATGCCTTAAGAAGCAGGGTTTAAGGTCCTACAGAAGTGAATGAACAGACTTGCTTGTTTAGAAGCAAGTCTCCACATACAGTATTCAGTAGGGGTTGCCCCCAGAGAACTGGGCACCACACTGTTAACTTCTTCTCTCACTGCTTCTGGTTGCTCATGTCCAAATAAACCAACCCACAAGGTTTCCGAGCTCGATATTTCACATACAAGGAAGGGGAGAGTGGTTTTCTCTTCATTTTGCACATTTATGTGCTATAAATATTGTCGTGTAAAACCCCAAACTTTCTTTCAATATATGTATATTTAAAAATCGCCCTCCCTTACGGATTCCCACTTATTGTAATTAATTTTATGACCTTCCTTAGAAAAGGGAGACCACTACATTTTATGGTACACTGCACAAGCCATTGAAAGCTGCATATAAAAGAGAGAAGCAGGGAGGAAGGGAGGGAGAAGGAGAGAGAAAAGACCGGCACCAAATGTTTAGCAGGTTTTTCTTCTATCTGAAATGAGCAATCTATTTAAATCAATTATCAGCTTAAAATGAGCAGCCTGATCTAATTAGTCGGAGCCCCTGGAGAGGTTAATGAATGAATGGGAGGTCCTGGGTAGATGTGCAATCCCCCTGCTGGATACCTTTCTACTGACCACAAAGAGTCAGAAAAATTCCCCCCTCAAAAATGGGCACAATTGCCAAGAGAAGAGAGCCAGCACACAGCAAGCCTGGGTTTCATTCAAGGATTGGCTGGGCAGTTTTATTCCTTAGGCTTCAAGCAGCTTTAAAATGTACGAGGCACAAAGAACGGTCAAATCAGAGCCCACAGTGTTGCTGAGGGTGGGGAAGTAGCATTAGAGCCCTGAGGTTTTGGTCTGATTGTGACCATATCGGTTACACTTTTTCTCCCCAAATGCTTACTAGGAAAGTGCGTTTGGGTTTGTGGCATCAGGGAAGAAAACAGAAAGGCTCTTCTCTGTCCATTGGCAAAAGACATACTAAAGTAAAACTGAAGCACTGAAAAGGATGCTTGTGTGGCCTCCCATGCAAGCCCTTTAAAGCAGTGGTGCCCAAAATGATAGAGGCTCTAATATGGCTTGCAAGGTATCTAAGATGTTTGAAGGTGAGTTTCGCCATCGCCAGTGAGTTTCCACGACCAAGCAGGGACAGGGCCGGTGCTAGATTTTTTTGCGCCCTAGGCGAGGGGCGGAGGGAAGGGGAGGGGGGCAGTGGGTGGGCAGGGTGGTGGCAGGCGGGCGGCGGGGCGGTGGGGGGTGGCAGATGGCGGGGGATGGCGACGGGTGCAGGGGGCTGGGCGGCGATGGGCGTGGGTGGCGGCGGGCGGGTGGTGGCGGGTAGTGATGGGTGGACGGCGACGGGCGGCTGGCGGGCGGTGGGCGGACGGATGGCGGTGGCCAGCGGCGGGGGGGCGGCGGGGGGCGGCAGGCTGTCCAGTGCCCTCTCTCCATTTTGGCGCCCTAGGCAACTGCCTTAGTTCGCCTTAATAGAAGTGCTGGCCCTGAAGAGGGATCATCTGAATCCAGATTCTGAGTCGAGATGGACATGAACCACAGGTGGCTGAGCAAGTGTTCAGTGCTTCAAAGCCCTGCTTTCTCTGGACTGGTGCTCACTCAGAGACAGCACCTAGAGGAGGTTGGGTAGGGAAGCCAGGCTGCTGCTTTGAAATGCCAAACAGCCACTACACAAACATGAAAGGCCAAACTGGCAGTTCGTGCCCATTTCTAGTTCTGGGTCCTACTTTCTCACTCAATCCACTACACCTCTGTGAGTAACCTATACGTCCCCTTACACTCCTCCATATCTCAGTGTCCTCTGTTATTCAATCTTCAACTTTCACTGCAGATTTTTTTTCATGTCAGTACTACCAATTACCTCCTACGTCAAGACCTTTAGTCATTGACACCTCCATCAGCTTGCCATGTTTGATTTCATCAAAGGCTTTCTCACAGTCACTAAAGCAGACATACATATCTACACTCATGCCATAGTCCTTCTCCCCAAATATATACAGATAGCATGGTTCTGCCCTCAATCTATATCCTCTCAGCATCCAGATTGCAATTCTCCCCATTCCTTCTTTTCACTTGCAACTTTGGCCATTTATTTAATTAAAACCCTAAAGAAATGGCTCAGTAAGGTTATCTGTATATCGTCGAAGATTCCAGGAATGATTTTCGTTCTATATAGTTGACTGAAGATCCACTAAAATGTCTAAGTTGTCATCTTCTAAAACTTTATTGAACCTGAGAGCTTCGCCATCCTATGTTAGCCCTATTGGATTTCAGACTTCTAATTTCTGTATATATTTCTAATCCAGTATCAGCACATGGTTCAGTGACATATGTTGGTCTGCTCTTTTCCTGCACATTAATGTACTCACTGCACACTTTCCCAATGTGCTATTCAATAGGAATGTTCACAGAACGCCAAATGCAGACAATGTCATGGCCATCTGACTACGTCATAGGATCAGATGCAGGGCCACGTTCAGAGAGTACTTCATCAGATCACCATAAAAGCTTCCAGAGTTGGAGTTCTATGCATGTACAGTAAATATTGATTAGGATGCTAGCCTATACTGTGTTTATTAACATCAATTTCAGGATTCCTGTTCATCAACAGTGTGCAATGTTGTTGTTTTTAAATATGCCTTCTACCTTGCTTATCATTTTATACACATGTGAATATTTAAATTTTTTATTTCTGTACGTTATTTAGACCACCATTTTCATTTGGTGTGACTAATTTTGTTTCTGTGTGTTCTTGTGTAATTCTCGTGATGTGATGACATCTTTATTTTTCCATTTTTGTCCCCCTCCCATTAGCTCTAATATTTCGAATTTCATTTTTTCTAGAGGAGGAGGAGGAGGAGGAGGAGGAGGAGGAGGAGAAGAAGAAGAAGAAGAAGAAGAAGAAGAAGAAGAAGAAGAAGAAG
>JAHTLZ010003547.1:5854829-5869959 GCA_023846285.1 Phrynocephalus versicolor | reverse complement strand
TTAGGGTTAGGGTTAGGGTTAGGGTTAGGGTTAGGGTTAGGGTTAGGCAGCTGCATCATCACAGGTGTCCCTGTCACTCTGCCTGGTACTGCATGGGGCAGACCTGACCCATCAACTGCTGGATAGTTCAGCAGTTTAGGTAGTTTGGGAGTTCAGTTCCCCACTTTGCCTCCTGGACAGGGGCTGGACTCAATGATTCATAGGGTCCCTTCCAACCTTGCCGTTCCAAGATGATGATGGTGGTGGTTCAGCCTCCTGTAAAACTAGTATGGAGTAGAATGTCTAAATATGAGTTGTATTATCTAAAGGAACTATTCATATTTAAACTGCCCTTCTTGTCTGGTGCCGTAGGAAGATGCTATCTTTTTCTCACTTAGGCTCAGGCTCTGCCTTTTTGGCACAGGCTTGGGGAACATGTGCCTCTCTGAATTACAACTTTGACTAAGCCTGTCTAGGATAGCTGATGGTGAGAGATGCTAGGCATTGTAGTCTGATGACACTTCGAGGGCCAGATGTTCCTTATCCTTGTTTTAAGAGCTGTGCTGATAGGACATTTGCTTTTCTTCTTGAGACAAATATTGATCTGAGTCAAGGCAAAGAGAGTAAAGAGAGAGTTAAAAGGGGGGGGCATACTTATACCCTGTTCATCTCCCTGACCCCTGCCAGCCCTTGGCCATGGAACTGGAACCTGAAAATCACTTTCCCCCTCAAGTTATTATAATTATTTATTCAATTAATCTTGCACATGTGAAATTTTCAGTTAGCTAAGATAAATTTGAGGGCAACAGTTACAATTTCTGCTAACTAGAAGCTGGGTTATGTATGTATTAAGTATTTAACTCTACCAATATTGCAGTAGGATAATTTTTTAAACATAATTACCTCTTTTATTATACTTTGATTAGATTAAAATTAATGTATTATTAAGCCATGATATGTTTTACCATCTAGACCTCTGTATAGGCTCAGATAGGAAAGCGCTCTTTCTTTCTTCCCTCTTCTTTTCTAAGTTAATTAAATTCCCTTTAATTATAATTTACTAAAAAGCTCCACTTTTACCACTATTATGCCTTTTGAACTTTGAAATCTGAGAGAATAAAGCAGAGGGGAAAGCCTCTTAAAATGGTCTTTTGCAGGAGAACTGAACTGTCAGCGAATTCAGGCAAAATTAATTATTTCAGCTTGATAAACCTTTTCATCTATTTGACTCCTTATACAGAAAAGCCAATTAATAATGTCAAACATGCTTTGCCTCTAGGGACCAGCAAGTTCTAATGAGTCTGTTTACTGTAGAGTGGCTAGCGGAATGAGTCTCATGTAGAAATTTCCTAATCGCGCCACACCTGTCAACCACACTCTCATTATCTGTGTACCAAGGGCAAACCTCATTTTGTCAGGAATGGTTTTCGAAGAACTAACAACTGCCTGGGGAAGCATACAGGACTGTCGGCCACTAGATGAGTCACTTAATTACCAACCAGAGCAGTGGAAGTGAATGCTTAATGCCCTTTCGAATACCAGCCCAGCTCATTTCTTCTCTCTGCATGATCTTCCACCTGATCGGAAGAATCTGCAACGGAGCCGGCAAGCTCTGTTTGAAAAGAGCAGGCTCCTTATTTCCACATACACTTTAATCAGCTATGATGGATGGCATTACGTCAGAGATGGCTATTAATCAAATGGTGGTTACAATGCAAGGGGATGCTCCTTGGCCAATCTGCTTGCTGGCTTCTGAGTCTGATTCCTTGCTGATAATCCGACAACTGTCCTGGACTGCAGTGACAATATTTTTATGCATTGACCTCAAGGGACCCTGGCATCTCCTTCACTTCCTCTTCCAATTTGCATAGGTTAAACCAATTTGCATACAACCTGGACAGCTTTGGTCGATAAACAAAGCATAATCCTGGATTAAGCGCTCATGTAAATGCCTTGTGCTCCGAAAGTAACTAATTTTCACCATTGTCCCAGGAGATAAATATTGATTATCTCTGCTCTGCAGATATGGAATGAGAGACAAAACTGCTGGCTTGCCTTGTGCCTTTTCTTTCCTTACCCCTCACCCTTGCCCCACAACTATGGGGGCTGCCTAGTTACACAGTGACCTCTGGGGATTCAGTATGGTATGGTGAATTCAGAAGATACAGGAACATGTCACCTTTGCTGTATCTTTTTTCAAGGATGGGCTTCACCTATTTCTTTCTTTGGAGCTTTAAGATGACCTGGTTGACTTTGCTCACCACAACAGCCCAGATATTACCCTTCTCCTTTGCAAACATCGAGGCCTTGCTGCCTCAAGGTGGCCGGGAAAAGCTGCATGGAGCTGCATACCTTTCTATTTGGTACCCATGCCTATTAGATTGGAAGTGGAACATGGCATGTACAGGTGAATGCATCAGGTACATTCATTTTCTGCTTCTCACAGCTTTCTCTGGTAGTAGCTGTTGAGTACTGGGGGAACTGTCCAGCTTGCAGGCATGGTTCTGTATGTGTGTGCATATGTATTCTCGTGATGTGTTGTCAGCTTGCTCCTGAGTTGTGGCAACCCTGTATTTTAGTGACCTACAGAAGGTCCTGTCAATATCAGCCCTTCTCAGATCAAACTCATGGCCATGGCATCATTTATTCAGTAAATTAATCTCATGTGAGATCTTCCTGCTTTTCTGTTGCCCTCTGCTTTTACTTAGAATTATTGTCTTCACCAGCAAATCTTGTTTACTCGCAGCCTTCCACATCAGTTTGCTCTGTTCATCTATCCCTCCCAGCCATATTCCTGCTGCCTGCCTTCAATTCCCCTAGTCCCTTTTAAAAAATGGTCGCTCCTCCATGAAATCCACCTCCTGGCTCTATTTATTCCATGCCTTTCCTGACCCACTGACATTTCTCCACCTCTTAGCTTGACCTTCTGGACTGTACTCTTTGCCCTGGAACTGTGCAGCTTGCCAAAGGCTACTAAGACTGATTCTTCTTCCAGGAGGAACAGTGGGGAATTGAACTCCCAGCCAGCCTGCCCTCCTTAGCTGTTGCCATTCTGAGCTGAAGATGTTGTTATCAGGCATATCTGTGCTGATGATGTCACATTTGAATAGCTTGGAACTGCCCCCACTGCTAGAGTTACCACCTCTTTATATGAGGCTGATAAATTAGTCTAGATAGGGTATTCTGGCATTCATTACATTTAAGTATACAATTCTGTTACTGCTTGTGGATTATGTACGGCATCCTTGCTCTTCTTTAGGGTAAGCAAAAGTAGGATCATAATATTAACTGAACCCGTGATGCAACTCATTGTAAGTCACACACTACGAAAGACCTGTGTGAATCAGTGAAACTTATGCAGCAGTTGGCTTACTAAATCCCCACTGATTCAATGTGCTTCTTCTGGTGTGACTTACTATGCTAACGAACAGGAGTTAAAGCCATTATATAAAAGGGCCACGATGTCACATACAGAATCTGGCTTCTTTAACAACTCTTCTTTAGAGTGGAGGTGAACACAAGAGGTGTTCCTGCTGAATAGTAGCTTTAAAGAACTCTCTTTCCCTCTTTGAATCCTTTTTGGAAAAGTGAGATGATGCATCACTGGATGGAGTGTAATTCTGAAAACAAACTTTTTCCATTTAGGAAAAAAACCCTACTCTTTTTTTCAGATTTCTAGCAGAATCCCATCCTTTAATTTTCTGAGAAGATCATGCATTACTGCTTTCTTTGCAATTAGCATAGGGAAAAACTAGGTTGGAGAAAGTAGCAGAGAAGTTCTGTTGGTATTCTCCTTCCAACTTACGGTTTGCTGTTCCAGTGAAAATGATAGCAAGCCGCCATATTTGACAAAAAGAGGAGAGAGAACTCTTTGCTCACAGTGCAGTGAAGAGTGAGAACTCTTTGCTCACATCAATAAGCACTTTTCTTTACTACTGTATATAAAGACAAATTTATTGATTCTGTAATCAGAATGAGAATTTGATTCAGAAAATGACTTCCTGATTCAACATCTTTGCATTTGAAACACTTGTGATGCTCAACTATTCTAGCATTGTCAGGATCTTTCTGTAATCTACTGTCTAGAAGTTCACCATCTGGGTTTATAATATGGTTATCTTTCAAAATAGCATTTTCTATCCCTATATCCATCTTTACAAGGTCTTCTCCCCCCCCCAGCAGAAATCCATACCTGAACCTTTGATTTACTACTATTCTATCCCCACTGTCCAGTATAAAAAAAGCATATAAAAACTCCATGCTCAAAATACTCAGCATTGCTCCTAGAGATATCTAGCTTGCAGTTTTGACGGTGTGTGTGTGTGTGTGTGTGTGTGTGTGTGTGTGTGTGTGTGTGTGCGTGCGTGCGTGCGTGCGTGCGTGTGCACACAAACAATGCAATAAAACATACAGTATCTACAATGCATTGTGGTTGGAGTGGCCAAGATGAATAATAAACCAGCACCAAACTATTCAGTAAGCCAAAAACACATTGGGACTTGCTTCCTGGAATAAATAGTATTAGACCACAGAGCACACCAGGAATGCAATTAAAAGTTGCATAAGTACAGGGGACATTTTGCTTGTGCGGTTGCATCCTCAGTCATTCTAGAAGCATTCAAAATAATATGTCATGTTTCACACATGCCATTTAAAAAAATTATTTAGAGTTTCGACTTACCTTAGTAGGGGTAGGTAACTTAAAATGAGTGGGGAAAGGCTGACAGATTCCTAAATTACTGTTTCAAGATGTATAAAACCTACACGGTAACTAGAAAGATGGACTTTTGTTGTCTGCTGAGCAGAAGAAATCAGGAAAGCTAAAAGCTTAGAGAGACTGCAGGGAAGAGGAGACTAGGAATGGATGAGATGTCCCTCTCTTCCCTTCTTCTCTTTTGGTTGTTATTCATGTTTCTGATTATATAAGAAACATATGGAAACAGGACAGAAATTTCTTATGAGCCTGGCCCATAAAATCTAATCCTGGCAATCATTTATCCAGACCTCTGCCTTGCTTTGATAGAAAAGAGCAGACCTGGAAAGGGATTTCCCCCCCAACCCCACCCTACAAAGATCTTATTCTCTCTTTCATCTCAACTGAGGGGAAGATTATGTTACCAAAAAAGCCAGCCTCCTAATGAATACAAACTATTGTCAACCCTGCAGATAAAAAATAGGCCAAGGTTAAGTAGCTAAGTATAGTGCATTACCTTTACGTGGGGTAATGACAATCGTGACTTATGGGGAGCATTTACACAGCAGCAGCAGCAACAATGGTGTAACATAGAAGGGCTTTGCCAAGACAATCATTTTTATAGCTTGGAACTGCCCCCACTGCGACAGTTACCACCTCTTTATATGAGGCTGATAAATTAGTCTAGATATGGTATTCTGCCATTCATTACATTTAAGTATACAGTTCTATTACTTCTTGTGGATTATGTATGGCATCCTTGCTCTTCTTTAGGGCGAGCAAAAGGAGAATCATAATATTGACTGAACCTGTGCTGTAACTCATTGTAAGTCACACTATAGAAGTCCGGCGTGAATCAGTGAAACTTAAGCAGGAGTTGACTTACCAAATCCCCACTGGGCTTCTTCAAGTGTGACTTACTATGCTAATGAACAAGAGTTAAGCCATTATATAAAAGACCTTAATATTGTAGGGCAATGTGCATACCTGGCTTCAGAGTGAATTACCAAATGTTTGCTCAGATCTCTCTGATCCAAATTGGAGCCTTAACTGGTCAAACTTTAAGTCCTTCAGTACTCACCACTTAAGTGATTTATTTTACAATTGTGCTTTGCTGCAGATGAATGTTATTAACCCCGTATGTCTAACCAAAATGTCTTCTCCTTCTATAGATCCAGCCTATAGTCCCATGAGAGAGAGGTGTTGTTTAAAAAAGGACACAATCTACGACAGAGTAAAACTATGGTTGTTGCTTTTTAAATTATTTCTTTATTAATTTCTAAAGATTTCTTGATGCTGTTTAATTTGATTATCTTAGTGATGTTGGAGGCAGATTAGGCAGATGGTCTACTAGGAAAGGCATCTGGGAGAAGGCCAGGACTGGCTCCACTAGGAGCTGGTTCCACAAATCTGGTGTAATCGCAAAGAAGGCCTGACTTCTTGTGGTTGACTTCTGGGTCTCCTTCATAGTGGCTATAAAGAGAAGCATAGCCTGGGAAGATATGGTGAGTCAGGCCAGTTAGATGTTCTCCTTCAACCATATTGATGACACCTTACTCCAAATCTTCTGACAACATCTCCAGTTTGATGTTAACATCTCCCATAAATGTTAAGCCACAGCATTGGAGATATTGACAATCCCTTGGGTACCCCATAACTGAAGGTCCAGGGAGTCAACAAGTTGTCCTCAAACTGGACTCTCTGGACATGGTCCTCAAAGAAGGATTGGAGGTAACTGAATGCTAGACACCTGATCCCAATCTCCAATAGCTTGTCCAGAAGAATACTATGATCAGTGGTATCAAAAGTTGTTGAGAGATCAAAGAGAACCAGTAGGGTAAGTCCTCTCCTGTTGGCCTGCCTGAAGAGATCATCTTGCATTGTGCCCAGTAGAGATGGACATGGAATGAACATTTTTTCATTTCCGTTATTCGTTAGTCGTTCCGTTACGTAACAAAACGACGAACGAAAATTCTGATGAAAATGCAACAAAACGAACAGAACCACGAAAATTGTGGTCGTTATGTTTCGTTTCCATTAATGGTGACGCACAATGAAATGAGCTGTTTTAAATGTTAAAAAACGCCCTAGACATCCGTAAAAAAGCAGCAATAATTATTTATATTGTCTGATAATACCTACCAGTGGGGTTGGGGTCCTTAAAAGGTGCATTTATGTCTTTTCTAAGATCACTGTATTTTTCCCTTTAAGGGGAGTTAGGGGACATTGACCCAAAATGGCTCCCAGATGCCTAATATTGATTGATTTCTTGGGTATTAAAATGCCCTGGACATCCATAAAAATGCAGCGATAATGCAATAATTATTTGAAATTATTACCTACCAGGGGGTTGGGGTCCTTAAAACGTTTGTTTTTGTCTTCTCCCATCACGATGTATTTTTCTTTTCCCTTTAAAATGGATGTCGCCGCCAGCCACAAAATTGAGGCAAGCCATGTGATGGGATCATGTTCAACCAATAGCATGCCCAGGTTGCAGACTGGGCAGATCTGGCAGCCACAGAGGGCATAAAAAGCTCTGGCAGCCCCCATCCTCCTTGCAGTCTCTGGTGGGAGTTAGGGTGGGATTGCTGTCTCTGCGACTGTAGCTTCAGTCCTGCAGCCTCCCTGTGTGCGTGCGTGCATACGTCTCAGTGAGTACCCTCCCTTGCCCCACAGTGCAGTCACTCTGCGGCTGCCTTGCACCCTGGGCAACGCCCGCAGCTGCCTTTGCAGCCTCCCTGTGTACCTAGTCTATACTGTGTCTCTGCCAGCATCCATTTTTTTAGTGTTTTCCCTCTGGTCTGGGGCGTTGGGGGATGCCCGCACACGGAAATGCTTTAAAAATTGCGCAAAAAGCGGGTAGAAACTACAAATGAAAAAATGAAAAAAAAGAAACAAAAATTTTCCAAAAATTCGTGACAAACGGAAACGAACCGAAACAGACCTCTCAATGATAAACGAAAAACTGAAACACCATTTTTTTGTTTCGTGCCGGTCTCTAGTGCCCAGTATTGTCTCTGTGCCATGCCATGGCCTGAATCTAGATTGAAATTGGGCAAGATAATTCTCCACCTGGTATATCTGGAGCAGTTTAGCCACCACCCACTCTATCACCTTGCCCATAAAGGGTATGCTGATGATTGGATGAAAGGTGTTAAGATTGTCTGTTGCCAAGGGTGTCAACTATAATGTGTCAGATGATAGTTTCTTTTAGATATGAGGGAAAAAATCCATCTCTTAGTGAACAGTTCACAATATTCACAAGCCAGTCCACCCTAACCCCATTAGTTGCTTTTATAAGCCAAGCTGGTCAAGGGTCAAGCAAAGAGCTAGCAGAACCCTGGAATCCTCCTCTTCTTCCACGGGGTCAGTGATGGACCAAATAGACAGAGGAGAAGTGCATCAGTGGTTCACACCTGGTTACCCAAAGTATCAAGATCAGATTGAATGGTTTTGATTTTAGATTTTAAAAAGGCTGCAGATTGATTAAGTTAAGGCTGTCGCTGGCCAGGGTTGTTGAGGTTTTGACCACCCCAAAAGAGCTCTGTTTATTGCTTCATAGCCTCATCATTGATCATAATGTTTAAAACAATTTTGGCTGCTTTAAAGACATTGGCATACCTCCTGTGCTCACGACCTAGGGTTCAATCCCAGGTAGCAGGCTCAAGGTTCACTGAGTGTTCCATCCTTCTGAGGTCGGTAAAATGAGTAGCCAGCTTGCTGGGGTGTGTGCAATGTTCAGCTTGCATACTGCAATTAAAACTGTAAACCGCTCAGAGACTACTTGAAGTGGTATGGGGAGGTATATAAGCAGAATTCTTTGTTTTTGCTTTCCTTGTCATGATTTTAACATCAGCCAAACGATGCACCAGCACAAAGGTGAATTCTGTGCCTGGTGTAAAACTGTGCATTTTGCACAATGTATTCAACATTTTAAGAAAAACCACCACCTTTTCCTATAATATATCTCGTTTTCTAGACAAGGGGAAAAGCAAGAGTTTGTGTCATGTACCAATACCTTACTTCTAGCCACTGGAAATCTCGAGGTCCCTCTCAACCTGGCCTTTAACAGTGGCTACTGATAGGCCGAGAATAATTTGCATGTTGATTGCTGCTGAGATAACCCCTCATGGGTTTCTGAGCTAACTGCAGATTACTGGATTGGCATGCAAAGGAGGGAGAGAACAACCAAGTCTGTAATATACACAAATGCAGGTGGATGCGGATTATGGCTGAAATCCTGTAGTGATTCTCAGCTAGAGAAGTAGGCCTATTAAATTAATGGAACTTAAAGATGGGACAACTCTCCAAATCAGTGGACCTGATTCAGTGGACCTGCTCTGGTTATGACTTACTAGCAGATCTAAGACAATGTTTCTTAGGAGTGCTTTTCCACTGCAAGCTAAAAGCCAAATCTCTTTTGCCTGTCAACATTGCAAGGAAGGGGGAGGGTAGGGTTTCTGGTTCCCTTCCCCAAAATGTGTACCTTATAGTATTCTCTCCAGACCCTGTTGTTACATAGCACAATGGACACTGTTGCACCACTTCATAAAATTCAATCTTAGATCTTAAAAGGATGAGCCTGTCTTGACTGTGTTGTATATAATTTCAATGTAGATCTTAATGCCTACCCTTTGGGGTCACTTCCCATTTAGGGATGGGCAGGAAACAAAAAAATAAAATACTGTTTTGTCATATTGTTACATAATGAAACAAAATGAAATGAAACGAAACGAGGAAGCAGCATTTCATTATAAATGAAACAAAACGGTTGTTTTTGCATTGAAATGAACCATTTTGTTCCATCATTTTTGGGCTGCTGCCGAGCTATCAATGGCTGGACCCCTTTAAAACTGGGCCAGTTGGCACCAGGGGGTCCATCTGGTGCCAACTGGGGAAGGATTAATGGGCTCCAGCCACTGACAGAGTGGCAGGAGCCCTTAGAAAATGTTGTGGAGGGTAGTTCCAGCAATCGCCCTGGTGCCGACTAGGCCAGTTTTAAAGGGATCTAGCTGCTAACAGCTCAGCAGGAGCCCTTTAAAAAAAATCTGGTGCCTCTAGGACCCAGGGGAGCCATTTAGTTTCATTTCATTTCATTTCGTATGAATTTTTTTAAAAAACAATTGTAAGAAATGAAACGAAACAAAACAGGGGTGAGCATGAAATGAAACGAAATGAAATGAAACATTATTTTTTCCATTTCGTGCCCATCCCTGTTCCCATGCAAAATGTCCACTGTAGTGGAGAACACACAGAGCAAACAAAGAAGTCCTAAAAACTGTAACCATTCCCAAACATATCATCCTAATTCCTTAAATTCTGATAATGAATTTGATCTGAGATCAACTATGGGAGGCTGTTATTAATTTGTGACAGCTAATGCCGAGAGAGTAAAATACATTAGATCATGTTCTGGTTACATGAGTTGAATGCATTACATCTTTTAAGATTGATATATCAAACAATCTAAAGCAGCTTAGTGTGTCTCTTTCCTCCTCCTAAAGTCCACAGAATGGAATCTACCATATAGGATGTTAAGGCTTTTTTTATGAGAGCTAAAATTTCCGGTGTCAGATATCCTGTAATTTCAGAGTTATTTTCCTTCTGTCCTGTAACTTGCAAATAGCAGTTCCCAAAGCCAGAATGCTCATAGTCATCTCATAAAGGTTATAATGCCTTTTTATAGAAACAGATTTTTCCTCCCGGGATAATCCCATAGCAGTCCATAAAGCTGAAACTTAAACTGCACTGTACATCCAGTGCAATAAAAAAATAAAATAAAATACAGCTGACCTACAAAAAGGGTCAGTTGGCTCATACTCTGTGCAGTTAGACAAAACAGGATTTGTGATAGAATTTTTCCAGCCACCTCAGTGGTCTAAAAGAGGTCTGAATTAGGAGATAAGAACACGCAATAAGAGTGGCTACAAAGTTCATACTGAGATTTTTCCTCTTAGGTTTTGAGGATTAGTTCATTCTCTGGGTGGGTAACAATTTTTTTAATTTTAAAAAAATGTATTTTCAGACCAAACCACCTGTATCCATTTTAATTAGTCCAGGATTCCTCTTCAAGGACTACTGCTGACAAACAATTTGCATTTGCGTGTGACTTTAAAAAAATCCAGCCCTCTGAGCTATTTTCTTACCATGTCCCAAGAGACATACAAAGAACAAAGACACTTAGATGTCCATAGAAGCACAAATGGAGCAGAAGGAGAGCATGAGAAGGAAAAAGCTCAACAGGCTGGAGGTCAGAATTAAAACTGGACATTCTTTTCTACTCCTTTGGCCTCCTTTCTTAGATTCGGTGATTGTCACAGGAAAAGCCTTGTTGGATTCTGTGGCCAGCCATTTATTTCCCCAGCATCCTGCTAAAATCACTCCAAGAGGAGTGAGGGGGAATGGGCTCTCATCTGGCTGTAAAATGCTGAGTTCCCTGGGTCACAAGCATCTTCAGTCAAATGAAAACCATGGAAGAGAGATTTTCTAGGAACAAAAAAAGAAATAGCCTCTCCCTCTGCCCAGTGACTGTGTAAGAGGCATTTCTCCTGTGATTTTCCACTACCCCCCCTCCCCACAAGAAAATAATGAATTAAGATATGGAGTTTGGAAGCAAGAAGGACAGGTGCTTCGGACAGGTGGTCAAACATTTTTATATTTGAATTTTTTTATTTTGTGTACTAAACACAAGAGCACATTCTTAGATATTTGTATTCAGATATGCCCACCCCCAAGTGCAATTGGACTTTCACTCCCTGTTAAATATGTACAGATTTGTTAAGTGAGCTGAAACAGGTATATGAAGTAGCTGGGCTTTGTTCTCTTCTGATGGGAGCTCTTCTTTTGCTGGCTATCCAAAATGGATGCCTGTGAAGTTGGACCATTCAAGAGTATTCCTTCTTTGTTTTCTTCTTGCTCGTCAGCCCATCTTCTCTTAATGATCCTAGAATTCTTACACATACAGGTTACGGCTTTTCACATTAGGAAGGTAAACTTCAAACAGATGCTTAAAATCTTGTTCTGTAATTTTTAAAGCAAAATCTGAGGCAAGGTATTTTTCATGCGTGAATCATTTTAAGACTCCCAAGTATGCATTTCTCCACACCCTCAGCCCCCCAAGCTCAGCCTTCACAAAGAACACTGGTTTGCATTCATCACTTACAGCAAAATTGTACTAGGTATCCAAGCTCCTGTGGAGATTTCTTTGGCTTTGGCTGTTTCTGCCAACTTCCATTTTTCATATCACTCATATATCACTATTTAATATACTAATGGGAAAATGCTGAAGGAACAATCTTTTTCAAGGTGCTTAAATGCATATGTATATGTGCACACACATACACACACCTATCTAGTACTGGAAAGCATTCAAGGAGGGCTCAAATAAAGTAGCTTCACTGACTGATTTTTGAAATTACTATTTCTTGAAAAATTATAAGACAAGCAATAGTTATAGCAACACAACCAATCCATCTTGTATTATGTGACTAAATGTAATCAAGGGATTGGTTGTGGTCATCTGAAAACAAGCCTTCTGCCTTTAAAATATATATATTTAAAATCAGAATACAGCAACTATTATCCTTTGTTCTAATGGAAACCATAGGATATAAATGTACTATATGGTTGACCCATCTTGGGAAAATAAAGGAACACACTGGATTTTAGAACTGTCTGCAGTTGCTTCTTGCAGATTTTACTTGGTACTTTTAAATTTTGTCTTCTAGTATAGAACTCAAGATAGGATGTAAGAGGTTTTAAGTGAGGGACTGACCAGATCCAGACCAGCTTATCTTTAGTAAACTTAAAGCATTGATGACTTAGGAGATTTGATTGGTATCTTTCCCAACAGTCTATAGAAGAGCAGGATGTTTTGACAACCATATTTCTTTGCTGCATTACCAGCAAAAAAATCTCTCTCTATCCGTTTATTCAACAGTATTGCTATTCTGCCTTTACCAGGGAACCAAAAGATCACAGTGAAGGGACCAAGTTGAGACTTTGGGGCATGAAGTATTTTGTTACTAAGCCTCCAGTACCAAAAATATTCTCCATCTCGTAGCCAACATCTCACTACCTTTGGAGGGAATCCCCAGAGGAAGGGGGTCTCTGAAGATACTCTTAGAGCCCAAGCAGATATTGCAATGTGGTGTAGTCATCAGAATGTTGGACTAAGACCCAGGACACCTGGGTTCTAATCACCACTTGTCCAAAAAGTTTATTGTGTGACCTTTCATCAGTATGGCTTGCAGAGTTGTTGTTAGAGAGGGACAAAATGGGAACCAAGTATTCAGCTTTGAGCTCATTGGGAGAACAGTCCTTTGTGGAACCTGGCTCTTTATTCAGGAGCAACCTGAGGCTCATCACATCAGAGAAGAAATAGATTTAACTAACTGACTGATGCCAGCAAACTATGAATGCACTTGTTTTAAAAGGTTGGGCTTGCTCATTCACTCATGAATGTCACACAACTCTTCCTACTTTACTAGTAATCAGCATTTGGAATGTAGCTTGAGAATGTTCAATGTTGTCTTTTCCTTTCCCTGATTTCTTTTCTTTTCTTTGGTCCAGTGGGAGTTCGATCAGCAGCAATGGTTAGTTTGTGCACGGAAGCCATTGATTAAATGACAAGCACATATATGGCCCCGAGCCACATCTGTGATGGCAGTAGAAGTACCTTGCTGATGCCTCTGTCAGGTGCAGTCCAGCAGAGTCTCTTCAGGAGCTCAAATGGGGAGTCAGTCTCAATGGTGTTCTGCCAGCAGTTGAGCTACTATCTGCTGTAACTAATTTGCCACAAATGTACCTGTATTCCATTTCATCTAGGCTACTAGTATTGGTGGCAGTGGTAGGTTTAAGGTGTCAAAGAGTCAATCTTCTCCTGTTTGCTTGGATCAGTTACCTAACTTACTTGCGTAGTTAGGGCTCAACAGTTTTCCCCTTGTGAGAGAAGTCATTTGCTTGCTAAGACCCATTAAATCATACTGGAGGTGCCACTCTTCCACAGTCATTCGGAGTTGATTTGGTGGTTCTATCCAGTCCAAAACACAAATATTACTCTTTTTTAGAATCTTACAATCACCATTGTTCTCCTCCATAGCAAATGGGTGGGTAGCAAATGGCCTTCTCCGTCATCTGTGGGGCCCTCTTGTCTCTGCTATTCTCTCTGCTGTTCCTGAGATGACACTTTTTCATCTTTTTTAGAGGCCAACAAAGTAGTTTCATCATCAGGCTGCAGGACCATGGAACCAATATCATACTTTTGTGCAGCCATGCATTGGTGAAAGATGCTTTTATACCTGGGTGTGTTTATTTTTCTTCCAGGAACCAGTATTATACTTTTGAAACTGAGAAGAAACTGAGAAGCCACAATGTATCTTGCTTAAGGCATCCCACTGAGAAACCTAAAGCACAAAACTATTCTGTTTGCTTTTTGTTTCTTTGTTTTTCAACTCCTGCTAGATAGGCGCTCAAAGGCAGTCTTCTACAAGAAGGCCTAAAGGCTGTGAAACCAGTGAGTTACTCCTTACCTTGCTCCATAAGTCACAATAATAATAAATATATACACCCATCAGCTGGAAGAGCCTCCTGTCATAGTGGTCATACTGCTGTACTGCTTCTAAAACTGTGTTCAGCTAAAACCTGAAGTTCAATCCCTGGTAGCCAACTCATGGTTGATTCAGCCTTCTATCCTTCTGTGGTCGATAAAATGAGTACCCAGTAGAGTACCACCTTACCTGGTGGTGGAGTGGTCCCTCCGGTCCTCCTCGCTGGGCTCCAGGGGGGGAAAAGCAGACCGGCCCACCCTACAGCTGCTAGGCGGGCCATGTGTTTGGCACAATTTAAAAAAAAATAAAAATAAAAAGCCGATCCAGCACGTGGGCCTGTGAGCATTAGCCCTGACCTGCGGGTTGTTGAACTGGCCTGTGGGCCATGGAAGCATCTCATGGGCTAGCAAAACTAAAAAGTATATCAAAAAATAATAAAATTTTAAAAACCCATGGGCTGGGAAATGTAAACAATAAAATAAAATAAAATAAAATAAAATAAAATAAAATAAAATAAAAACCAATGTGGGACGCGGGCCCTGACCCATGGGTCACTGAACTCGCCTGCGGGCCAGCAAAAGTAAAAACAAAACAAAATAAAATTAAAAAAATTAAAAACTGATCCGGCACGCAGGCCCCGGTATTGGCCCGCGAGCACCAGCCCCAACCCGCAGGTCACTGAATTGGCCCATGGGCTGTGGAACCAGCCCACAGGCTGGCAAAAACAAATTTTTTAAAAGCTAACCGGCCTGCAGTACAGCTGGTAGGAAGGCCACGTGGTCGGCACAAAAACAATTAAAAATAAAAATAAAAATAAAAATAAAAATATATTTAAGAAACCCGATCCAGTGGACTGGCAGGATTAATAATAATAATAATAATAATAATAATAATAATAATAATAATAATA
>JAHTLZ010003547.1:5822907-5846603 GCA_023846285.1 Phrynocephalus versicolor | reverse complement strand
GTGTGTGTGTGTGTGTGTGTGTGTGTGTGTGTGTGTGTGTGTGTGTGAGGTGTTCAAATAGCCTTTCAATGGTATATTATGTCTCCAAGGCTTCTGTGGAAGTTGATCTCAATCAGGTCAATTGCTCTCAGGTAGATAATATGGTTTAAAGTATAATGGTATAATATTTACTGTTGAGAAGTTACAAATTTGAGTGCATTACAGAACAGAACACATAAAAATAGGGTTGCCAGGAGTCAGAGCACTGGCCGAAGTCTTATTGAATTCCTGTGATTCTTTGAGTCTTCAAGCAGGGAGATAAAAATCACAGGATGAATAGGGCTGGATAGATATACAGCATTAAAAACTGAGCATCCACCTCTAACTATGGTGCAGAGGCAGGTATGAAAAACAGGAGAGTTGTAGGAGAAGAAGTGAGTTCTTGCTTTTGGGCTCATCATACAGTTTGGAGCTAGGCAGGTTGTGGAGTGCCTTATGCCCATCTTCACCACCTGTTGGCCCAAAGGCAATTTTGCCCATGTCTGCCACGCCTCTGTGACATCACAAGACCCCACTCTCTGGTTTCAGATCTTTAGCCCTAAATTCTCAGGAAATGGGCTTCACTGAAATAGACAATATGATCCAGTAGAGCAGGCCTGCACAACAGGTAGACCGTGGGCTACTGGTAGCCCGCACAGGGTTCAAAAGTTGCCAACCGGTCATCAATTTAAAAAGTGAGGGGATAAGTTCTCCACCTCTCCCTCACCCACCCCAAGGACCACCACTGCGCCAGCAAAGTTCTGGGTTTGCCAGCCCACTATCTCAGCCAAGTGGGGCAGTTCAAGGGCCATGGCAAATTGAAATCTGTTCCTTCCAGAAAGGATTAATTGATTTTCAATGCTTTCCTATGGAAAACCGCTGCTCTACCTACAATTATTTTTTTTACTTATGAGCATTTGCTAGGAACTGATAAAATTTGTAAGTAGAGGTTTTAGTGTAGTAGTCCTCAGGCCCTTTGGGCCGGAAAAAGTAGACCTTGGCGTGTTCGACATTGAACAGCCCTGCAGTAGAGGAAAGTTAAAAACAAACATTAATTTAAAAAAACTGGTAGAAGAGGTGAGTGCTAAAATGTAATCAAAGGCAATTTAGTCATAGATCAGCTAAAATGAATTAGCACTGGGATTTCTTTTAAACAGGGGAGGATTTGGATATTAATTTATATAGTCACAAACTCCATTTAAAACTCCATAAATAAGATTCAGTAATTGGTGGTGGTGGTAGTGGTGGGTGGCGGCGGCAGGAATGGAAGGGGCATGAAAATGTGAGAATAGCAGAATAACTAAGTTAATGATCAACAGAGAACTAAAAGAGCACAAAGCCTGAAAAGATGAATGCATTAAAGTCAGAACTGAAAGATCAGTGGGGGTAGAAACTATAGTGATTCCCTTTAATAATTAGTAGAGCATAAAAATACAAAAACAACTCCTACAGTATAGGAAAAACATTGGAGAGAAGATGAGAGAAAATAATCCCAGCTTCCACTCAATCCTTTTGTTCTTGCAGGCCCTTTGTAAATGAAAGGGGGGGAATCACTCCACCATTAGTTTCAGCAGGGAAAAAAAATCTTTACTTACAATTGATCTTAAGTTACAATCAGAGAATTAAGAAAAAAGGATAAAAATAGGATTGACCCATCTGGAAAGAAGGAGAGATTCTCATGATTGCATGATCCTGATGTCAGGAGTAGAGAAGAGAGAGGGGTAATGGCCTTCATGATGGCCAGGGAAGAAGAGAGAGGGGACCACACAAACAGCCAGAGATAACAGATGTTTCAGCCATGGATTTCTGCTGAAACTTTCAATTCAGAGTATAATACATAAGCCAGGCCAATTTCTTTTGGTATTTAAGACAGATAATTTCATAAGTTTCAGTAGACCCAAATATATTCCACCTGAATCAAGCCAAACCATATTTAAGGCTGGGTGCATGAGCAACTGAATGGAATTGAAAACATCAAATATGTCCATCTTTAACTTAGCCTGTAGCCAAATCAAGGGGCATTCCAATTTCTCAGGGCAAGTTTCTCCTTTCTTGTGTCTGATTTCAGGATGGGCATATTTTGCCAATCAGCGCAGATGCCTGCTCAGTAAAGCTGTGGAAGTTTACGCGGGTTCATAGGAAGATGAGTTCAGAACGCATTCATTCTTGATGTTGCCGGAAGACACTTGGTAAGTGATGAGGGACGGGACCCCATTGAATCCAGTTGGCCTGACTTTTGAGCAAACATGCAGTTGATGTTGCTACCCATCCTCCTTGCCCCTGCCACCCCCCCTCCCTGCACAGTTTATTGAAAATTCCCCTGATCCAAGTGGTCAAAAGAAATTACTGGGGCAGTCCATCCCACCGAGCGCTCTGGGATACCAGGCAAGGCGAAGAAGACCGTCCCTGCTTATAGAAATCAGAACAAAGGAACTGCAGTTCACGGTTAGTCCTCGGCATAATTACCACCTCTGTTCAAGTTGTAATAGGCACGCAGGGAATAGACAGCTCAGTCCCATTATTTTGTCCTCATCTTGCCCGGATCACTTTCAAAACAGCGTTCTGCTCCTGTTTAGCAGCGCTAACACAAATTAATCACCATTCCGTTCATGTTTGCTGGGATCCAATCAAGTGAACAGGCTTTCCTAATTAGGAGGTGTTCCACCCATCAAGAACTTGTGGGCTGATTTCTATTTTAAAATGCACATGTTTCCTAAACATTCGCCTTCATGTATAGCTACAGAAATAACACTGAACATGCCCAAAACATTTTGCTACCCAGCATGAAGGATAATCTACTACCTCCTCCCCTAACTCACAATTGTATGTATGTATGTATGTATGTATGTATGTATGTATGTATGTATGTATGTATGTATGTATGTATGTATGTATGTATGTATGTATGTATGTATGTTTCCTGCCTTTTTTCTAGTGCAGGAACCAAGAGAGCTGATGATGTCAACTAACAATCAGGTACAGTACAGCCAAAGACTCAGTAAGTTATAGCATTAATAAAAAATAAAGGTGTGCTGTCAAGTCAATTCCAACTTATGATTAGAAATGGTTTACCATTCCCTTCTTCTGGGGATATCCCAGGACTACAGAGAAGTGAACTCCCGACCCCTGGCTCCACAGTCAGATATCTGATTCAAGTGGCTATCCAGGCAGCTTATAACACTAAGCCACACATATAAGTAATCATATGGAAGTTCCATATGTTAAAAGGATGGGTTATGTCATCAGGTAGCTTGGTGGTAAACAGCGATAACAATCTACAGACCGCCCTCTAAGACAGGGGTTCTTAATCCTTGATCTGCAGACTGGGACCAGCCGCGGCCCCTTCTAAACTGGCCCACAAGGTTCCGTGTGAAACATGTGTCCACATGATTGTGCGCAGCCTCCCCCTCCAGCCATAGGGCTTTTCCTCCCCCACATGCTAATCACAACTGCTTTTCTTTAGGTTGCAATGAAAGTTGCTGGGGGGGGGGAGGACTTCTGCATGTGTGTACCTCATGTGTGCATGTGCCTGAATGAGAGCCCTGCAGTCACACGTGCACCCCCAAGAAGCCATGTGCAGGGGCAAAACTAGTCCTTCAACTTAAACATGTTGGGGGCTGCTACTCTAAGAGACAGGTGTGGTGAAAGAAAAGCATTTAATTCTTAGAAGATGCATGATTCCATATAGGCATTATTCCAAGGCACAGTTCTCTCCCCCTCCATTCTTCAGAAAGAAAGAAAGAAAGAAAGAAAGAAAGAAAGAAAGAAAGAAAGAAAGAAAGAAAGAAAGAAAGAAAGAAAGAAAGAAAGAAAGAAAGAAAGAAAGAAAGAGCCAGAAAAGAGTCATTCCAGACCAAGTAATAGGAAAGTGTGTTGTTCCTCTTTCAGGGAATGTTCATGTTAACTCGTTCCAGCCAGCAGTGAAGGCAAGCCAGGTTCATGTTAGACAATAATCTACCAATAAAGTAACACTACTAGAATATTAAAACCATCCGCAGCGTAACTCATCTGAATTTCAACAGACAGTAAGCTTGGCACAGAAGCCAGATGCCTAAAGAGGCAGTTCCTTTGAAGAACCAGTCTTCAGAAAAGCAAGGACATGTGAAGATCCCCTCAAGAATTGAAATATAAAATTCTAAAATGAACAAATTTTAGAATTTTGCAGATTATGATAATTTTATGATATTTTTTTGAGTTTTGCAGATTATGACAATCTTTCACTGTCTTCCCCTGTTGATTGTCTCCTATTTCCCAGTTTTGATTATGACGTCCATTACTGTTTATCCATTGTTATATTTGGTTTATTATGTTGCATCATGTGACATTGTTTTATTTAATTCCTATGTTGCCTTGGTGGTATTGACTGTTGTACACCACCCAGAGTAGCCCAGTAGCCAGATGAGCTGTGACAGCTGAAGGCTCATTTTGCCAGTGAGCAAAGGCAATGGAAACAAACCAAAAACAGAGTTGTCTTACCCACAGCAATGAAAAAGTCCCTGACAGGTGCCAGAAAGGGGCAGGTAGGAGTGCTATGGAGACAAGCTGGTTTGCTCACATGATCACTGGAAAAAGGAGCAGACCAATAAAACTTAATTCCCATTCAGACCTCACCCTATGGTAGAGTGAGGGTCTCAGCAGTAGTAATGTGTTAAATATGGAAATGAACAGAAAACTATAATGTTATGGCTTCAATCAGTGAGGAGAATGCAAAGCAACCACACTCAGCAACAGCATCCACTTTTTCCGTGCTCCTGGTCTATTGAGAGTGACTTAGAAAACAACAGAGAACACTGGCAGAGTTCTGCCATATTATTTCAATTAGAGTCGGGTACCAGAGCCTCGTAGAACTCAACAAAATCATACTTGGGCAAACATCTTGTTCATCTTTAGGGAGAAAACATATTTGATTGACATTCAATATGCATAAAAGATTTGATTTGTATTACTTAAATTTGGCAGGCTTAGGAAACTTTATATTCTTGGCCCTGCACAGACAACTTTCTCGTCTCCAACAACGAACTGTGCTGCACAAATTTAAGGAAGCATTTGAATTCTCCTCTAGATCACCAGGAAGAGCGTGTTCATTTTTAGTTAATATTGTTTTCTGTAGAATTGCCAGAAATGATGTTCAGCATTAGAACAAAGAAGAAATTGTGGCTTTTGCATGTCTTTCTTTAGGAAATGATAGTTTGCCAACACTAATTCTTAAAATAGGAAGAAATGAATGTATGGATGTAGACCAGCAGTTTGGTTTTGATGCCCTTCCCTTCCATTCTCCATATTTCCATGAAGGGGAAAAATCTGTCACTTTTGCTGGAAAAATAGGGCCGGGCAGTGTAAATTATAATTCTGGGCACACCAAAATAGCATAAATCATCCATATTTTTATTTTTATGAAGATAATAGAGAACACATCTGTTTACCAGTAGACTACAACTAAAAGATAATTTTTTATAAAGAAAACTGCATGTGAATAATAATCAGTCCTCATAGGGAATGTGTCTGGTTGAGCTGGTTGGCATTCATTATAAAAACTCATTTTATATATGGATAGCCCAGGAAAGGAAATAAGAAAATGCAGTTTATGTCAGTCATCAAGCTAGGAAATTGCAAGAGAGTATGTCAAGATGCTTGGCATCACAAGGTAGAAAATATGTTCATAGTCAAAGCCCAGCCTGAAATGAATTCAAACAAGAGGTCAAATGCATTCCTGCATGGAGAGCACAGCAATGATCTTGTCCAGGCAGAGCAAATCAACATTCTAAATGGCCATTCTGGTGGAAGCACAAATAAATATATATGTATGTGAAAAAAGGTCCTGGAATCTCCCCTTGCTTGGTTCTCTTTGAGAATAATAGTTTTATATTTGAAAAAAAAAATCATAACTTGACAACCCTTTACCCAAATGTCTCCAAATCTGGTAAAGACCAAGAGCAGATTATGGGCTACAAATATGTCAAATTTGATAATGAGGCAAAACCCACTTTCAGAACTTTTTTTTTCATCTGTTATCCACTTCTCACCCAAACACAAAGCAATGGTCAGGGCTGTTTTTCAACAAGTTCTCTAGATATCAAAATGCGTAGAAGAACTAGTAGTGAGAAGAAGAGAGCATGACGGTCTTGACTGCTGTTATGGGTGCTGTCAACATTCAGGCTGCCCTTTGCTATGTAAAATCTGCCATCCTTTTTTTTCCTGCTAGCAACATGGGTGATACCATGCAGCAATATCAGACCATTTCCTGGCATTTTGAAAGATGGGTGCAGAAGCACAATATCCCACATTCATAAACCAAAGTTTTTTTTTTTAAAAAAAAGAACTTAGTATTTATTTGGTCATAATTAATTGCAGTTCCACTTGATTGCTTTTGGAAGGTGATTCTTTTCTTGACATTTTTTCCTCCCTCTCTGATGTTGTGCTCTTTTTTTGCATTTCCCCAAAAGAAACACTTTAGAAAAAAGAACTTTGCGGCAAATTTTATTTAAGAGATGGCTATAACTTCCCCTTTCCTCTAAAGTTTTGTTTTCCACCAAACTAGCTGCGCAAATAGGTTTACACAATCTTAATTAAGGATGACCTGATGTCTGCAAGGATAGACTCCAGCCTTTGTTGGCAGAGTGTGGCTGCGGTGGCTACGCTTGACATGTCTAGGGTGCTATATTATGACTGCATTGTCCCAGTGCTTCAGGGGAAATACATCTGAAACATCTCTTGCCTTCTTCTGCTGAGCCGGCCTGTTGATTTTGCTCCTCTCTTTTTTATTGGATTACTCATTGCTATAAATCAAGCTTTGCCTCTCTTTTTTATGAGGATAATATTGTTTTAAGCCTCTCTGCCACTCACAAACTGAAGCTAAATAAGGAAGCGTGGTGGTGTGGTGGTGGTGTGTGGGGGGGGGTGAGCGAATATTGGAGGTCTGTATCAAAACGTTGCCAGGACTGGCCCAGGATATTTTACTCCTAGGGGCCAAAAGAGAAGATGGTGCCCTTATCCAGTACAGAAGCTGACTGGACTGCCAAAGGAACCTGGCTTCCACTGCAGCTGAAGTGTGTTTCACTATGGCCAAGAACAGCAGGCGAATGTAGAGGTGCTGGCCAAGCACATGAGGCACTAACCTTCGACCTCCACCCCTAACTCAGTTGTTGCCACCTGAGGGCTTCCAGAGCCCAGGGCAACAGCCAGTTTTTGCACACCCCCCCACCATTGCAAAATATAATCTGGATAGTGGGTGGGCGGCAGTGGCGGGGCGTCAGTAGGCAATTTGGCACCCCTTAATTTCTGTATCAGGGGCGCCCTGCCCCCTTTGCCCTCCCCATGCTATACCCCTGGTTTTCTGGAATACTCCAGCTAGGAATAATGTAACAGGACGACTCTGGTTCTATTTTGTTGTTTTTTTAAAATGGAACCATGATAAAGAGGTACGTCCGGGCGCATTCATATTGTGCCAGTTTAGAAGTAGGGAACTGATACTAGTTGGAGGTGGGAATAACAATGTGGGTGGGTGGGAAGGAATGTAGTTTCAATGGGGTAGTAGGGGAAAGGATATATAAAATATAATAAAGAAAGCCTGACCCAAATCCTCGCCTAATAAAACCCTCACAAAAAGAACAGAAAAGAGGCACACACAGTACACACGCAGTACACACAGAGAAAAAGTCTCTCTCTTCTACACACACAAAAACCACTCTCTATTTGTCCACTCACACAACACACAAAGCAGCTTTGAGCACACAGGGACAGCAGAAGTGAAGCTAGCCCAATTGTAAGACAGCAAGCTAGCAGCACTGCCAGAGCCAACTGTAACTCCCCTCGCTCCCACAGATGACAAAGAAAATGAAACCAGCCAGCCTCTTATGTACCCTAGTCCTAGCAAGCAGTTACAACCCCCCCCAAATCATTTTAAAATTGATTCCTATGGGTGCCCCCTTTGGAGTTGAATAACTTGGCCTCTTGTACCCCAAACGTCTCCAAATTGGGGGTGCTTCAAGGGGAGAGCTTGAGGAAGTTCCACTGTAATCTCCATGCTGCTACCTGCCTGGGATCACTATTTCAAACACATAACATTCCAATTAGTAATGCTTTTTTCTGGGGGGACACCCCCTTTGAAGTTGAATAACTTGCCCCCCTGAACCCCAAATCTCTCACAAATCAGTTCATTCAAAATTGTCATTTTGTTTAGTTACTAACGAAATCCTGCTTCCCTGTTTCATTTTGTTTCATTTTGTTTAGTTAGCTTACAAAATGATGAAGCAGTGTGTTATTTTTCATTTGGTGCCCATCCCTACTAAGGACTCATACTTTATGGGTGTCGTAAAGTTCGTAAAAGTGGGACATTGTCCCCCTAATGACACTGTTGAGACTATTTGTTCACCTAACGAGCCTATTTCAGACCAAGGGACATGAGGTTAAAGCACATAACATAAAATGGAGGACTCGCAACTAGCTTTCCTCAGACTGATGAAGCTGTTTGGATAGGCAGTGAAATGTTTCAGTCTCTCAAGGAAAGAAGTCCAGTTGCCATGACTCAGCTTCCAGATAAACTCACCTGAATGACTGAGAAACTTCACAGACATCTCCCCCATATAAGTTCCATTCTTCAACACCTATAGCAAGGTTGCATCTTTCACTACCTCTGGAGGCAGTGGGCCACGTTAGGTAGATATCTCATTGTCTGGCTAAAGGTTCTCTTTCTTCTGTCACTCAAGGATGGAGCAGGTTGGATATCTCCTTAAGTATACAAGGAGGGTTGCCTCACATCCACATGCTCTTATGTGAAGACAGAGTGGGCTAAGGATCTTCTGCACACCCTTATTCTGAATCTATCTGTGGATAGGAAACATTGAGAACACTTGTCCACTTTACCCCAGCACCTCTGAGCTCCCTGTTCTGACAGGAAAGCCTAAAGTAAAACTTTAAATACTTTAACCTGAATGTTACTTTAGGGGGTGTAATCAAGACTACAGCACATGATGAGGTACTTGTAAAGAAAGGGTTCAGAGATAAGTGAAAGGGAAGGCTGGATCATTACTCAGGACAGGACCATCTTCTATGAAATCCCCTTTGGGGGAAAATGGAAAGACAGAAGCCTACAAAGGGTACATGAGGGTTTTTTTTTTTTTAAGAAGCTCTCACAGGGTTTCTTTCACTTTAGTTTTTTTGCAACCTAATGTTTTCATGGTGTTTACTGATGGAGTCAGCAAGATCGCGACCTTCAGCAGAAGTGTGGGGTTAATATCCAACAAATGGGTAAGTGCCTAAAACAGTGCACTACTTAGGTATTTCCTACATCTACGTCTCCTTCCCAGAAGCCTTCATCAACAGCTGTGTTGGCCAGTATTTGTGGAGTTGTAGTCCAAGAACATCTGGGGACCCATAGTTGAGAACCACTGTATTACTGAAGTACAGAGCCTGGGGAAGTGACTTTTTTGGACTAGACCTTCCAGAATACCAGAGGCAACATGGCCGCAGGCTGTACTCTTTGGAAGCTTCTGGAAATCATGGCTCGTGAAAGTAACACGTCCACACTCTGTTTGATTTATGCTAACATTTTCTAAAAAAAAAAAACTGAACAAAATGAAATGAAACTGCTCAGAGTCTACAGGTTTTCTGTCTGCCAAATGGGAATGTTTCCAACCCATCATACAGGGTTATCAGGGGATACTTTCACAATTTCTTTTTTTTTTTAAAAAAATTATTACATGGGCTATGACCCCACTTTCCTTCAATATAATCCCGAGGTTCTTATATTTGTCATCGCACATCACCAACCCATTTTGGAGCATCAGCTGCCTTTCTTGGATTCCTTTTTTTCTTCACAAGATCTGTATTGGTAGGATCTGAGGCTTCTTAAAGGGCTTGTCATTTACCTGGTGTCACACAGGAGCGTCTAGGTGTTTGTTATGACACCAGATTATTCAGCAGGATGATAATGAAATTGGATTGTGAAATTCTTCTATGAGGGCACATTTCAAGGAGCAAACAAGCAGCAAGATAAATCAGTCCATGTGTATGCATATTGGAGCAAAATAAATACTGACTTTATATCTAAACTGATGGGGTTTGAAGAGCCTGTGATTGACCAGGATAGAAAGAGATCTCAGGGTTATAAGAGCTCCTCTGTGCAGTACAACTGTGGAAAAAGGAGAAGTAGATACTGGGGATTATTGAGAAAGGTACATGAAACTATGGCATAATGGCCATATATAAATCTTTTGTTTATTTCTATTACTGTCTGTGGTTCTGATGCAGTATTTGAAAATATTGTTGTAAAGCTAGAAAAGAGCAAAAAATAATAATTGGAAGATGAAAATTTTTTTATGATCCCCCCCCCCCCCAATAAGGCCAGGTTTGTCTGTCATAGGTTCTAGGGCATCCATAAAACTAATAGGTTTTATTTCACATCAGACTTTATGGACTGCAGCCCATTTCTTCAGAAAGAACCTGACAAAATTGGCTGCAGTTCATGAAACACTTTTGCTAAATAAAATATGTTGGTCTAAAAGGTGGCGATAGGATACTTTGCTTTTGTGTTCTGTGGCTTCAAGCAGAAGGATCAGTCACAAATTTTCTCACCAAATTTGTGGATGCCAGCTGCGTGGTAGCAACATTCAGGAAAGCCTTCTTGGGCCCTCATACTACAACTCCCAAAAGCCACTATGGGAAATCATGAGCAAAACCAACAACACAAAGTCCTCTTGGTGAAGACTTTGTTGGATGATGGAAGAAACACTTGAAATTGCAAGGGACAGACAAGAAGCAAAAGTTAACTCTAACAGAAACAGAGACAGAATCCTGAATGCAGTTTTTCAGCATCAGTCACAAGTGGAGAGGGGTGTTTCATTTTGGAAGGGGACTGGTTCAGAAATGGAACATGCCAGCACACCTGGCACTCAGAATCTGCTCCCACCTTCCAGAACAAAATCAACCACTTGCTCTAGTTTGTGCTGGACGAAAATCCAACCAGGGAGCAGCTTCCAATGTGTCATCTTTCCCTCTCCCTGGTGCTGGCCAATCAGGAGCTTTGCAAGAACATGCATCATCCTGCCTGCCTCTCTAAAAGCTGAGTAGGGTGGATGGGGAGAGGACATTTTATAGAGCACTCATTTATTGGGTCACCATGAGTCAGAGGTGATTTAATGGCACATAGCAACAGATGGTGAGGTAGCTACAGTATTGTTGCAACTGTACTCATTGATAGTCAAGTCACAAGTCAATAGTCACAAGTCAAATGATATCCTAGATTTGTAAAACAGTTACATTACTATCATGAGTCAGCTGATATTCCTGGTATTCCAGGTCCTTCCTTCCTTCCTTCCTTCCTTCCTTCCTTCCTTCCTTCCTTCCTTCCTTCATTCCTTCCTTCCTTATTAAACAAAGGTGATCATGAGTTATGAGCAACTGCTATGGAAGAATGCAAAGCTGCATGCAAAAAGTGTACGATGAACCTCCTCATGTCATATTTCATGCAAAGCTCTCTGCAAGCTTATTTTTCTAAAGCATGAAAAAGTGCATCACCACACATACTAAACATAAACCAACTGAATATGACACAAGAGCCAGAGGGGAGGGGTAAAAGAATCAGATCCATATATGCTTAAAAGAGTGCAGTTCATCAATTTGTGTGAGGCACTTCTATAAGACAAATGCCTAAGCTGTTTTATATCATGAAACTACAGCAGAATTTTCCTATTTTTCACCAGTTAGTTAATAATGGCCATCTTGGAACAAATATTGAAAATAATGCTCATATTGTGGTGTGTTGGGGAGGAGGGAATCTCTCTGGTAGCTGAAATATGGGATGGTGTTCTCCTTGTCTATTGATTGTTCAGGAAAAGTTAAGATTTGTCTATACAAGGAATGAGGATGCTTAGAAAATAGCAAGTTCTAAAACATTTCATCTATAACATAGAACAGGGCTGTCCAACTTTGAACGGGCTGACGTCTACTTTTTCTGGACGAAAGTGCCTGAGGGCTACTACACTAAAACCTCTACTTATGAATTTTATCTGTTCTGAGCATCTGGCCAGTAGGGAGAGCAGGGGACTGTGCCATGGCCCTTGAACTGCCCTGCTTGGCTGAGACAGGGGGCTGGCAGACCCAGAGCTTTGCTGGGGCAGTGGTGGTCCTTGGGGCGGGGGAGGTAGAGGTGGAGAACTTATCCCCTCACATTTTTTATTGATGGCTGGCGGACTACTTTTGAACCCTTCACAGGCTACTGGTAGTCCCCGGTCTACCTGTTGGACAGGCCTGACATAGAACACATCCACTACAGTCCTATAATCTCTCTCTGTCCAGAGACCTTTGGGTAGTGGGCGGCATATAAGTTGTAAAAATAAATAAATAAAAAATAAAATAAATAAATCTTCCTTGTTTCATAAGGGAGGGTGAATTTTATTTTATTTTTTAAAATATTTTTGCCTCTAGGCAATTCAATATTTTGAATTTTTGTGTTTTTTTTTAATAACATTATGTGCTTTTTAAATAGCATTATAACATTGTTTCTTTATTTCTATTACTGTCTCTATGGTTCTGATGCAGTATTTGAAAATATTATTGTAAAGCTAGAAAGGAGCAAAATAATAATAATTGGGAGATGGAAAAATGTATCTATGATTCCCCCCCTCCCAATGTATATATACAGAAGTGGGCTTAGGGTAAAAAATCCTTTTTTTTATTTTTAGTAAAATGCAAGGTTTGTAAAATGCAGGCTGCTTTGTATTACTAGTGACCCTGTTGATGGTGGCGGGAAAGTTATGCCCTTTTCTTTCTTGTGCAAGAACAAAATGTGTCACAGCAGCTTAGATTCTTTTGTACAACATGTTGGTGAGACAGTTTTTTTTTGGGGGGGGGGGGCAAGAACAAAAAACTCCAAAAGTATTTACAGTGGACCCTTGTATAACAAAGAGTTTGTATAACATAAAACCTGTACAACATAAAAATTCTGGAGATAGGGGAAATTTGCTTAACATAATCGCCTATGGGTATAATCCGTACAAGATAAAAATGGGATTACTCCGTTTTCAATGCATTCCTATGGGAAATTTGCATAAAGGAAAATTTGCTTAAGATAATTTCATTTGTAACAAATTAATTCCTTTATACAAGGTACCACTGTACTTAATTCTTAGGTCCCTGTGAGATATGCTGTATGTGGTAGGTGTAGGCTACTCCATGAACGTGAAAAATAACTGTGTGCCTTTCTTAGTTTTTCAGTATGCAGATGTCAGTCTGGCAGCCATTTTATAATGCTACCCAAACAGACTTCTGAATGAGCTGATTATTAACCTTCAGAATGAAATTTGATTGCCTTGTTTGACCACCAGCTGATGTAATATCAGAAACGTCTTACATTACAGGCCTTGCTTTCTGTGGGCAGAAAGAATGATCTGCTTGGAAAGGTCCTCCTTCAGTGAACAACGCTCCTCCCCCCCCCCCAGAAAGATCCCGCCCGGTACCTAAAGGCACTAAACTTTTTCTGGGTCTCCTCTACAATCCCTCCAAGTTTGTTGAAGTCTGGGTTTTCCCAAGCCAGTTGCTAAAGGACACGTTCCTGAAGGGGAAATTTGTGGGTGTTTAACAATGTGCGCCCCCAGGACACTTTGGTGAAGAGTGCATGAAACTGGATCTTTACCAAACCTTCAGGGCTTGGAGAGGACAGGGGACACTTCCCTGCATATTTGATGTCTCTAGGTGCCTTGGAGGCTGTTGTATAGGGTTTTAAAGTTTAAAAAATGAATTTATGAATCAATTCATAGGTTTGTCAGGAAAAAAATGTAAATTTATTTTTGTGTTTTGTTGACCTTGATGAAACATGAATAAAAACAAACCAACATTTTTTCTACACAGTCAAATACTACCGGTCGGATTTGCTCCACTTGTTAAATGGGTGAAATTGAGATGTATTTATTTATTTGTTTACCTACCACATGACTCAAAGGCCAATTGTTTTTTCTTCTGCCTCTGGTTGGGCTTCTACATTTTCAAACTGGAATGATTCAAATGGCTTTCCCCCACGTGAATAATTGTGATACATTTTTGTAAAGATGTGTTTGGGGTGGGGGGTCATGTTACAATGAAGTAGGTAGTTGGGTGTTGTTTTCGGGACTGGGACAAAATACTCCCACATTCTTTCCTCTCCTCCTGATCATCCTCTGAAATCTTTGTGCTTTTAAAAATTTTCTTACCTACATGAAATTAGCACAGAATGACCCTATCACCTTATTGCTGGGTCACTGTTATTATTATTTCCTCTATTTATGTCCCCATCAGTTCATCATCAGATCAGCAGAGGCAGGACTAGAGGAAGTAAGAAGGGGGGCAGTGTGGGCTGGAAAGCAAACCACATCTGGTATGAACAGTGAGCTCTCAAATTGATCCACAAACCCTGTATGAGCACAGACCGCAAGTTCAAATGAGATACAGGCTGCAACTCAAATCCAGTGTAGCTGTACCCACAGAATCATAGAACAGAGAATTTGGAAGGCCCCTACAAGGCCTTCAGGTCCACCCCCCCCTCCCGGCACTGTGCAGGAATACAAACCAGAGGATATCTGCCAGGTGCTTGTCCAAAGTTCTCTTGAATGCCTCCGATGTTGGAGCATTCATCATCTCTTGAGGTAATTGGTTCCGCTGCCGTACTGCTCTGGCAGTGGCATAGTGTGGGGTGCCAGCAATCAGGGTGGGGTGTCAAGGGGAGGGGGCATGAACCATGGAGGGGTCTAGCTTCCCACCAGTGCCTGACTGACTCCCACTCTGCAGGAGGGTAGATGGAGGGTGGCACAATGGGCAGGGAAGCATGAAGTGGTAGTATATGCTCACCCCTTCTGCCCCCCTCCTCCACATGACACCCAGTGGCAGCTATCCTCTGCCACTGGGTTTGGGACCTCCTGGACCACTCCTGCCTCACTCGCTGATCGGCCACTTCCTTGGACAGCAGGGACATTCAGTGGAACTGGCAGCCACCCTGGTTTATGCACTTGGTGCAGACTGGGTGGCACTTGCTGGCACAGAACTAGTCCTGGAGCAGGCAGTGATCTGGGCAGCCACCAAATCACAGCTTGCTCATGCCCCAAGGCCTCTTACACCCCTGGCATGGCTGGCGGCTTCCCTAAATGGTGCCCATTGGCAATGGACTCCTGAGCCATGGCCAACCCAGAGAGGAAGGGAGGAGGCAGGCAGGGCATGCTCAGAAGTACCTGCTGCTGCCCAAGAAGGAGGGAGAGTGCACTGGGCCCCCTTAAATATTTTGCCTGGGGAGAGTTGCCCCTGTTGCCCACACCCACATACACGTTATGCTACTGGACACCAGTACCCAATGTTCTTGAAAGGCAGTCTTCTAAAATTTACAAACCCCCCCCCTCTGTGGTACCTACAGTAGCTGATAGGCTTTACATCTGGGTTAGGGGGCAGAAGTAATCAGTGGGATCCATAGGATCCAAACTGAGTATTCAGTTTGTTGGGTCTTTTGAACAACACATTTAAAACCCCTGTTGCTTATTTCTAGCCAATTTAAAGAGATCCCCCCCCCACACACACAAGGGATTCTCACAGTTAGATATTTGCTTGTTTGTTGGGAGAGTCAGCAACATCATTGACCAAAGACCTCTCCACCTCAGCAATATACATGAGAAATGACTTCAGCTTGGACATGTGACAGACATTTCGCTTGATGAATAAAATTATAAATGGGAATCTTTCTTTTCCCATTTGTCTTAACTGGTTAATTTCTAAAAATGTCTCAGCAAAACCCATTGTAAATTATTTCTTGTTGGTTATCCAAGTTTCTCTCTCTCTCTCTCTTTCTCTCTTAAAGTTTCGGCAGTCTGTTTACTTTAGCTGAAAAAGAGCCTTCCTCATTTCCTCAATGGATTAGTTGGGCAATGATGAAACAGAAGCTACTACCTGCTCCATTCTTCACTCGATGTGGTGTTAAGAATGTGACCTTTCACCCTCAAAGATTTTCAAGGATTAAGCCTGCTTTTAAGTCTTTGGCTGGTTACTAATCCACCACTTTCACTTGGACGTTAAATAAGCACTTCCTGATTTACCCTTTAAATCCTGTAAACATAATAAAACAGAGTTTAACCTTTACCTTTGGATTTCACCACTATCTTACGCTCTGTCAAACAAACCTTCATAAGAGACGTGAAAGGGAAAGCTAATAAGAAATGTCCTGGTTTTTATTTTATTTTTTTAAAAAAATCTTGGGATGTGTAACAAAACATTGCAATATTTTAGTACATTCAGGTTAAACAACAGTTGCCACGTGCCAGACAATTGTTGCATTTTTAAAAGTCATTGATATGCTGTAGTGAAAATTAGATATTTCTGCATTGGGGCTTAGGTGAGAAAATGATCATAGAAGTAGTCAAAATGAAAATATATACTACAGACAGATTTCATAAACTGAGCTTTCATAATTTTCAGGAGCATTGTTTTGTCTGCCAGAAATCATTTATTCACAGAGGCTGACCTTGTCATGCTATATAATTTATGCTGACACCAATTCATGGCGTACAATTACATAAGTGAATTTACTATTATTTATAGAATTGGTAGGTTATCTATATAGCCTTATATTACTTATCCTTGCTTTCAAGTCATAATCTTTTCACACAACCCCTAAGATCCGCTGGCTACTTAAATTCAGACCAGAGATCTTGGGGGTTTGTCGCTGTTTCTGTGTTCCCACCCCCTCTGCACTCCTGGCTGCTGGCTGCGTGAGGGGAGGGAGAAAAAAAGAAAGAAAAGAATGCCGGCTTACCTCCGTTCTACCGGTCTCGCTCTGTTCCTGGCAGCATTCAGATCTCTTAAAGGGGTGGGGGGCAAAAAAACAACAAACAGAAGCCAGGAGAGCCCGGCACTCTCTATGTTAGATCTGCGTCAGGGATTTTTCACCTCTGGAGAGCAGGTACCTGAAAAGTGCGCTGGGACGCGCTTAGGTGGGCGTGGTCGCACTTAATTTTCTGTAAACTCTGGAGCTGGTGGGGAAACAATTTTAAGCTCTGGAGCTGGGAGCCATTTGCCGCAGAGTTTAGGAGCTGTGTGAAAAGGCTCTTGGTTAACTCCAATGTATGGAAGTGAGAGCTGGACCATAAACAAGGCTGATCACCACAGAATTGACGCTTTTGAGCTGTGGTGTTGGAGGAGAGTCTTGAGAGTCCCCTAGACTGCAAGGAGATCAAACCTATCCATCCTGAAAGAAATCAACCCTGAATGTTCACTGGAAGGACAGATTTTGAATAGGGATGGGAATGAAATGCAAAACTAGTATTTCATTTCGTTCTGTTTCGTTCCTCCTGAGTTTCGTTTCATTCCATAAATAATTATTTTTTTAAAAAAATGTTATTTACAAAATGAAAGGCTCTAGCAGTGGGCTGGAGGCTCTCGCTGTTGTGGGGCAATGTTTTAAAAAGGCAGGAACCTGTTTAAAATGGCCCATCCCCACAGCCTCCCAGCTGTGTGTGTGTGGTTTTTTTTTTAACAACTTAAGCTATCAAAATCAGCTGGGAGGCGTTGGTGAGAACCAGGAAACAGCCGCATGATCGCAGCCCCTTTCTTAAGGGAAATCTGGCAGTATCTTTCCAGTTTGTAGGAAGCAAACTGAAAACATCATTTCAATTTGTGATGACACATTGTCTGCTGTTTTGTTTTGTTTCATAATGTTTTGAAACCTTATGAAATAATAAAACAGCATGTTGTTTTTCATAAGGTGCCCATCCCTAATTTTGAAGCTGAGGTTCCAATACTTTGGCCACCTCATGAGGAGAGAGGACTCCTTGGAAAAATCCCTGATGTTGGGAAACATTGAAGGCAATAGGAAAAGAGGACGACAGAGAATGAGACGGTTGGATGGTGTCATCAATGCAATCAACATGGATTAGACCAGTCTCTGGGAGGCAGTGGAAGACAGGAGGGCCTGGCACACTCTGGTCCATGGGATCACAAAGAGTCGGACACAACTTAATGACTGAACAACAGGCGAGAAACTGACATTGATTTGCCAACTATGAACTAAACCCAAGGGTGAAATTCAGCCTGTTTTTAGAGGAGGTGCTCCCTAAATTGATGAAAGAGGTCAGCTTGTCATAGCATGTGATCATCTTTATCCAGCTATCTTGCATTTTCCATACTTGTATGTGATTGGTCATTGGAACATATATTTGAGCTTAATTTTCAAATCTGATTATTGACACATGTATCTCTGAAAAAATGCCTTGGTGAGTTAGTTGTTGGGAATTGTGAGGTCAGTTTTGACCCTAGCTTTCTTTTGACACACCTGCCGGAGAGCCAGTGCATGCCTAAGTTTTCTGCTGCTTCCATACAATTAGCTTGTGGGGGGGGGGAGTCTTCTGTTAGTAAAGAGGCCAATTACATGTGTCCTTTCCCTTTCACTGCCTTGCTTCTATTATGAGAGAAACTCATGATGAAATGGATGACAGTGTGTTCATATATACCTAATGAGCCAGTTGTGCTTTGTCCCAGAAAATCTCTAGAGGTGGCCCATCATAGATCACAGAAGGAAGAGAAAGGAACCTTGAAATTGCTTATCTTTAGTGGGCACCCAGGACTGAACAGGTGCCCAGGTCTTATGGGTCACAGACTTCCTCCCTATGGGTCTGTTTTTAAAATGATGCACTTGCACTCATATATTTTATGCAAATCCTTGTGCTTTCTGGTCCAACTTGTAGTGAGACATTCTTCCTGCATTGGCAGAGAATAAATGGCTAGACCCCTATATGACCATCTGGGGATGAAATGGTAGCATGTCTAAACCAAGCCTCACAATCATTTCCAAATAGACATGGGAGGCACCACTATCATACAGATGGGAAGCAAAACAATGGTTTTGAATGAGACAGGCTGAATACATTTTTTAATTTAACAACATCCTTAGCTAGCAGAACACTTATTATCCAACATTAATTAGCATCTATTCTTTTTAAAGGCAGAATAAACTTTTATTGAACGGTTACCATATAATTACTCTACAAATGTCAGACAGGTTATGACATTTGTAGAGTAATTATATATATTTTTAACACTTAAAAAGGCGCCTGCGTTCTTATGTATAAAACGTCTTTTATAAGATGTACACGACGAAGGAATTTTTTATTATGCTTCTTAAAGAGACTGAAAATACTAATTAAGAGTTAAATATTTGTGGTTATAGACTTGTAAATATGGTGGGGAGCACAGTGACTTACAGTAAAAATGCAGTGCATTTTGTATCAGGGTGCAGAATGATGATTTGACAAACAAATTGGGAGTTAGAACATCCCCAGATGGATGTCTGGCTTCTGACTAAAGACCTCTCATCAGCTCTCTCACCTGCTCCATGGGTTTATTAGTTCCTGGTGCATATCAAGCTTGCCTGTATTTTGCATTCAATGCAATTATTTACTATTCAATATTATTGCACTCTGTGTGCAGTAATGCACCTTAGGTATCTTAGTGAAATATGACAGTAGGCATCTAAAATTAAAACAATTTCACTGTTGTCCGATTATCTAATGTAATTTATTTAGATACCTGAGCACAGAGAAACAGAAATAAGTCTCAATGAATTCAGTATAATTTATACACAGGAATTGATGCAAAATGTTAATGTGACTGATACAATAGGGAACAGTGTCCACAACACAATTACTTTTAACTTAATCATAGATTGCCAATCACTGATAAAATCTCAGAAACCTTAAATTTTCAAAAATGCAATTTCCCAAAGATAAGGAAACTAGTAAAAAAGAAGATGAAAGGAAAAACGGAGGGAGTCCAAACTTCCCAAGAGGCATGGAGGCTGCTCACAAAAACAATAACAGAGGCCCAATTGGAATGCATATCCAAAAGAAAAAATGGCACTGCCAGGTCCAAGAGGACTCCGATGTGGATTAAAGGACCTGTTCGGGAAGTGACCAAAAACAAGAAGAGCTCATTTAGAAAATGGAAGGCTTGCCCAAATGAAGATAACAGGCAGAAACATACTTTCTGGCATAACAAATGCAAGGCAACAATCAGGAAAGCAAAGCAAGACTTTGAGTAGTGTACATAAAAACATTCAAAGAAATAACAATGAGTTTTTTAAGTACATTAGAAGTAAGAACCCAACTAGGAAGGCCATTGGACCATTAGACGACAATGGAAGGCAAGGGATTATTAAAGAGGAAACAGAGATTGCAGAGAAACTCGATGAATTGTTTGCTTTGGTATTCACTAAAGAAGACAGATACCACATTCCCAAAACAGAGCCTATCTTCATAGGGAGGGAAACCAAATAAGTAAGCCAGATAAAAATAACCAGTGAAGAGGTCCTTGCATGTCTTGTTAAACTAAATGCTAACAAATCACCAGGACCAGATGGCATCCATCCATGAGTTCTCAAGGATCTTAGAGATGAAATTGCTGAGTTCCTAGCCAAAATATATAATCTTTCTCTCAAATCAGGCATTATGCCTAACAACTGGAAGGTAGCAAATGTAACACCAATATTCAAAAAAGGATCCAGAGGTGATCCAGGAAATTACCAACCAGTCAGTTTGACATGTGTTCCAGGTAAAGTGATGGAAACCATCCTAAAAGATAAAATTAATAGGCACATAGAAGAGAAGTTGCTGCTGAAGGAGAGCCAACATGGCTTTTGCAAGGGCAAATCATGCCTCACTAATCAGTTGGAATTCTTTGAGAGTGTCAACAAGGATGTGAATAAGGGAGATCCAGTTGACATTATTTATCTGGACTTTCAGAAGGCTTTTGACAAGGTCCCACACCAAAGGCTCTTGAATAAACTTGCCAGTTGTGGAATCAAGGGACAGGTCTTGTTCTGCATCAGCAACTGGCTAAGGGACAGGAAACAGACAATAGCACTAAATGGACACTTCCCCAAGTGGAGGGAGGTAAAGAGTGGGGTCCCCCAAAGCTCTGAACTTGGACTTCTGTTTTTCAACCTCTTCATAAATGATCTAGAAACAGGAGTAAATAGTGAGGTAGCTACATTTGCCAATGATGCCAGATGCTGGTTTAGGGTCAAAACAGCTTCCTCAGATTTAGATGGAAAGGAGAAATAAAATTGGGTATCATAAGTGTTCTGATGGCACTTAACCTCCCTACCAGTAGTTCCATGTAGATATTAAAAAACTTTGGGGATGAAATTCACTCCCTAAGGAATGACTCAGCCCAGAGGCTAAGTAGCTGAACAGGAGCCACCCAAGGCCACCTCCTGAGTCCATCTCTCCAAGTAAAAGAGTGTCTCCATCTGAGATACTGTACATATCTCAGAAGAATACTATGACTGCAGGCACTAAAAGCTGTTGAGAATTTCAGAAGAACCAATAGGGACACTTTCTATTTCCAATTTCTAGCATCAAACATCCCTGGAGGCAACCAAAACAGCCAGCCTGCTATAAATAGCCTGAAAGCAGATTGAAATGGATCTAGATAATCCACTTCATCAAGAACCACTTGGAGCTGAGAGTCCACCACATGCTCCAGTACTTTGTCCAGAGAAAGGAAATTGGATACCTAAGTCTTTCTCATCCCTTCTTTCCTGTGTAATCTTCCCATTTTGCCTCTTTTGTTGGCACAATCTTCTGCTGGTTGATTTTGAGAATCAATTGGCAGAAGATCGTATTTCTGCTTGAATAAAGAAACTTCTGCCAGCAGAGGAGTTATCTCCTTATTGCTAGCCTCTACACACAGTACATCTTTTATGCTAGGTTAACACTGTAAAGAGATTTTTTTCTTTTTAAAATGCACAATTACTCCAATTATGTCTTTCATTAGGAGGATTGTTTTATATTGTTCACATTTCAGTTGCAAATTTGTTATGAACTCTACATTGAATGCCACCTGTACTCATTTGCTATTTTCTCTTTGAACTTATAAAATCTGAACCATAGAGTGCCCTCTACGTGAAATGCTTTTTCCAAAATGGCCACATTATACCACATTTATTTATTTATTTGTTTTTATGCTTATTGACCGTCCAATTTTCCCATGGGAACTCTGGGTGGTGTATAGCACATTACACAAAAACAGCAACTGCCCAGATCAACAACCTCTAACATACCCAAAGACAATACAAATAATGAGAAAAGAAATAGTACAATATGATTAAATACAATAATACTAATATGGGGGTATTAAAAATATAAATAGAATAGAGAAAACATGGCAAATAACCATAATGAGGATAAAATCAGGCAAGAAAGGGTGGTGCTAGCAGCAAGGCAGACAAAACAAAATCACAATCACAACCTAGGTCTTCCAATACCAAGAGAAAATATTTTATATGGCATGGTTTCAATCTACTGACCACTTACTGTCCTGGACTTACTACTCCAATCCTCCTGAGAGCATGCTTTGATGTACTTATTTTACTCCTGTTCAATCTATTTAATTCAATTTTGCTAAATGCTTTTTTTTTTTGAAAAATCATTTTATGAGCCATCATGAATTATCCAACTGAAGGATAACAAATAAATTAGTTTTGATATTGATGTGGTCGAATAGATAGCATCTAGAGATACGGGAAATACTCAGTAACTTTCATTTCTCATCGGTTTAGGCTGCCAGAAATGATGTGACACATTGCTAAGGAATTTTAAACCCCCATGAGATCCTGCATCTCCAGATGAAAGCAAACAAAAACCTCTTTCCCTTTCCATTGTCTTTCCCTCCCCAAGATCTCTGGACTTATATGTAGAGTGTCCATTCCTTTTGAAAGCTTACACACACAACAAGCTCAGAATATGTGGTTGATGGATATGAAAGACACAAACAACCCATTTAGTGCTTATGTGAAGGGGCAGCTGTTCACATAATGGGTGATTTTGCACAAAACATTGTTCTTACCACTGTGAGATCCCGGGAAATTCTTTATCCTCTTTAATGGCAGGCAGAATGTGCTGGTAGTTCTTTATCATTTCTGTGCATAGTGAAGACAAGTGGTAGATTTACATCCCTAGTACTGTGGTACCTTGAAATACAAAGTTAATCCATTCCTCACAACACTTTGTAGCCATAAACTTTCATAATTTGAAATTGAATAGGGCACAATGCACCCTGGGAATGGAAGCCTTCCACAAAATTGTCATATCTCAAGGCATCCCATAGGAAACTTTTCATATCTCAAGGTTTTCATGGAAGATTTCAATTCCCAGGGTGCACTGCACGCCGAAAGGATTTATCTTCATATTTAGAATTTTTCACAATTAGAGGCATTCATAATTTGAGGCACCATTGTATTATTAGACTGTATGAAGATGGCAAATTCAAATCCCCATTGAGCCATGATGTTCATTGCATGAACTGTGACTATTTGCTGTTAACATAACTATGGGTTGCTTGTTTCAAGTTATGTTGGTAGATGCTGGAGTGATCAGTGTTATCTTGACTAATAGTTCCTCTGAGACTACTTGGAAGAAATTCTAAGTCCTATAGTGTCACTTACTTCATTGGTGGTATTATAGCCTCCAGTAATCCTTTGGCTTTCTACCCAGATGTTGATTCAACATCAGCCCATTTAACTTGTTGACAGGATCACAGCTTGAGGTGATATAGCTTCAGGCAAAACTCTTCAACTGTAATGCCACTGTCCTCCTGCAACTTTCTCTCTCTCTCTCTCTCTCTCTCTCTCTCTCTCTCTCACACACACACACACACACACACACACACACACACAC
>JAHTLZ010003547.1:5785197-5815097 GCA_023846285.1 Phrynocephalus versicolor | reverse complement strand
TCATCATCATCATCATCATCATCATCATCATCATCATCATCATCATCATCATGAGCAGCAGCACCACCACCACCACCACCACCACCACTGCTGCCACCACCGCCACTGCTGCCACTGCCACCACCACCAATTTATTTATTTGATTTATATGACGCGCCAACAAGGCCACCCTGGGTGGTTTAGAAAAATCAAACAAATACAAAAATATGAGCATAAACATAAACACTACACAATAAATAAATATTGTGACATAATAGAACAAAATAAACATATCTAAATCAGTCTCGTAAAATCAAACCAGAGGGCAAAAATAGTCTAAAGACAAAGCAAGACAAGATGGATAACAGCAAATTGAAGCAGAGAAACTAATAACCAGGGGGAGCCTTTTTATATAGCTACGCCTTAAGCCACGTCTTGAAGACAGGAACCAAGGGGCCAGACATATCTTTGAAGGGAGCTGGTTCCAAAGTCAAAGGGCCACCACCAAGAAAACCTGGATCCTCGTCAATGATTTTCAAGCATCCTTCACCAATGGCACCCTCAAATGCCCTGCCTGAGATGATCAAGTGCTACAGGCAGTATTCTGTGCATCATCATCATCATCATCATCATCATCATCATCATCATCATCATCATCATCATCATCATCATCATCATCATCATCATCATCATCATCATCATCATGTTCTTCTTCTTCTTCTTCTTCTTCTTCTTCTTCTTCTTCTTCTTCTGGGGAGACATGATCATTGGGACATTTCTGAATGCTTATTGAAGACCAAGTTACCTGGTGGTTAAATCAACTTTCCTTCCCAAAGTGCTCTCCTCTTTCTATCTCATTTAGGATGCATATCTCTAAAACTAAAAAGCATTTCTTGCCACTGCAAAGGAACATGGCTGACCTTCTGGAACCTGTGCAGAGACTAGGTTTTCCCTTTATGTGTATATATGGTTACACTATGGCCGTTATCTAACCCATAGAAAACAGTAAACACAGGATAGAGAATCCTTCCATTCATCTCCTTCTCTATCGCCTGGGAACAGCCGATTAAGGAAGAAGGGCTTTTGAGTGTTTTTAAAACCCAGTCATTGCAGTTCGACTGTACCTGGTTCTGAATTAAGGATTTGGTAAATCCAGTTGTTTGGGAGTAAGCATTCAATCTTCCTCATCCTTTCTTGTTTAAAAGCACCATTTCATCTCCCCCTCCTGATCTTTCAGTATTATATGGAAACGTGAAAATCTCTCTCTGCTTACTGTCTCCTATAGCAAAGAAAACTGGGGCTACTAAATTTAAAAAGAAAAAAAGATCTGACAAGTAGAAAAAAGAATGAATCTGCTAGTCCTTCTACTTAGTAACAGAGCTTCCTCCCAGAGGCTACGCCAACTGTATATAAACCTTTCCAAAATACTTTTCCCTCTCTCTACTGATGTGTGTTTGAGAGTGTGTGTTTTCTTCAGGAGATTATTGGATTTGCCTGCAACCTGCTTTCTTGGCTGAAAAGACAGCTGTTGGAGTACAAACACAGTGCCTAGTTATCTTCGTATCCTTGCTGGTCCTTATCACGAGCTGTGCATTTAATAAAAGAAAAGGAGCAGAGAGGGCAAATGGTAGAAGGTGCTCGCTTTTCATCACAGGAAACCTGGATGGGAGAGCTGTGTAGGGTCACAGATGGAATGGTTTATGCATGATGCTGCAGCTTCAAGTGAAGCATTTGTTCCCATCACATTCCCCCCCCCCTTTAAGGCCCCCATTTTAGATATTTCTGGCACTTGTGGGAAAGTACCCTCTGGGGAGGCCAGCTACTGGAACAGCAGAGGCTCAGCCAGGCTGCAACAAGGTGCATTGTGAAGGGTGGACAACAGCACCTGCTCCTATTATGCCTGGCATTCGATGGTGCCATTTTATCTTTTGCAGCACCCCAAATCTCTCTCCATTCAAGCCCCCTTTCCTCTTTATTTCCTGCTTTTATAACACTAAACATTTACATTTTCTATTCTGTCCTCGTTACCCTGCTTCTAACATATCCAGCAGAAAGCTATTTGAGTTGACTTATCTATCATAACGATACAGGCCAACCTATGCCAATTCACACCAGACAGACCACTTTTGTATGGCTGAATAAGAATTGGCACTGTATTGGAGCTGATTTTATATACAGTATATTATTTTCCCCACCATGAGGCAAACCTATCATTTGACAACATTGCAGGAAGGAAATGCTTTGACTGCATACATGGAACATCTCCCCCCACTCTGTGTTCTTCTGAAGCCACTCTGTGGCTGGTCAGACATATTTCCCCCCCCCTTAGTCCAGTACTGCCTGCTCTGGTTAACAGTGGGGTTCTAATGCTATGCAATTTCCCAACACTGATTGCCTAAGATTCCATTTTTGCTAGAAGGCCAACAGAGTCTGTGTGTAAAGCAAGTGGCCTACCTCTGGACTAGGACCCTACCTGACTATCAACAGTGATTTAGTGGGATATGCAGGCATGGGGGTGCTTGTCATCACATTTGACATAGAAGACCCTAGGGTTAGCAGTTCTGAGTAGGAGCAGCTCTTTTGTCAAGCTGATGGCTCTTAATTGCCTGTCCAAGATAAGCCACTCTGATCATTCACAGCAACATAACTGTTATCATCAGGAAAATTTGTTCCTTCTCTCAGCTATAATGAAGACTGCAACTGAGCTCAAAGGAAACATGGAGATCGGAGGGAAGTGTCAGAAGAGGCATTGTCCTTGCTAATCCAAAAGGCTCCTTCTCTCCACCAATTTCTCCCTCATATACATTTTCTATTCTGGTTTTCTTTTCATCTGCTTGTGTTGTGCCATCTGATGGGGCTCTGGAACCCAGGAAGAGCTCCTAAAAGGACCATGCCCCCCCTTTAAAAAAAAAAAGGTTGAGAATGGCTGCTATACTGTAGACCCTCTCCCTCCCCGTAACTTCAGTCACACAGAAGTGGCATCCGGATGAGAAGGAAGTTGAATTATCCGTGCAGGCTCTCCACATGAACCAGAGTCCCATGTTCCATCTGTCCTAAACAGCCTTCGCGGAGAGAGGGACTAACACTTTTTGAAATGTCTTCCAGAGGTTGAAAGTAGAGATGGGCACGAAATGAACTTTTTTCCGTTTCCGTTATTCATTATTCATTTCGTTATATCTCTTGGCAGATGTCACATTTACCAGTTCCCTGGATTGGAATATTAGAGATGGGCACGACTTAGCGGAATTTTCGTTTCCGTTTTTGTTTTTCGTTTCCGTTACGTAACGAAACGAAAAACAAAAAACGGCTCAAAACTGGAACGAAAACGGAAATGAAACGACTAATTTCGAGCCAATTTTTGTTTTTCGTTACTGGAAAAGCACTTAATGGAGCTAAATGGGAAGAAATGAAAAATTTTTCGTTTTCGTTTTCGTTTGTCGTTTTCATTACGCAACGAAAGGAAAACGAAAAATTTTGAAAATTAGCTCACGAAAACGGAAACGAGCCGAAACGGACCCCTAGACGAAAACGAAAACGAAAACGAACAATTTTTCTGAGTCGTGCCCATTTCTATGGAATATATGTTTCTGAAAGTAGGAGCCTGGGGTATGTCAAGTTTTCTGACTCAAAATTCAAAAATGAGGGGTACTTAAAAAAAAGTTTCATCTTGAAGGGAGAATTTCAAAAAAGCTTTTGCTAAATTTATATAAATTTGGTTTTGCTTGATAAATGAATATGTAAAAATTTCAGGTATTCCCTACATTTTTATGCAGCTCCTGATTAATCTGTATACTGTTGTATTTAGAAATGGTATATTTTTCATGACAATATTTATGTGAACTTATCTTGAAAAAGTGATTTCTCTTCCTTGCAAGTGACAGAACTTTATTAGTGTGACTGTATTCATATCTTAGGCACAGCAACCTCGCTTCCAGACCTATAACTAGATTGAAACAAAACAAAACATGAAACTTTTTTTAAAAAAAACTGTTTCTTAATAAACAAAATGAAATGGGAAAAGAAACAAAAAATGCCACATGTCAAGGAAAATGTTGGCATTTTGTGCCAATTTCTAGTTAACAGGACTAGTTACCTGCAAAATTGGAGCAATGGATTTCTTTTAAAATGTAAAATTCGCAGCTGTGGTTTCCCCTGACTTGTACAAAACCCTGGAGAAGGGCAGGTTCAGATATCTGCGATAAGGGAAGGTGAGCACCCAAGAGTAACATCTTTCTGCTCAGATTATTCTCGATACAATATCTATTATAAGCCAGAATCATTTGTACTACACACACAGGGCTCCATTGTATGTACAGCTGTTTTCCCATGACATTTTCACAAAGGTGGATTCACTACCATCTTGTGGATATAGGAACTCCATTACTTTCAACAGAACTTTCTCCAGATTTTGCAAGTATAAGCCAGAGATCACACACAACACTATGCCCAGGGAGTGTTCACAATCATTGACTGGAATCCTGTTGCATACTTTTGTACCTGCATAAGGTGATGATGTCAGCAGCTGTGTCATTCGATCCTTAATTTAAAGTTTCCTATCCCACCCCTCTTTCCAGATTTTGGGGGTGCCTAGGTATCCCTTTTGACCCGGGAAAGCATTTCATAGCCTCGAAATCAGGAAGTGAGAAACTTTTAGCATTTGGAAATTTGCAGCTTGAGCTGCTGCCAGGATCAGAGGAGCAGCATTTTTCAGATACAATATTAAAGTATATATATCTCCCCCATCCTAAACTCTGAAAGTCTTCCCTATGGACAAAAGGGAGCCATAAAAATGACATGGAAGACAGCTTTAAATTAGAGAATAGAAACACAGGACTGACTTTGTTATCAGTTTGCGCTGACTCAGCTTCCCCTGGTGGCCAATGTTCTCCTGACACTTCCATGGCCTTAGATATTACTTGTAATTCTCAATTTTGGAGTTAGAGAAGAGTTGCAGGTAGGGATGGGCAGTTTGTTTTGGAACCAGTGGGTTCCAAAATGACCCACGCTAGTCCAGGTGGTGCTCGGAACCTTCTGACACAAACATAGCCAATTGTCTTACTTTTCTCTGGGCTCGCACGGAGTTAAACTCCAACCAGGAAGCAGGCTGCAATGTAATCTTTACTTACTCCACCATGCTGGCCAATCAGGAGCTGAGCAAGGACAGGCATAATCTTGCCTCCCTGTCTGATTTGCCAGCCCCACGGAGCAAGCAAAGATGACGTCACTGCTTGCTTCCTTGTTGGAGCGCAGCTCTGTGCCAGCACAGAGAAAGGTAATACATTGACTCTCTCTCTCTCTCTCTCTCTCTCCCTCCCTCCCTCCCTCCCTCTGTGTGTGTGTGTGTGTGTGCGTGCATGAGAGAGAGAGAGAGGGAGAGAGAGAGAGAGAGGGTTCCAAGTAGACATGGGCACGACTTAGCAGAATTCCCGTTTCCGTTTCCGTTCCTCGTTTCCGTTACGGAACGGTAACGGGAACGGGAATTACTCCGCCAGAACTCAAACTCAAACCGACTAAAGAATAATTGGGTCTGATTTGTCGTTGTCGTTCCTGGTATTGCGGCGATCCCGCGATGCCAAGCGGCACAGAAAAAAAGTTTTAAAAATAAATTTAAAAAAACCAATTCCCGGCCAAAAAGCAGGCAAAAATATGCCTGCCTGAGTGAGGGCTCAGGGTGGTTTCTGGGGGGGGGGGGCCCCCGGCCTCCCCCCCTCTCCTGTCCTGGGCTGCTCTCGCAGTCTCTCGCAACAAGCCGGACTCGCCGCCGGCCGCCGCAATTCAAGCGGCACAGAAAAAAAGTTTTAAAACCCCTGATTCCCGGCCCAAAAAGCAGGCGAAAATATGCCTGCCTGAGAGGGCACCTACCAGAGGGGTGGTTTCTGGGGGGGGGTCCCCGGCCTCCCCCCCTCTCCTGTCCTGGGCTGCTCTGGTGGGGACTCGCAAGCAACAAGCCGGACTCGCCATGCCATGCGGTGCGGGCGGGGGATCGAAAATGGGGCGGCGACAACAATATTTTTTTTTAAATCGTGGAGTGGTCCAAAAACACACAAGCACCACACAGAAACATGCAAAAATTGCTATTTTAAAACTGCCAGAATTTTTACAGTAGCAGTGGGTTTTTCTTGCAACAAAATGTCTCCTCTTTCCTCTCTCAATTTATTTTATTTTATTTTATTTTATTTTATTTTATTTACACCTGTGCAATGATGGGCTGGCCATGTGGCCATGGGAGTGGACCATGCAAATTTTTGGAGCCATTCCACCAATCGCATGGCCACTTGGCCACTGAGACTTCTGGGATGTGCCAAAAAGCCCACTAACCCTGCCCTAGCCCTGACCCTAACCCTAACCCTTACCCATACGCCACACGGGGCCACAGTTCACTGTCCTCTTAGTGGGTCAGAGAGGCACCCAGAGGTGCACCCCACTGCCCCACCCTAACCTCACCAGTAACTAGCCTAACCCTAGCCCTTGCGCTAGCCCTGTCCCCTAAGCCAGATCTGTACTTGCATTGCACTACTACGCAAGTACGCTTCCCTTCTTAGTGAGACACAGCAGATGCAGAGAGTCTGCCAGTTCGTCACTTGTGGCTCTGGCTGACTCCTGCAGGCTCGGCTCGGCAGCATGTGTGCCATGCAAACCATGCCCGTCGAGGCCTGACTGATGCAGGGAAGGCACCCCAAAAAGAGGGGTGCCTCTGCCAGTCTGCTGTGTCTGCAACTTGGTATGCATATCCATATGGCTATGCATGCCCTTTTGCAGCAGGCGAGGAGAGGAGGCCCCCATGCCACGAGGGGTCTCCAGGAGCCTGCTTTCCCTTCCTAGCGGGTGAGGAGAGGAGGCACCCCCCCCAGAAAGAGGTGCCTCCAGGAGCCTGCTTCCCTTCATAACGGGCCAGAGGAGGCACCCACCCCACAGAGGTGCCTCCAGGAGCCCGCTACCCCCCCTAAACCAGTATAACGACAGACGAAAAACGAAAAATGAAACGACTATTTTTTGCGAAGTTTCGCGAAAAACGGAAACGAGCCGACACGGGCCGCCTCTGACACAGGCCAACTCGAAAACGTCATTTTCCCTAGTCGTGCCCATTTCTAGTTCCAAGCACCTCCTGGGCTCGCGTGGCTTGTTTTGAAGCCTACTGGTTCTGAGATGAATTGCCCATCACTAGCTGCAGGTCATCTGGTTTGCCTGCAGAACCCACCCCCTTGCACTTCAATTTCCACCATCCCCAGATAGAGCGAAGGGGTTCAGGGATTGTGTTGTTCCTTGACATCTGAAGAGCAAGGGTCTCATTTGGGGGAGCTGCCTCTGCACCTGATATCTGAGATGATTGTTTTGCTTTGCTTAATACATCTGTCCCTGCCCTTTTCCTTGCCTCATATGATAAGCAAGATTCCGACTCCCAGTGATGCACAGGGAAGGATAGGATATTAGCTATGCAGGTCAATGGGTTGTATCAACCAGATATTTAAAAGAACTGAAAAGAACCATTTTAGTTACTGTTGGTTAACTAGAAAGTAAAGAATTACTTTTAAAATATTGCAATCACAACAGCAGTGAACTACTGTGGATGGTTAGTTTCAAACTATAATTGTAATTCAGTAATTTTTAATATCCCATTTTTGAACCATTTTGTATGAGAATAACTCGTACAAAAGATGAGACAATATCAGATCAGTTTCATGTGCCCATCTATGTTAGTCTTACATCTAACTACAAGTTGCTAAATAATGTGCAGAATTGTCACCCTTATTAAGTGTCAAGATATGATTATGTTATGTTCATATAATCACAGTCATTTTTGGTCAAAATGAGGTTACGGACTATGGTGCCCACTGGCATTTTCTCAGGAAAGGTCACTTTTCTCAGAAGATAATCCTGAAATTAGTTTCAAGTGTTTTGAAATTAAGCTTCAGGAGGAACTTCAGATGTTACAAATGAATTCTTTGAACATATTTGTTTACTACAAAATTGATTTTTGAAATAATTAGGCAATGTACTACGTTATGTTTAACTAACATTTTATACACCATTAAAGTTATTTTAATAAAAACCTTTGGTTAAAATGCTATTGTTAGTCCCACTACCTTTGGGTAGTGGGCGACATATAAGTTGAATAAATAAATAAATAAATAAATAAATAAATAAATAAATAAATAAATAAATTATGCGACTTGAATCAATGGGAACTCAGTAAGTTAGCAGTATGTGCATTCCATTGATTGCATGAGTCTACACCACTGGATGTAGGCCCAACCAAAGCCTGTTACAATGAAAGCTCTGTGGAAAACCAATACAGTGATAACTGACCAAAGTTCCACCGCTTGATCAATTGAATGTAGCTGTGACTAATCTTTGCTTCATAGTGTTTCTTCCTAAAACAAAAGATGCCAAGTGATGAAGAATTTGACTCCAACACATGTCAATTGGATTATACATACTGCAACCAAACACAATCAGTAGATGCTAGATTTCTGTTTTTAAATGGAAAGGTATTTGAAGAGCCTTTTGAGAAAGGATTACAAACACTAGACAAAGCTCCTGTCTAGGCAGATCCTTAACTGTGATAAAGCTACAAAAGAACAATGGCAGATGGCTCTCCTCAAGTCGATAAAACCAGAATGGTTTATGCAACAAAGTCAAGTGATAGATCCCTTTTTTCGTCCATGTCTCTCTCAGTCCCCTACCCCTCTTTTAATTCCCCCTGCTTCTCTAGTGTAGGAGCTTTAATTATTTTCTCTCTCCCCCTGACACCACTCTCCTCAGCCCCACTTCCCGCACAGGCTAACATTTCATTTTGTCAGGAAACCTCTACCTAGCTTATTTGCATGGGAATGACGTGGAGCATCATGTGGTGAGTTTCTGCATCAGCCCCCAAATCCTATTCAGTTCTCATTTCCTCTCTGACAGTCACCATTGAATCAATCACGCTTGCCGTGCCCTTTTCGTGACCACCTATGAGGGCCCAAATCACTTTTCATCGGGTGTGTCAATCACGCTCAGACCATGTCCACTTTTCATTACAAACACACAGTCATGTGACTGGCTAATCTGTCACTCTCTGACAGCAGTTAGTGTGCCAATTGATTTAATTAGCTATCAATTAGCTTGTTACTATTGGAAGTAATTACCTTTTATAGAGCAAAAGAGTGCAGCTGGCCACAGCACTAAAACCCAACTAATAAAACTGCTTTTAACACCCCTCTCTACATGCAAAATCACTAGCTCACAAAGGGTCGGAGAATTATCGGTGACATTTGCATGACTCTTAGAGCCCAAGGGAATTCCTCCACTTTCCTTATTACACTCCCAGACTTTTCTGTTAATGGACCACACTATTTATACTTTAAGGAACAGATCTCATTAGAGAGGCTGTTAATGTATAAATTATTTACTTTGAGTGACCAGACTAAGTAATGTCTGTTAACAGCTTCGGATGCAATCTGCTCGTTGTTCGACCCTGCAACCCCCATTGAAATGAATGGGTGTTGGACAAAGGTGCAGCCTTGGTCTTGTGTGGCTCCCATCCCTTTCAGAGGATCAAGACCATTTTTATCTTTAGACCTCTACACCGAGAGAGAGAGAGAGAGAGAGAGAGAGAGAGAGGAGAGGAGAGAGGAGAGAGGAGAATGGAGAGAGATGACATACAACTATACAAGCATTTTCACTTCTGTATCCCAAAAGTCAGGAGGAACTTTAGGGCATTGCCTTTGAAACTCCCATGGTAGCTCAGCATTAGACAAGGAGATTTGTTGACTCCTGGAAACAGTTTATTGTTCCAGCAGGACCTTTTTAGAACCCTCACAGTTTTCAAATTAACTTGCATTGGGTTGCAATAGTTTTTCCGGGTATAAACATAGCCACAAACTTCCATAAAAATTCATCTGCAAGTTTGATTTTTCAGACACTGAGGTAACTGGAAGAGTAACATGTTTTCAGTTGTAATCATGTGCTACCTGTGTTTGGTAAAATCTTCCCGTGTTTGGGATTTTGGGGCCTATAGTGAATGCACAGTTTCTCTAGTTTAAGAGGATTTTTTTTAATTCAAGCAGATAGGCTTTGAGCACTTGTAAGTAACATTGTACTGAAATCCTAGATGGAGAGCTGTCACACAGATGCGAAATAAATAAATAGATAAATAAAAGTGGCAATATATTTTCCCTTGCTTTATTCATTTATGTATTTATGTAGACAAGTCATAGAAGGAGACCTGAAGGACTTCTTTGGTTGCTCTTTGTTTTCTTGACTTGAAGGAGTTCATCCCTGTTTGTCATTTGTGTTACCAAATGTGTATAATCTGCTATCTCGCCATTGCAGGAGCTCATGCAATTGTACGTATCCTGCCTGCCTGCCATTAAATTCAATCTGCAAAATACTCCCAAGGCACACAATGACTCGCTACATTAGCTCTGTGGCGAACAGAAGAGTCAGTAATGAGATGAGTAAGTAGACTTGTACTCCATTCATCATCCTGTTTGCTTCAATATAAGTGTTCTTTTATCAGCAGTATTGGTACTGATGTCATCACACGAGGCATAAATCACAGGAAATGTGACAATGTCCTATTAAGGGTCATGGTCTAAAATCATTATTGACAAATTAAAGACCACAGTTAGCCATTTTTCCCCAAGTGTATTCTCATTTTGAGATATGGCAAGTGCTTCCCTGAAAAATGCAGATTGAAGAATCATTTATGGCTAGGAGTGGCTGTATGCATCAACATGCCAGCCCTCCTATTCTTTCTTCTACTCAGAACACAGGAGCATTCAGGAGGTGCACAGGGTTGAATGTCTGACTCTGATCTCAGCACCCAAGGGAAGGGATTGGGTCAAACACATGGGGCTGAATTTTATATTTTACAGTTTACTCGCTCACCGTTGCAATCCTAGGCAAATGCATCAGGAAGCAAGACCAACTGCGATCAGAGGGACCAGAGATGAGAAAGGCAATAGCCATGCTGGCTGGGGGGGGGAAAGAGTTTTTGGAGTCCCCCTCCCCCCAAAAAAAAACATTTCTACCACCACATCCCTGAGAGGAACTGATGGCCTTTTGAACAAAATGTTATCAATGCTGAGCTGCAGCCGAACCTATTATGCACAACAGAAGCTATCGCATAACCAACCAACAGACCTTCGTCTTCCCTCAAGCCTTCTCACCCCGCACAATAACTTGGCGTAGGGATGGGGGGCCCTCTAGATATTTCTAGACTGCAGCTGCTGGAACCCACTCTCCAGCAGGGATAATAGAAGCAATCCAGCAAGAGTGGCTGACGTAGAGGTGTAGACCTTCCAGAAGAAGTGATTCTCTTCTTTAATTCTCAAATGTATAGCCCCCCGTGTACATACTGGCCTGCAGAACCACAGGCACAAGCCTTTGTGACAGCCCATCATTTTACCAGACTAAGCAGACAGAGCTTGAATTAAAAAGTGAATTCCTTTTTATTAGTCATTCTAGTCCTCCTGCTGTCTGCAACCACATGCCAGTAGTACCCACTCCTGCCTGTTTTCCCCAGCTTTCTTTCTTCCTTTTTTTTTTTTTTTTTGGTTTGGTAAAAGCTGTACTTGTACAGTTACATAAGCTTAAGCTGGGCCACATTTAAGCAAGTACAGCCATGTGGTCTCCACCTCTCTCTTGCCAGGGGCATGCCACTGAAATTGTGAAAACTGAGATGTAAAACGCAACTCGGGCCTTCCGCCGTCCAACGGTGATGTAATGACTGTCTTGTTCAGGTGTGGCAGGAAAAGGGTGGTGATGGTTAATCATAGGGTCTTTGTTTTAACAATTTGCCCTGTTAGGCCATCCTTGGCTTTGAGATTTGTTCAGGACTGTAATTCCACAGATGAGCAATGCAATCTCCTCTCTCTCTCTCTCTCTTTTAAATTATTTTGACACTTGAGCTTCACAAACCAAATTCAAGGTTATTATAACAAAGGGAGACAAGGCGATGAACATGAAGTTCTCCAGCACTTAGTACCTTAGTAGTGTGTGACTGTTAACTATTGGAAGATGCAGAGCATATTGAGTTTTGGGGGCCTGGAACTAGATTTCCATATCCTTGTCCGAGACTTCCCTGTAGAGTTTACAGAGTGTGACTTAATCCTAAACTTGCTTAAGGACTTTGTGAGATGTTACAGATCACATTATGGTGAATGAAGGTGTGTGATAGGTGTCCCTGTTTGCCCTGAGTCTTCATTCTGGGACAGTGTGTTCCCTTCCCATTCCTTCTCTGCCACAGACTTCTTGTAATAGAGTAATTACATCCCAGTTTCCCGTCATATAAAATGAGAACGGTAGTGACCTAATTTACAGAACTCTTATGAGGCTGAACACATGCCAGATTATAAGTGCTGGATTTTTTTTTAACCTGTAAAGCCCTATACAGCTTGGGTTCAGACTGTTTGAAGGATGTTATAACCCCGTGTAAGCCTACTTAGCTGGGGAGGCCCTTCTCTTGGTTTATCACCTTCCCAGGTTTGTTTTGTGAGGAAATGAGAAGGGGCCTTTCTCAGGCTTTGGAACACACTGCCTTGAGAAGCCAGATCGCCCGATTTCCCTGTTGCCCTTCCATCAGCAGGCAAGGAAAACTTCCCTTTTAGATCAGGCTTTTAAGTGACCAGTGTCTCTAGAATGTTTTATTTTTTTTTACAATACTAAAGTTAGAGGATTTTAAAACATTTTAAAAATGTTTCAAAATTATTTTTAATCTTAATTTTTTTAAAAAATGCGGTATTTTATATGGTATTTCTAAACTGTTAATCGTTGTGTATTTTAGCTCTTTTCAGCTACCTTGGGTCCCCTATGGGAAGAAAGGTGGCATATAAATAATATAAATACACATTCATTCATTCATTCATTCATTTGATTTATATATCACCCATCTAGCTATAGGGCAGGCATGTCCAAACTTCAGCCCTCCAGATGTTTTGGAACACAACTCCGACTGTCTTTTGCCATTGGAAATACAGGCTTGGAATTCTGGGGGTTGTGGTCCAAAACATCAGGAGGGCCGAAGTTTGGACATGCCTGCTATAGGGTCACTCCAGGCAGTTTACAATAGAGACAATAAACAGCTGAAACAAACAATAACACAGTGAATTAGATCATCAAATATAATCAACAGGCTAAATGCTTGTATTTTAGCTCTAGTTAGAAGTGTTATTAGCAAAGCAATTAAGAAAGGGCTCTGACTGTTGGATATGAGAGAAAAAGAATTTCACTAGGGCTGCTATCTCACCTGGGTTTTGATCCTGGTCTTCTGAAGGTCCGGCTTTTCCTCTTTGTCCCATCACGTGACTGTCCCTTTGTCCCATCACGTGACAGGAGTTCACAGGTCCAAAGCTGGTTTTTAATTTAAAAGTGCAGTTCAGCCCCCCTTGGCCAGCAGGTGGCACTAGCATTTGAAAAAAAAACAGAGCAGTTGGCTGGAGGAAATTAAGGCTTAGGGCACCACATGGAGCTTCCTGTTTCTCCAAAGGTGAAAAGCAATTAAAAGAAACAGTGCCCATTGGCCCCAGGAACAGCTGGTCGGTGCTATGAGTTAAAAAAAAGAAAGAAAAAACCCGGGTCATCTGTGTGGTCCCATGGCGTCTGCTTCCTTAAAAGGTGGATTATCAAAGCGAGGCAAAAAATTCCTTACCTCCTGGGTGAGTCACAGAAACCTCGCTTAAAGGGGCATTACCGGGTTTTCTTTTTTCTTTTATTTCAAAAAGCCCGATGGCCGTGGGGATGGCATTTTTAACACAGGTTTTTCTAGTAATTTAAACTGTTTTTAAAGGGATGTGGGACTGAGCCCTATAGGTGGGCACTACCAGGGTATAGGCAGTAAGAAGATATAACTGCCTCCATATGATTTGTCTTCAGAACTGTGGCCTGTATTGAATACAGATAAACATGGAGCATGATAGTAGCAATCCCATGGGCATCCGGGAGAAGTTTCGTTGTTGGACTACTGCTCCCAGAAACCTCTAGCCAGTATGGGCAAACACAGGCAAATAGACTACATATACATGGCATAACTTTTTTGTAAACTTACAATAGTTAGGATCAGCTCAGCTCATTCCCTTGTAATTCTTAATAGACCAAAGTAGAGATGGGCATTCAGTTTTGGAAGGGTTCTGGTTCCAAAAACGAAACACAGCAGCACAGCTGTAGTTTGGAACCAGGATCCAGCCTCTGGAACAAAATCAGCCACTGACTTACCTGTGTTTGGGTTGTGCAGGCAAAAATCCAATCAGGAAGAAGCCTGCAATGCAGGCTTCTTCCCTTTTCCCTAGTGCTGGACAATCAGGAGCTGTGCAAGGACATGCATCATTCCGCCTCCCTGTCTGATTGGCCAGCACCAGGGAGAAAGAAAGCGTGCTCCCTGATTGGAGTTTTGCCTGCATGACCCAAATGAAGGTAAGTAAGTGGCTGATTTCATTTTAGAGGCTGGATCCCAGTTCCAAACAGCAGCACAGCTGCCATGTTTCATTTTTGAAATGACATCATTTCTGAAATGAAACACCCATCTCTAGATCAGAGCCAAGGGAAGTTCCTGTTTAAATGACCACTCCCGCTGTCCCTCTGCCAGTAGTTCCACCAGTGCTGTAGTCCTGAAAACTAACTTCCAATGATAGACTGATGGATGCATGCATTTCTAGATTACAAATAAGGAACAGGGGAAGTGTAAGAAGAATGCTAGGGAGTGGTAAGAATACTTTGAGGTTCGTCATAAAGGTGGAAAGTGATCTTCTCATTAGCATGGCATTTGTTAAGTGAACATGCATGATTTGAATGATATGAAGAGCAGATGAAGTGGATTGGAACCTTCAAGCCAATGACACCTGATGAACCTGTGCTTGTAGAAGGTCTGACAGAAGATACCTGGCTTGAGGTGTTTTCCTTAGACAAAGTGTTCTCTGTCTGTATTCAGTTGACAGAAGCCATCCTGTGTGCTTCATTATGTCCTTTGGATTTTCAGGGAGTGGCCGTTTATAGTCCAGTTAGTATTTTAATATGACACAAAGCATTTTACCTAATAATTAGAGCTCTTTCGTTAACAGGCGTTTCCACCCAATTATTCATCAAGGTCCAGGATTAACAGGCATTAAGCCCTTCCTGTCCTTCATACCTCCGGGTTAAACTGTAAGCAGGAACCCGTTGGCTTGTCTCTTTAAGGGCACTGCTACCATTGGCAGAATGAAAAATGTGACACTTCTCTTCCCTTCTGAAGCCTTCTGTGTGCTCTCCCAACCCGCTCAGTTGTCTGAGAAGTGCCCAACCCCATACACTTCCTTTGGTAATACTGAGGGTTGCAAGAAGGGAGTGGGATGGCTTCCCTAAAGCAGTCAAAATGGAGGCTTGCTTGGCATAGGCTGTTTGCCAACATTAGTTTTGTAAAAGTTAGTTTTATACAATCTGAGCTTTGTTTACAACCACAATAATACCGTCATATGCTCCCACATTAGAACAGATGTGTGTAGCCTGACAGAACATGGAGCAGCTTCTTCTAGTACAGTCATAGTCTCAAACTGTGGCAAACAGAGGTGGACACACATCAGAAATGTGGCCATTTGTTTTGATTTGTGATTTGCCAAGGTCAACAAATTGTGAATAACGAATTTACAAATTTTTGGTAAATCAATGAATTAATTTGTCTGTTCTATCTTTCTTTTTAAGAAGGAATACAATGCCCCCAAGCAAGTAGAGACACCAAAATTACAGAGAAACTTCCTCTCATTTTCTTCTACAAACCTTGCAAGGTTGATGAAGATTGGGTTTTGGATATCTGAGTTATGGACCCACAAGATGGAGGAGGAGTGGCTATCCTCTGCTTAAATGAACAGATAGGCCATCATTTGAGTTGGATCCATCGCTGGCTTTTTCTGAAGAGGACTTCTCTCTTCAGCCCCACAGCTACCTCACACAATGTTTTGCATGAAACCGACAATCCCACAGTAAATGTTTTTGGGTGCTGAGGGAGCTGGGATTGGCAAAAATACCCTCCACCCTTTCTATCTTCAGGTTCATTTGGTACCGAGAGTCCTGCTCCAAATGAGTCTGAACCCAAATAATTTTGTTTTCATATTTGTGTTTATTGAGAAAGCATTTAAATCATTTCCCAACCATTTTATGGAAAGTTAAACAGATTTTGCTTTTGAAATATAACAAATCTTCCATGCAATGAAAGCACATCTTATTTTTGTATCCTACTGTGTGACAAAAGAGAAGGTAATAATAATAAATATCGGTAAAAACATACAAAATATTGCCATGTTAACTCACAATTAGATGAACCATAATATTAAAACACTGCTGGATGAAAAACACTTCAGTAAAAAATAAAAAAGGCACAATATCATTATTTTAAATCCTTTTCTTCAATATTTTAAGCATACCCACCCACACAAGTGTTTCTTGAACAAAAAGGTTTGTGCCAGACAATGGAAGGCAAACAGGGAAGGGCCCAGCTTAGGTTCACTTAGCTTCAGTGAACCTAAGCTGGAACCAAAAGCTCCATAATCTGGGGGCAGCCCCTGGGAGCCCTTTTCTTACAGCTGGACAAAGCATACCTGGGTGGGTGTCAGTAATGAGTGACAGGCATCACCTGAGGATCTCAGATCATGTGGAGTTTCATGTGAGACAGTACAGTCCTTTGGGGAGCCTTGAACTGAGCCATAGAGGGCTCATGGGGTTACAACGTGTACTTGGACTCTGAAACAGACTGGTAGCCAATGAAACTTCAGTAGCAAGTCTCTGTAATCTGACCCATCTTCCAGTCCAGATTTTAATATTTTCACTTAACAGGTAATATGTTGGCTTTTTTGTAGGAGAGGGAATGTGTTCTGAACTTGTTCAGTGGTTGAAGCCATTTGGGACCTCATGAAAGGAGCCAGTAGCTATAGAGTGCAGTCTAAAGCCTGTTGTCTCTGAAGTCCATCTGAGCTCCGTGGTGCTGATGCCTGAGTAAGTATGGACTGGGCTGCAGACTAGCTGTTTTGATATGTCATTGCTGTGCATTGGCATGATCCCTCCTGAGACAGATGATGTCTGTATGGGCTTTGTCATTTTGACAGACAACTTGTCATTTTCTATCTTGATTGCACTCACCAGTGTCCATGGAATGGCCTATTTGGCTGACAGTTCAGTTTCATTGCTTACATTTAAAGTGAGGTGTAAAATAAAGACTATATTATTTTAGGAAGAAAGAGCATTTACAGTTTGGACTTGTCCATGTCAATGAGATTTATTTCCAGATAAATCTATATAGAACAGTCAGCTGTGTTATTGCAAATCAAGGTTTGGTAACTCCAGGTGCTCTTGGGTACCAGCTCTTAGTATTGCCCTCCCTCATTGGCCACACTGGCTAAGGTTGATGGGAGCTGTAGTCCAGTGACATTCAGAAGGCTGTACTTTGCCCATCCCTGGGGGAGAATATGAAATGAGACAAATCTTTTAACCTGTCCCGCTTAAGTTCCTGTGTTTGCTAAGCTGGATTTAAGAGTAGCCTTGAAAGGGATTCAGGGATGCCCAAGGTTGCTTCAACGCACTTTCCTGCCCCCCCCCAAAAAAGTGCAAATGTAGGCAGCAATCACACAAAGTCTGCTTGAATTATATTGCTGTTCATCATCCATGTGGCCTACAACAGCTTTGCACTGATGTCATTCCTAGAAGGATGAACATGAACGTGAATGTAGAATATGGTCCATTCACCACTTTTCTCTGCTGACGTGGCAGAGAGGTTGCTGTGCAAGTGAAGCTCAGGGAATACAGTTCTCTGCTATCCGGAAGTTGAGTCATGGCAACTGGACTTCTTTTCTTGTGAGCTCGAACCATTTCACTACTGATCCAAGTAGTTTCATCAGAATGACTGACTGGGACGAGTAGCAAAATGTTCCGATCTCACAAGAAAAGAAGTCCAGTTGCCATGACTCAGCTTCTGGATAACCTCATCTGGATGACTGAGAATCTTCACAGTTCTCTGCTACATTCTGCAAAGGAAACAAGGATAAAGGCAAAGAGATGGGACCATTAAGACGACCTGAAGGAAATGGAGCATTTGGAGAAGTCTTAAGAAAGTGCATCAGGGCTACACTTGAGGTAACCAGAGCAATACAGTGGTAAGTAAGTACCAAGCAGGCTTAGACTGCTTGTTCACCCTTGTAGGCAACTCGATAGGTTGGATACTAATATGGTAACCCACAGACTGGGAGTTCAACTCCTCACTGTGCCTCTTGGAAAAAGAACCAGTTTGTGGCACAGTGATTAAACTGAACCATTGCAGTGAAGACTTTGCTCACAACTCCATGCTCAGGTAACTGGCTCAAGGTTGGTAAATTGAATATTCAGCTCACTGGGAAGCATTGTGAAGCCTAAATAATTAAATTTCAAACTGTTTTAAGTGTTACTGGGTGGTCTATAGACAGCACACTGCTTTGTGTCACCCTGGACAAAGAGTACAGTCCCAGAGTGCCATCAGAAGAAGAACATGTAAATAACTTCTGAGTAATTTATACCTAGGAAATTCTGCCATGGGTTACCACTAGCCAGATATCAGGATTCCCTGGATAGTATATAACTATTAACTGCTCATTGATCCCATCCTCCTAAGGTCACTTGCCCTTTCCTCAAGGTAATAACTGAGTTCTCTGTCCACCTTTGCCCATAATGGTCAGCTGACCACAATGTTATTTATGTAATGGCCGCCAATGTATTTGCACGCATGCCATCCACCTCTGGGGCTTCTGTACTGCAGTCTAGGTTTGATTTTCCTGGAACAGGAACCTTCTCAGTGGTTCTGTGAGATTCATAGACATGAGCTCCGCCTCTAGCACCCTGCCCATGAAGTTACCATCCCCAAATGTTTTTACACACTGGGGAGGGGACAGGAAAGCACATGACAATAAATCCATCCATATCTCCGGCAAGGACAGTTCCCCACCTCATTCCAGTCTTGCTGCTAGGTGGAGCAGAATAGGCAAGGGGGGGGGAGGGCTGCAGAGAGAGAAAGAGGAGTGGTGCAGGAAAAGAGGGGGAAAGGGGAGGGGCACACCTCCCTTGGGGTTCTGCTGCTGCTCATTTCAGACATGCACCTCATAACATTTTATCTCCACACAGATATAAAGTCCTTGATCCAAAAAGGAAAAAAATAAGGTGGTCCTACACTCCATGGACATGGGGTCACGAAGAGTTGGTCACGACTGTATCGACACAACACATACACACACACACACACACACTGAGCCCAGGGTGCTTGTAGGGCTTGTTCTCAGGTATAATTTATGGAGAGAAATCTGATAATGTTTGCTTTCTCCCACAATATATTTTTTAAAAATACCTCAAGTTTTATTCCAACCCAGGTATTGAACTAAGATGAAGTGTCTGCAGGTACATCTGTCAAAGCAAAATGCAACATAATTAATTGCCGTGTGCACCAGCCACATTAAGTAGGGACAGCTCATCCCTGCAGGGTGACATAAGATGCTAAAAATGAGGGACCTTCAGAAAAAAAAAGAGAAGAGGTGGCCATCCTAAATTAGCACTAAGAGCCGAAGCCATGACTTTGAAGAGTTAAGCACTCCATGGTCTGGACCTGGCTGGACACCTTGATCCATTTCAGCTTCTCCCACATTCTAATTTTAAAGCCTCTTTAGCATCTTTAAAGCTCTCCATTCTGAATAAGATGTTTGCAGATTTTAGTAAATTCTTGTAAAAAAATAAACTTAGTTAAATCACATTCCTTTTCAAATCCAATACCCTTTTGGTAGAAGAAATAGCTATAGGCTAACAATAAAAAATTAGCTCTTTTTCCATTGATAAAACCCACATCTAACGCTTTCTTGACAAATCTAATCCTTAGAATTATTTGAAAGGGGGAAAGTCTAAGTTAAAACAATGATCAGGTAGAGAATTAAAGGATGAGTATTTTTGCAACATACGCTGGGGCTAAATATGTTGCTTAAAACACTAGCCTTTTACAGATGTTTGGTACGTAGAACATGAAACGATTTTAAAATCTATATGACTTCTGAAATTATGGAGACAATTTGCTTATATTGAAGATGCTTTTAAAAAGAAGCCTATTGTTTGTGTAATAATTTCCATAGACCATTTTTAAACATTTCTTAAGTTTATATATTAGCAGTAATCAAGAATATGACATTTAAAATAATTGGTTGAGAACAGTGGCAAAAAGAAGTATACAGGGTTACTAATATACACCAGGGGGTTTAAGCTGACATGAATTTTTATCTTAATTATCAGACAAATTTGTACTCCCACCATTTAATTCAATTTGCATGCATCAGTAGACACTTATTAAAGGTAATATTACATCTGTCATTTTAAGACTGGTGAGAATTTTATCATATGAGCTGGATGAAACAGCTATTCTATTATGTAATGAACTCCTTTGTAAAGCTTAAAATAATCAGTATTTGTATCCCAATTAACTATTTGGAGGAAGAGAGAAGAGATGTTTTTGTAACACAATTACAATGCTTTTATGCATTCCTATGCAGATGTTTGTCAGTTGTAAACTCATTCTGTGCTTCACATCTATGTAAACATAATCCAATAGCATTAATATCATGCACTGAAACAAAATAAGCCCTAAATGTGATGTGATATTAAACCAGCTTCTGCCAGCCAAAAGATACTGGGATAACTGCCTAATATTATATCTGAATCATGCCACATTTTAAGTACAAAATTGTAAAGCATAAAGTCAACAGTGAACAATGAGTATTTTGGGAAACCTGCCCCTCATTCATGGTAATATTAAAAAACAAACAAACCACAGTGCCCAAAACAATACAGTGGCACTTCTTTTACACTGGCAATTTTTATAAAGTTACCAATACATGTAATAATTGATAATAATATATATGGCACCTTTTTGGAAACTTTTTGAATTTTTTCAGGCTAATGATACTTGTCCAGAAGGTTTATGTTTAGACTTATTTTTCACACTACAGCTGCCACAGGAAAATAGTTCATGTACTGTAATTATTTTAGGAGAATTCATTCATATGCTACCTTTAAAGATACAAATTCTTCTGAGGTGGCTTGCAAGTTGCAGTGAAATGTTAAAATTATAATTTTTAAAAAAGGTTTTCAGTAGAATTGCAAACAGAAATGTCATATCAAGGTCCATCCTACAGGACATCTGATGGTAGTTATCTGGGTCTAAGTAGAATCCTGGTGAGAGTTGCTGAAATGGGCAATTAAAAAAATTGAAGTTTAATCTTCAAGATGTGCATGATCATGAATTATTCCAATGCACACCAATTGCTGGTCTGTTACACTCAAAAACTGATAATACTGTATAACCTGAGCCAAAAGTATGCATCATAGCAACAAAGCATGGGCACAGCGCAGCACGTTTCCCATCTTTGTGGTTCCCCATGCTTTGCTGACTCTATACAGACAATCTTATGAGATTTTTCTATGCTCTGCATGAGTGGATGAAATCAGAGCTTCAGAAAATTCCTTTGTTGGACCACAGAATGTCACTGTTTTACCTTTTTACCAATATCCCTTTGATATTCCTTTCCATGATGTTTCCTAATGAGCAGGAAGTACCTCAGCAAACAACGAAAACCCTTATGCAAGAATATGAAAAGGCCCCCTTTGGATCAGACTCTTGCAGCATCCTGTTTTCCTCATCAGCCAACCAAATAACCCACAAACAGGCCTTGAAGCCAATGGCCTCTTTCCTTGTTGTTCCTCTGCGCCTCATGGAGCAGTGGTTAAATGCCTGTACTGCAGGTAAAAAACTGTGCTCACAATCTGGGGTTCAATCCCCGGTAGTTGGCTCATGGTTTAACTCAGCCTTCCATCCTTCTGAGGTTGGTAAATTGAGTACCCAGCTTTCTGGGGGTAGGGGCAATGTGTAGCCTGCATAATTAAACTGTAAACTGCTCAGAGACTACTTGAAGTGGTATGGGGCAGTATATAAACAGAACACTTTGCTTTGCTTCCTCAGCAACGTGTATGCTGCCTCTCTAAGCCCAGAGGTCTTGTATAGCCAGTCATTACAGTTCCCAGAATTCACCAATGGCCAGTGGGAATTTTAGTCTGAAAAAGTAACTCTCCCAAGCATGGATTTTTAAAGAACAACTTTGTACAGGAAGAAAAGTACAATATACTGTATATTAATGGCACTGATAGAATTCATTGCCACAAACAACAGGCAGATAAATGGCACAGCAGCTGCTAGTCCATATGAGCCTGCCTGTATCCTCAGATCAGGCCAGGAGGTCCAGCGGAAGGTGCCATCCCTTAAAGAGTTGAGGGGGTTGGCATTTCGAAACAGAGCCTTCTCAGTTGTTGCCCCTCAACTTTGGAATGCCCTCCCAAAAGAGATCCACCTGGTGGCACCACTTTTCACCTTTCAGCACCAGGCAGGCAAAAACCTTCCTGTTTAGCCAGCATTTTAATTAGATAATGTTCTTTTAGTTGGGCACATGAGCAGCAGGACTTTATTATCTGTTCTGTAATGGTTTTAAACTGCTTGCTGTTTTGATGGTTTTAATATGTTGCTGCAGCTTTTTTTTAATATACGGTTGCATGCCACCCTGAGACCATTTGGTAGTGGGGCAGCTAAAAAAAATTCCTTTAAATAAATAAATAAATAAATAAATAAATAGTCATGGTAACTACAGTAGCTGGCAGAGCAACTAGTCACTTTTCAGTGGCACTGTGTATCTGTGAATACTAGCTAGCAAAGGAAAGATAAAGGACATTGCTTTTTCTCACTTCATTTGTGTCTGTGGAGATTCTCAGTCATCCAGGTGAGGTTATCTGGGAGTTGAGTCATGGCAACTGGACTCCTTTTCTTGAGGGATCATTGTAGGAAGCTACTTGAATGAGCAGTGAAATGTTTCAATTCGGCAAGAAAGGAAGTCCAGTTGCCATGACTCAATTCCTGGATACCTTATTTGTGGGACATGCATAGTAACATTCATTGGTTACAGTTCGAAATTAGACGACAGATTTCTCTAGATGTCTTGGCTTAGAACCTCCACCATGCTTTACTTATTGGGGTTTATGGGAGTTGTAGTCTATGTTATTCAGATTTAGCCAGACTGGGGATGCCTCCAAATGAATGAGTTTTATTTTCTCATTTGAACCAGGAAGGTTTTATTGTATGTGTTAATTTTTGGCAATTAGATTTTGGGTATGGGAATTAGAAATATGAATAGGGTATGGGAGAAAAACCCTGAACTTTGGAACAGTGCTCCAGAAGTCCAGTCACTAGTTATGTATGAAAAACAAATTTAAAAGTGTGTGCCTGTGTATGAATCAGTCGCTTTCTGGTCCAGGACAGTCCTGAAGGCATTCAAACACCCATAGCATTCATGTTTTCACATGAGTACAATATCAAATTGTACTTACACCCCCTGCTCCACAAAGTCGGAATCACCCCACAGTGCAAGACATGTAATAACGGCTCACGCTGTAGGAAGCCAGATTTTTGGCTGGAATATCAGGCAAAATGTCTTAACTGTTGGAGAAGTACAGGATGGATCCAATTACTTTGGGAGGTAATGGGCACTCCAGCACTAGAGGATTTCCAGAGAAAACTGGACCACCATCTGTCAGATCTACTTTGATTTGAATTATTGCATTGAGCAGGGGGTTGGACTAGATGGCCTTACGGCCCCCTTCCAACTCAATCATTCTGTGATTCTGTGAAAATACACGTGTCCTCAGCTATCCATGTTTGCATGCATCTCCTCTAACCTTCACCTGCCTGTTTTAAATAAAGCATTTTTATCAAAAGCCAAGAATTCAGATTATCAAATCTATGTAATATGTAATTGAAAGGATAAATGGCATTCTGATGTGGATGTTAGCTCAAGACATGCTAACTGGATCAGTTTGTTTAAAAAGGGCTACTCAAACGACATTCACTCCTTTCTGAGCAACCACTGTCCTATTCAATTCAGATGCAGTTGGGACCACCACCACCTCTTCCTGCTCAGTTTAAGGTCCTGATAACCAGCTGACTTCTCAATTGCCTTAGAGAATTTACAGCATCGGTGAAAAATAGCAACAACTCTTTTTTAAAAAATAGATGCCATCTTCATGTTCTACAGGAAGAAGATGTTGGAAAGCAACATGAATGCTGTAAGTTGGGATCCATGTTTACTCTTTGTAGGGTCCCCTCTCCACCCAAAAAGCTTCCTAGCCCTACTGCACTTAGGTTTTGAATCGCCTTTTGCTTAAAGTCAAATCACCTTAAAAACCATCTACCGCATTTCCAATTGCTTTTTCTGTGAAGCCCCCTTGGCCACGCCCCTTTTCAGCTGCTGTGTTGGTTTTTCTTGCGATGGCCACCTGGGGTGGTGTTTTTTTAAAACCGATTTCTAGACCACTTTTAGAAGCGTTTTGGCTGAAACTGCAGACACCATGCACCGTTTTTTCCCCGGGTTTCCCCCTCTGTATGCCTTACCCTGCCATAGGAAAAGCGGAAAATTACCTACATTACTTAGAATGGAAGAACAACAGCATGACGTTACCCTTAAAAAAATTCCGAAATAGAAGTAGATGATGGGAAAATGACGGACAAAATCAGAACAAAAAGCGGTTTAGCAAAGTGTGGACAGGGAAACCAATTCATGAGAAAATGCCAAGTGCGGAATGCTGAATCGCTTCAGCGACCATGTGAAGGGGGAGGGCAGAAGGTGATTCAAAACAAAAAGTGGTTGCTGATTCAAGTGCAGTAACGGCCTACAGAAACTGACTTCCAAAGACCAAACACAGCCCTCCAGATCCATGATTAAGCAGCAGCTTCTTAACGCTGTTGCTGCAGAAGATTTAATCTGATTACGAAAATGGACAGAAGAAGAAACTGTTTACTTGGCATCCCGGAAGCCCTGGTGAAATTTTCTAAACAATGTTACAAAGAAAAGGGGACTGAACCGTCACTTGATGCTTTGTCAATGAACAGTCCATCAAACTCTCAACTGAAAAGGGTAGGGGGGGGGAGAGAGAGAGAATTGTGAAGAGAACAGGTTTTTCATGCCTGTGCTTTGGGAGAAAGCCAAATCTGTGTTGCCATTTGATGGTAAGAATCAGCCTACACCTGTTCCAACCAGCTGGCAACATAACCTGTGTCATAAGGATATGTCATCGCCGCGCTAATTCCAAACTGCTCGCTGCCTCAACATGACAGACAGCAAAGACAGAAAGAGGAACCCAAGGACCAACAGAGGAGGAGTTTACACTGCCATTTTAAGGGCACAGATGTGTGAGGAGTGTGATAAAAAAGAGAGGAAACATCTGAGGGAATACGCTGAAACAAAAAAGCAAATGTCATTTGCATTATGCAATTATGGACAACCATTGAGCGCATTGTAATAACACTCAGAAGAGCAATGTTAAACCCACCGTGAGTGCTAAAAGGGCTTCGGCTTGGAAAAAGGTCAGTGTGAATTAGTATATATTTGCAGATTAATTCTCAGTGTTCCTTCATAAATTTTGTAGGTTAATGGACATGGAGTGAAGAAGGAGCTGACACTAATTCAATTCAAATAGCACCAATTCAGAGAGGACTATCTTCTAATTTGTTGCAATAATTTGTGACTCGGGACATAGAGATATATGCAAAAATATCTAAGGAGGTTTAGGGGTGGCATCGTTGTGAGTTAGACTTCAAAGAGACCCTTTCCTTCCTAAGGTCCTCTTGTCCTAAGCAGTAGACTCAAGAATGCAAACCCATTAAAAAAAATTAAAATGTGGTGGTTCCAGTGTTTTGCAACAATATGGTGTACTAAATCAGATTTAGGTATTACTAAATGTTCAGTCTGTGTTCATGTGCCTACAGTCTTTCCTTCCCTGATTGCTGCTTGTTTCCTTGAGCTAATAAATGGAACATTCTGTGACAAAGAGACCCCTGACCCCAATGTTATATACTTCAGGAACACAATATCCCTTGTGTGAGGCCTTGGTCTGAACCTAGTTACCAACAGCAGTCAACTAGAGTGGCCCAATGAATCAATGGGATTTACACGTTGAATTGCACCTCAGCATTTAAATCAGTATGTCTGCTTTAATTGGAACTAGATATGGGCACGAAATGGAAAAATAGTGTTTCGTTTTGTTTCATTTCTGTAGTTTTGTTTTCTTTTGTTTGTAATGAATTTTTATAGTTTTGTTACAAAAACAAATGAAATGAAACAAAATGCTATGCTCCCCTGGGTTTTAAAGGACCAAAATGACAGGGTAGCTTCTCCAAGTGATTATAGGTAAGCCCCCAAAATTTGGAAAGGTTTGGGGGTTAGGGGGCTGAGTTACCAAGCTCCAAAGGAGGGGCCCCAAGGAAAAAATATTTCCAATTGGATTCAAAAGCCAAGCCACAGTGGTGCTAATTGCTTGCCTGCACAAATAATTAGCGGCTTCTCACTCAATTAGAAAGACTTTTTCCCTAGGGGCACCCCCTTTGGAGCTTAATAACTCAGTCCCCTGACCCCCCAAAACTTTCCAAATTTGGGGGGGGGGCGTTACAGGGAAGAGCTTGAGCTCCCCTGCCATTGATTCCCCTAGGATGAATCATTTCATTCTAGAGGGGAAAATGATGTTTCATTACAAAACTAAACAAAACATGTCCTACTGTTTTGTTATGTAATGAAGTATGTGTTACCTAACAAAATGACAAAACAGCATTTCTTTTTCCGTTACATGCCTGTCTCTAGTTGGAACTAGATTTAGATGGGGTTTAGACACAGAGGACTGAGTTGGGTAAAAGAACAAGAAAAAGTTTTTAAAAGTAAAGTACTTGTGTCATGTGGATGATCTGGAACAAATCCTGTATTCCTCTCTCCCTTGCCCCATAACCGGTGAGAAAACATCTAGATGGTTGTGAAACTTATGCAGAAAAAAAGGGTGTCCTGCAGAGACAGTTTTTACCAGTCTTGCCACAACTGAAGCATCAACCGATGCCAACTGAAAAATTATATCTTATAATGAGGGAGAGATGACATCCCTCCCCTGCTGCTTTGCCCCCCCCCATTTATCTCATGGTCTAGCTGTTATTAAAAAGGCTGCACCATCCTGGGAGGACATGTGGCCCATGATCACTTGATGGGGAGGGCTTCAGGACATGTGTGCACTTTAGCATATTGATGCCCCATGTTTGAGGAAATATGCTCATGAGGCCTGTTCTTCATACCAACCAAGGTTATTGATCTCAGCGGCAGGGTAGGACCTGCGCCTCCAGGGTTGCTTAACAAAAAGATTGGTAGAGGTGAGATTAGTTCCTCAAACAGACTAGCCTTAAAATATCTGGGGATGTGAATCTATGTACAAGTATTTTGAAGTGGGTCCCATCTTCAAAATGATGCACATCACTAGCCAATTCAACTGGTTGTAAAAAGCATTGTGAAATACAATGGTACCTTGAGATACGAATGTCTTGAGATACAAAAGGGAAGTCTCTCCAGGGCGCAATGCACCCTGGGAATGGAAGACTTCTGCAAAAACTCGAGATAAGAAAATTTCCTATGGAAAGCCCCGAGATGTGTACATTTCATGGAAGACTTCAGTTCCCAGGGTGTGTTGCGCCCCATTGGGATCCATGATACAAAAATGGTTAAGATACAAAGTATCTTGAGGAATGAATTGATTTCGGATCTCAAGGCACCACTGTATGAGGACTTCATAACCTCTACTAATATCTGGGTGGTCCTCCTTGTTCCACTGGATATTTAGAAGTTATCATGGTGATCTGGAGGTGGTCTCACATGAATATATGACTAGTGCATGAGTAACAAGTTTAGTTTTGATCTCCAGACCAAGCCCCATCTGGGTTACCAGCCTAAGGTGATGAGAGACCATTGAATGCCACCTATACCTCTGCAGATAGATAAACCAAAGGGCATGAAATGAAACAAAATTCTCCCGAGAGTTGGCAATGCAATTGCAGCCCATTTCCTGTGTTTGTTTGAAAGGCTCTTCATCACAGGACTTATTGATAAAGGAAGAATAAGGAAAGGAGAGATTTTTATGAACATTAAAGCTGGCCATAGGCATTTAGCACCTGGGCAGCAGATTGAGCAGGTACACTGTTCTTCTCACCAGTATCCCCACCCCACCCCGTGATGAGGCAATGTTTTTTACAGCAAATATTTTTAAATTAGCATCTATACATGTCAATGATTTTAAAAACACAGGGAAGGAGAGCAGTCCAAGTTTGCCACATGGGGAATAAACTCAGCAAGTACACTGGCTAACAGCTGACAGACTCTACTACTAAGCAGAGATGATTTTATGAGTCTCCATGTAATGGCTGCCACTCCTTTTTAGTATTCCTACACCCTGGTGATGTAAATGGTTGCTTGCCTTGCCTTTTCATGCAAAGACAAAGAAATGCCATATCCTCCTCTCCAACAAGGATGGTGCAGATTGCCTTGGCATGCTTACATTGGTGAGACTGTTTTGCATAAAAATTCCCCATGTTGTGCAAGGGTGCCCATTTTAGTGCAAAATGGGCCTTGATGGCAGGGGCAACCTGTGGATTTGGACAGATGGTTTGGATGTGCCAAACCAAGGTGACAGATGTTTTATATAAGAACCTGAAGCTTTTTCTTAACAACAAGCCCTACTTTCTGTGGTTGTTATGTGGGCTCATGCCTATGGACTATTAAAGGGAGGACACCAGGGACATGGCACACACATTACAAAAAAGCGGAGGCAGAAAAGGATCTCCTTGCCTCACATGAATCCAGGATTAAGGCATGTCACGGTCTTCAAAATGCCTGGTTGAGGTGTTTCCGTGTGTGGTGGACACTGGACAACATAAATCAAGAGAACAATGCATTTAGCAACTCTTCTCTCCACTCCTTGATACGTACACAAATTCTCTCACATACTCTCTCATTTTCACACACCTTTTTATTATATGCAAGTTGTATGCAATCCCAGGTCACCTTTCGGCCTCTTTTTAATGATACACTTCTCTTCCTTTTTTGGTTGATGCACATGTGGCCACCTCAACAAGAACTTCATACAGAAACAAAATGGCACAAGAACAGTGAAACACGCCAAGGTAGAGAAGGATCAAGTTCAGCTGTGATGTAATTGATTTGCAAACATGAATTCATATCTTAAAAATGCACTGGAAAGAAAACATAACAAGAACATAATAAAAACACTAACACTGATCCAAGCTAGGACCTTCCAGATCTGTTGGAGTATGCCTACCCTTATCTCAACATAGTATGCATTGGGGGGCCAGCTAAACACATCTGGAGGGCACAAACCTGGGAAGGACCAATCAAACAGATAAGCAAGTACAATTTATGTACAATGCAGCATGCAAGAGCTGATCGGCTCACCTTTCATAAATCATCTTCATTCATTGAGAAGGAACTTCTGGGGAGCTCAGTGGCTTTAGGTATCTTGCCTGCAGGGCTGGAGGGTAGGAGTTTGTTTCCTCATTGTGCAGCATCCTTGAGAGGAGCTGGACCCCTTGATTCACAGGGTCCCTTCCAGCTCTAGCATTATTGTTATTATAGCTGTACATCTATACCAGCTTCACTTGGGAAGGCCGATGGCAAGTGTGCAGCATGCCCCCTTCCACATCCATACTGAGATCCTTTTCCATGGTTAACAATTTTGTGAGTTGGAAAAACCAAGTCTCTGTTATAATTTTGAAATTATACTTTATGTCTCCAAGAAATTATAGCCTGGCTCCCTTAAACATTTATCTACTATGTCTGGAAGCACCTCTGTTTTGGCTAAGCTTGCTTAGTCCCCAAATGCCCTTGAAATCCAGTCCCAAGATGCCCTATAATAATAATAATAATAATAATAATAATAATAATAATAATAATAATAATAATAATAATAATAATAATAATAATAATAATAATAATAATAACAACAACAACAACAACAACAACAACAACAACAACAACAACAACAACAACAACAACAACAAC
>JAHTLZ010003547.1:5747019-5767898 GCA_023846285.1 Phrynocephalus versicolor | reverse complement strand
GAGAGAGAGAGAGAGAGAGAGAGAGAGAGAGAGAGAGAGAGAGAGAGAGAGAGATCAGTGCTTCTATGTCCCTGGAATTTTTAAATCAATTTCGAATACACTAAACCCAGTTCCAAAACAGGTCCCCCCCTCCACATATAACCAATTCCTCAATCAAAGAACATGTCCAATGTGGAGTGGTACATCTATGATTTAAGAAATAGGATTAAGAAGTTGTGATCTTTTTACTGATCACTAATAGCTGTTTAGCAATAATCAGCTGTTCAATTTGTGGTCATTCAGAGAACTGTTTAAAGCTCAACAGTCCACCTATCCTGAAAACTTTAAATTAACAGTGAATAGCTACTAGTGACAATCAGTTATTAATATGTACCTGCCCTACCCCTTGATAACGTAGGGCATTATAGTCACAGAAGTTATTACAACATCTGTAATGCAGCTGGGTTTCACTTTGGTCATAATGCAACACATACTTAGGCATGCTTGATTCTATTGATATCATTAGAAATAGATGTAATGAATAGAGTAAAGGAAGCTAGGATCAGTGATGATCAGCAACTTAGTATAGATGAGGAGTGTAGACTATGGGTGAGAGATGATAGCTTGACTACTGTAATGCATTGTAGATGGAGCATCCTGATGGCAGCTCAGAAATTGCAGTCCATTTATAATATGCTTGCCAGACCCTTAACCAGCACTAGTAGGTATTATCCTGCCACTCCTACACTCCTCATATTTGTTTGCATTAAAGCAAAAATATCAACAAAATGAGTCTTGCAGGCATCTTGAAGATTAACATTATTTTTGTGAGAGCTTTTATGGAGTACTGTACAGATATTTTTATGTGGCTAATTTGTACATGTTGACTCTCTCTCTCTCTCTCTCTCTGTGTGTGTGTGTGCGCGCGCGTGTGCGTGCGCATGTGTTTTACATATGGAATATATTTTGTACTTATAATTTACAAAAAATCATGCTCTTCTAGTCACACTATACAATGCAGTGTAATTTCTCCCAAAGAGTTTGCTGGGTTTCTCAGGAAATGACATCTACTCACAAAAGGGTCAATGTCCAATCCTACCTTTGTTTAGAGTTTTGGAGAAGGTAGCTGTGTTAGTCTGTGCAAGAATTAGTTAATCTAATCTGTGTAATGTTATGTATTACATTCCTGGAAGTTTCAATGTTATCTCCAGCTCTCCAAGAACCAACTGGGCATTCCACTCTGAGAAAAGTGATCCTATTAGAGTGGATCGGTTCCCCTGGGACCTTTCAGGTTGCAAATCTCTTCTTAAATGCCCTTTCCCTTCAATAGAAGGAAGTCCTCTGCTGATTGTCCAGCCGTTCAACTCAGAAACACTGGAATGCCCATCAAAACTCCCAGCAGAGAAGGCAGCTCTGGTTTTCTCAGTTTCAGCCACTCATTTTTCACAAACATGCTGCTGCAACCACACCCTGGAAGCCAGAACACTCAGGCCGCAATGAAGCTGTCAAGTTGTGAAAGCATTTGCAACCACATCCGCCACCACTGGCACTCTTCACAGAGAGGGGAAAGAACAGAGTTCCTCCTTTGTGGTGATTCTCTGACACTCTCCCCTGCCATATGTAGACTTCCCCCCCCCCGTCTGTTTTTTATGACTTGGGCCAAAACCCATAGCAGCTAGCTAAATAGCAGCTTCTCAGGCAGGCTTCTATCTAGAGATGGGCACAAATAGAAAAAATGACGTTTTGGTTTTTCATTTTTCGTTGCGGGTCCATTTTGGTTCGTTTTCATTTTTCATGAATTTTTTGAAAAAAATTCATTTTGTTTTTTCATTTTTTGTTTTTACCCGCTTTTGCGCGACTTAAAGCATTTCCATGTGTGAATGTTCCCCAATGCCTCAGACCAGAGGGAAAACACTAAAAAATGATGCTGGCAGAGACACAGTATAGACTAGGTATGCAGGGAGGCTGAAAACGCAGCGGTGGGCATTAGGGTTAAGGCAGCTGCAGAGTAACTGCACTGAGGGGCAAGGGAGGGTACTCACCGAGAGGTACACACGCACACAGGGAGGTTGCAAGAGAAATCTCTTCTTTCTCTCCCCTAAGAGCCAGGCTGCAGCCAGCAGGAACACAGAGACACACACCTGCCTGGCTGGCCTAAAGTAATGAGTCACAGAGACAGCAATCCCAGCCTAACTCCCACCGCAGACTGCAAGGAGGACAGGGGCTGCCAGAACTTTTTATGCCCTCTGTGGCTGCCACACCTACCCAGTCTGCAACCTGGGCATGCTATTGGTTGAAATTGTCCAAGAATTTACACGATCCCATCACATGGCTTGCATCCATCTTGAGGCTGGAATCCATTTTGGGTCATCCTTAAAGGGAAAAGAAAAAATACATTGCGGAGAAAGACAAAAACAAACATTTTAAGGACCCCAACCCCCTGGTAGGTAATAATTTCAAATAATTATTACTGTGTTTTTACGGATGTCCAGGGCGTTTTAATACCCAAGAAATCAATATTAGGCATCTGGGAGCCATTTTGGGTCAATGTCCCCTAACTCCCCTTAAAGAAAAAAAAAATACAGTGATCTGAGAAAAGACATAAATGCATGTTTTAAGGTATTATCAGGCAGAATAAATAATTATTGCTGGGCTTTTATGGCTATTCAGGACGTTTTTTAACATTTAAAAACAGCTCATTTCATTGCGCATCGCCATTAACGAAAACAAAATGTAACGAACCTAATTTTTGTGGTTCTGTTCTGTTCGTTCCAATTTCATCACAATTTTTGTTATTCATTTTGTTATGTAACGAAACGAATAACGAAAAACAGAACAATTTTTTTCATTTCGTACCCATCTCTACTTCTATCCCTTTGCCCCTCACGTCCTCACACCTTCCTTGTACCATACCAGTCTTCACTTGGCTGTGTCAGACCCTGGAGGAGAATTAAAAACAACAGGATTTACGCATTTGGTTAGAGTTGTCACATAGAGCTGGCATTTGAGACGTCATTGGATTTGACTTATTCTGTTGTGGCTGGCTATTTTCATTTTTGTTGGATTGAGTCTTTTTTTCTGTTTTCATATATATATCACCCAGAACAGTGGTGTGCACTAATGGGGTGCTCACTCACTCACTCACTCACTCAATTGATCAGTCCATCAATAGCTGCCATGGAAAATATTTTTTCCAGTGAATTTTGAAGGAGTGTACATTTCAGAACATTTTTTCTCCTTCCTCTTTCTAACAGCAACTCTGCCTCTCATGCAGGTGAAAAGAATTAACAGCAGAAGGGTGCTTGTACAGAAGTGCAAAAGGCATGAAAATGTATACTCCATCATGGACATCTCACAGGTTGTATAAATGAACTCAGGTTCAAATTGTCTGCAATGTTGCTGAGTAGAGATGGGCACGACTCAAAAAAAATGGTGTTTCGTTTGTCGTTTGTCGTTTAGGGGGTCCGTTTCGGTTCATTTTCATTTTTCGTGAATTTTTTGCAAAAAATTTCATTTTCATTTCGTTACGGAACAAAATGAAAAAACGAAAATGAAAACAAAAAATTGCTGTTTTGTTAGCATTCATTACAGTTCAATGTATTTGCCACAACGAAAATGAAACACACAACAAAATTTCTGGTGTTTCAGTTCGTTTCGTTTTATTTTGGAGACAAAATTCATTTTTCGTTTCATTACGTAACAAAATGAAAAAACGAAAACAAAAACAAAAAATTGCTCGTTTCATGCCCATCTCTATTGCTGAAATTGGCTTTCTGAAAATTCCAATGAAATAGATAGATAGATAGATAGATAGATAGATAGATAGATAGATAGATAGATAGATAGATAGATAGATAGATAGATAGATAGATAGATAGATAGATGATATAATCATTATCATTTATTTTAGTAGCCCTCACTAAATCTCTCCCTTTTCCACTGTGTGGCAGTAGTAATGATAAATAGTCATTTTATTTAACTAGTTTGGGTTGCAGTATATGAACAAACAATAAAATATTACTTACGTCTGGAAATCCAGCAGCCTTGCAACAATGCAGAAGGCACATATGGAAAACAGTTCTATATATTTATAAAAAAACAGCAAGTACTTTTGCTATCTGTATTCACATTTCAGGATAAAATGAGGAAGCAGACACAACAGAGAGAAGTTCTCAGAGGCTGAAATCCTGTTGCATAGCTCTACTACACGCACAATGGGGATGATGATTTTTGATGGTGGTTAAAGTTCGATTTGGAGTACACATAACTCGTACACAATTACACACAGTGACGTGCACCCCAAAGTCACCGAACAGAGCCTTCCATCAGTTTCCATTTGCTGTCACGATGACAACATCACCGCTACTCCTATAGAGCAGTGCAACCGGATGTCAGCCAGAGCACTGCTGTTATGGACGAAGCTCCAACTCACAAGATTGCCCTTCCATGCAGTTCTATTAACACGATCTTATGTATCATCACTAAGTTCAATTGGTATTATCCTCTAGTTGCCACTGGAAAGGCTGTAAGAAGTGCAAGGGAGTATCATTATTTCCTGCTGCAGTTGCAGGTAACAGGAGACAGGCTGCCTCTGGAAAGGAAACTTGCCTTTACAAATGGATAGTTTTTTTTAAAAAAAATCTATTGTTACTGAACATGGCATTGAAAAGAAAAGAGAAGCATAAAGCAGGTTGGGGTCAAATCCTCATGATACCACAGTGGACAGGAACAATGGGACAATGAAAAGAAGAGAAGGAGCGTCTTTGAAAGATGGAGGGTTAGTGAGGAATCCCTTCAGGGTGGCATAGGATTACTAGGGCTCACCCAGCTTTGTGGATCAATGCTCTCCATGCCTTTCTGTCTCTTACACCTTCATTTAGTTTCATCAAAGACATTCCAGTGTTCCTTCTGATGGTGTCAAGCCAGTGAGTCCTTGCGTAGCCCCTTCTCATTTTGCCACTGACCAGTCCCAGCATAATTGTCTTTTTGAGTGAGTCAACTCATATAACATGACCAAAGTATGACAGGGTGTTTTGTTTTGTTTTTTTGGTGGGGTGATCTTGGCTTCCAAAGATATGACAGAATCATATGTTGTTGGATGATCTTCAAGAGCACTTTACTGTATGCATTAAAGCAATGGTGCAGCAGTAACAGTGGAATAGTCTTTTGTGTAACCTTTCTTCAGTATTGGAAATTTGGAATAAATAAAGCAAAATGTTCTGGTTATATACTGCCCCATACCACTTCAAGTAGTCTCTGGGTGGTTTACAGTTTTAATTACAATAATGCAGGCTACACATTGCCCCCCCCCCCAGCAAGCTGGGTACTCATTTTACTGACCTCGGAAGGATGGAAGGCTGAGTGAACCTTGAGCCTGCTACCTGGGATCTAACCCCAGGTCGTGAGCACAGTTTTACCTGCAGTACAGACATTTGGCCACTGACCAGTCTTCCATAGACTATGACATAGTGCTGTCAATGCTTTTGTTGTCACTGGTCTTGGTAGTTCTCTTGCTATTCCATCAAATCCCATCAGCCCACCAGAATGGATTTCTGTGGGTTTATGGACCAGACATGTGATGACCTTTGGTGGTTTTCTGAATGAGTTTGGGGAGCTTCTTCTGAATGAGTTTGAGGAGCTGCTTCTTTTGCCTGTGATTAAAACTCACAGATCTGTGGTGCTTGGAAACAGCTTGGGATTTTGGCACCATTGCTCCAGTACATCTGGTATGAAATATATGTCTCATCACATATTATATTATTCAACTCATTCTGCTGCTATATGTCTGAAGAAGTGGATGTGTCCATGAAACATTACATTAAAATATGAAAGTTAGTCTTTAAGGTGCCACATGTTTTGTGTCTTTTGTTTTGTTTTGGTCCAGTACATGTCTCCCTCGCCTGTAGAGGCTAGTTTAGCAGGCAATTGAGGACAGGGAAATAGAAGGGGCATCAGCTAATTTGCTGTGGGAGGAGAACTTGGGGCAAATCAGACCTCGAAGGGATACAGTCCATCTAAAAAGGAACACTGAATTGATGAGGGCTGCTAACAAAACCTATGTCTCTGGTTGGATAAGGTAAATGCTATCATTCTTCCCGGAACCTTTGATATTCAGGATGACCACAGTTTAACACAATGATCTGAAAAATCCCAAGACCAGCAGAGGCCTGCTTGATAGGCATGCAAGAGAAGGCTTTTTCTTAAATGACTCCCCAACTATGCAATCCACTGCCCTCTGTGGTCTGAACAGCCTCCATACTTGTTATGACTGAGAGACATGCAGAATTGTCTTTCATTTACTGTGATCATTTTAACTATTTGTTGACATAACAGATTTAAAGGTCATTATGGTTGTTTTGGATTTTAGCTGATTTTTTGGGGGGGATTCTAGATTTAAATTTGTTTTTTTAATTTGTTTTATTGGGTTTTATGATTGTAAATTGTGTTGAGACCTCTCTAGTAGTGGAAAGGCAGGATCATTCTAAGGATAATAGATAAGTAAATAACGAGTCCAAAACCCTTAAAGGTGTCTTTAATCCCACCATCCTCTAATGACTAACACATGTAGGAAACTGTTGGTCTGGTTCAGATAGGTTTCTGTTCTTTTCATTAGAACAGTGATGGCAAACCATTGAGAGACTGAGTGCCCAAACTGTGAATCAAAACCCAGTATTTTTTTTTTTTTTTTGCAAAGTGCCAGTACAGCAATTTAATGTGAATACAGGTGGCTTTAAAGGGGTGATGTCAGGTGCCCACAGAAAGGGCTCTGAGGGCCACCTTTGGCACCTGTGCCATAGGTTCGCCAACACTGCACTAGAATATAGCTTTTCATCTGATTACTTACACTAACTGCTTCCTTCTCTTGCCAGCTTAATTCTTTGCTAGAGATGTGAGGGGACTAGAACAAATCTTATTTTTTAAAATAGAATAATTGCCCAGGATTTTCATTTCCTCCTCTCCCTGCAAGATTTATGTAATCTTTTATTTTAGAGTGTTTTTACATGGCTAAGTTGTTTGAGACAAACTACGTATTTAATGGTTCTTGCCTATTACTGTCCTTAATGGATTTTAAGGTGTGCATTTGTTTTGCAGTAATGGAGACAGGGGAAGCATTCCAATATTACAAGATACTGGACCTTTGAAGTTACTCCTGCTAGGCAGGTCAGCAGCCCTTCATGATGCCCAGCTTTTGAGGGGTGTTGGGGGCAAAAGCTTCCATGCTGGAACCTCACTACCCCTCTTGCCACCAGCACTAGAGAAGATTGTTCACTCTTATCTGCAGATTTTGGTATCTGTGGGCTGGTCTGGGACTGATCCCCTGCAGATACATGGGTCCTACTATAAAATAGTAAAATGAGTACCCAGCTTGCTGGGAGTGGAGGGAATGTGTCACCTGCAAAATTCCTTGGAAAGCACAAAGATAGTATATAAGCAGCACACTTGGCTTTTCCGCTTTCCTTTGTTTAAAAATGCGAAAACCTTCAGTTTATAGATGTCCATGAAGATGACAAAAAAGGAAGCACCAGAAGAAGCATAAATGGCTGAAAGTGAGAAACTGGAGGAGGAAAGACTTATCCAACAAATGCCACTTCGTGGCATGTGTATGCAGTGAATTGGGAGATTTTCTTGCATTTTTCCACCTCTTTTTCTGAAAATTAATGCTCTCTGTGTGAGCTGGAAAGTGTGGAGAAAGCTCCTTGTGCTCATGAGAATATAAGAATACATCTAAAGTGCTGTAAGCCTACCCAAATCTTCTGATCTTTAGGAGAGATCCACTACCCATATAGTGATGTATACTGAAGACTTGAGAAAAGGCAGACAGCTCCCAGGCTAACTTCTTTGCTGCCGTTCTTCTACCCAGAGTCTTTCTTCCTGATGGCATTGCTGCCATGTTTCCTGACATATTCAGACCTCCTTACCACATTAAGGTGGGGTACATTTATGAGGAGGACTGCCAGAAGGACTTGATCAAGCCTGAACTTCCACAGAAATCAGAATGATTAAACTGAGACTATTATTCTTTGTATTTATCATGAGAAGATGAAACCCAATGGAAAAGACTGGGAAAAATTCAAGGTAGTATGAGTGGACATGAGATGGAGTGACTCTGCAAAGGAACCCATAGCCTTGAGTGTGTGAGATCTCAGCAGAATTCTTATTAGTAGGACTTTTCAAAGGTCACAGATTTATTGGGTCAGCACATTTTGCTATTTTGCTGTTTACATCTAGACTCATCCCAGCTCATAGCTGTGCAGGGTCTTTCTGTTTCATTGACACCTCTCTACTCCAGTACTTCTGCATAAGGGAAGGGAAGGGAAAGAATGGAAGAACAGTGCAAAACTCTTGCTTACTTGCCATATTTTCATTAAGACTCCTTTCCTTGGTGTTGCATTTCCTAGGGATTAGTTACGTACATGGATTTCCAGTGAAGTGTCTTTAATCCCCCATGGAGATAGGTCTGCTCTCTCTCTCTCTCTCTCTCTCTCCACACACACACACACACACCCACCTCTGATTGAAATTCTATCCTTTCAATTGGCACTGTGGTCCCTTTCCCCATCCTTGCACCCCTTCTTTAGCAGGTCAGGCAACCCCCAGATTCTCAACCTCTGACCAAGCACCTCATTATTCATGCACACATCTATAATTTCAATCTTGGCTGTGTCCCTTTTAATCAGAGTGGCTGATTAGAGACTTTTCTCCTGTAAAACAAGCTGCTGCTGCTGCTGTGCACCTTCAGTGTCAAGGGAGGAATTGGGTAGGTGCTCCACCCTCCCTTTGGAAGTCGCTCTTATCTGATTCCCAGCTTGGAAGGGTAGCACTTGCCTGCCAATCTTCTTTTGCCCCAACAGCAAATGTTTTTGAAGCTCTCACTTGTCCCTCTGCTGTCATGTTCACTGGAGTGATGATAATAATTTATCTCAGGCAGCAGTCAGAGGTTTGAAAGGATGCCAGCAACATGTTAGCTCTTGTTTTGATAATCAACACACAGTAAGATAAGAGAAAGGCGGGGGGGGGGACTTAGGACAGCCCTTGTTATGTTTAAATTGTTGAAAGATAAACACAGGTCACCTATTTGCTGTTGAAAGTATTTTTATGGGCTGTACAGAGAATGTGGGGAGGGGAGGCTGGCTCAAAAAGGTTGATGTCTGAGGCAAAGGGCAAGGTGGCAAACCCTATCTCTTACCCCTCAACCCTTGGGCTTGTACAAGAACCTACTGGACTGGCAACTGAAGCTTTCTTCAGCACCAGAAGTGGAATTAAGACTTATTTGGCACCACTAAACACAAGGGTCTTGTTTAGATAAGGGACAGGCTGTGAGGAACAGGGCCTGGTCATCCAAAAAAGGGATGGCCAAATCTTCAAGAATAAGGTAGGTGCAAGAGAGGATAATGGGCAACATTTAGTAATTGAGATGGTTGCCTCACTCTGTCTAATGATCTGTTTGAGCACAATCTCACGCTGCCAATGCAGTATAAAACACTGAGAAAGTTAAGAGTTACTTGGGATGACAGCATCATATTTCATCCAGAGAGGTTTAGGTTTGAATCCCAATTTAGGCATGAAATTCATGGCTTGATGTTTAGGCTGTCATCTACATAAACCTAATTTTCAGGAATGTTTGAAGTGTAGTGTGTGTGTGTGTGTGTGTGTGTGTGTGTGAATATGATTTTGGATGGGCACCATACAAAAAATGAAACACTTTCATCATTTCATAAGCATACAAAACAAAATGAAACAAAACGAAACCGGAAACAGTGTCTCGTTATGAAACAAAATGAAAAGGGTTTTTTTTTTCCATTTAAAATGAACCATTTTGTTACACTGTAAAATGGCTCTCCTGGGTCCGAAAGGGGTCCATATTTTGTGGGTGCCTTCCTTGGACTCTCCCCTTTAAGCCCTCTGAATTTGGAGAGGTTTAGGGTTAAGGGAGCCAGGTTATTCAACTCCAAAGGGGGTGCCCCCAGAATAAATATTTCTAATTGCAATGTTATGTACTTGAAAACAGTCATTCCAGGCATCTAGCAGCATGGAAATTACAGTGGAGCTTCCTTAAGCTCTTCTTCCTGTCCCCAATGCAGAGACAAGTAAATGGTTTGTAGTAACTCCACCAGCTACTCATCAAAATGAGATACAATTCTACCTAGGGGGAAAAGGAAATCACTGTATTTGGGTGAAATGTTTATGTTCAGGGATAAGCAATGCCTCTTCTATTTAACAGAATTCTATGTGAGATCATACTTCAAAATAACAAAGTATAACCACCATGTGTGTAATAAAAATTAATGTCAGCATGATGCTATTATGAGAAACGGCAGAGAACTGCATATAATAATTAAGCGGAATCTAATATAGTGCTAATCAAACCTTTTTCCCCATGAGGGAACACAAATATATGTTTTATGATAGAAAATGTTACATCCCAGGTATTCTCTTTCATTTGACCTTGTTTCTATTCAATGTCCTTTACATTGTTGTTCTTTCATATTGGATTTCATGATTTACTTTAGTTTGGGTTTGGATTCATATGGAGAGAAAAAAACTGTTTTGGATTTTTTTGTTATAAACAATTAATGTCAATTTTTTTTAAAAAAAATCAACAGTACACAGGGAAGCACAGATTCTCCCCACCCCCAGGAAGAATGCTTTTTATTTGTAATGTGAGGTTTATTACTTGTTCACAATAGTTGTTTTTTTTAAGTATTTGTGAAATCAATATATTCTGAATTATTCTAGTATATGTGAACATCTTTTCCACTCACTCGTGTGTCTTCTCTCTCACCTGCCCCTGCCAGTTGCACCCCTTCCATCTCCACTGTGTGCAATGTATGTAAGTAGGTGTCCATGCTCATATGCTGGGTTGCACAGAAACTTTGCCACCTGATCTCCTCCTATCTGTCATACTGAATTAGCACTATGCCAGATTGCAAGAATATAAAAAATAAAAAATAACATCATGCCTGTAACAGCTAGCGGCTGTGAAACACAGTCAGCTTGAAGTGGGATGGTTACTAGACAAAGATTGTAAAAAAACTGTGTAATCCCCTTGACTGATATGCAACAGAGTTTCTAATTAAAAGTTTTCCTAAGAGCACATATACACTGACCCTCAAACCATGTGACTACTACATGAATTTAAATCAACTTCAAAATCCCTGATAATCTTCTGATTAATTTTCATAATGTAACTGTCATCTCAGATTATTTATTATTTACATTTATTGATCGATTGCTCATTACTTGCATATTTGTAATGTGTTATTTCTAATGGGACTTGTTCATAAAATTTATAGTCAAAATAAAAATGGTACTTAAGATAATGTGACTAGAGATGGGCACAAAACAAAAAAAAATTGTTCCATTTTTGTTATTCATTTTGTTACATAATGAAACGAATAATGAAAATTGTGATGAAATTGGAACGAACAGAACAGAACCACGAAAATTAGGTTTGTTACATTTTGTTTTTGTTAATGGCGACACGCAATGAAATGAGCTGTTTTTAAATGTTAAAAAATGTCCTGAATATCCGTAAAAACCCAGCAATAATTATTTATTCTGCCTGATAATACCTACCGGGGAGGGGGTCCTTAAAACGTGCATTTATGTCTTTTCTCAGGTCGCTGTATTTTTTTTCTTTAAGGGGAGTTAGGGGACATCGACCCAAAATGGCTCCCAGATGCCTCATATTGATTTCTTGGGTATTAAAATGCCCTGAACATCCATAAAAACGCAGTAATAATTATTTGAAATTATTACCTACCGGGGGGTTGGGGGTCCTTAAAATGTTTGTTTTTGTCTTTCTCCCACCGCGATGTAGTTTTTCTTTTCCCTTTAAGGATGACACAAAATGGATTCCAGCCACAAAATGAATGCAAGCCATGTGATGGGATCATGTAAATTCCTGGACAGTTTCAACCAATAGCATGCCCAGGTTGCAGACTGGGTAGGTGTGGCAGCCACAGAGCGCGTAAAAATCTCTGGCAGCCCCTGTCCTCCTTGCAGTCTGCGTTGGGAGTTAGGGTGGGATTGCTGTCTCTGCGACTCGTTACTTTAGGCCAGCCAGGCAGGTGTGTGTCTCTGTGTTCCTGCTGGCTGCAGCCTGGCTCTTAGGGGAGAGAAATAAGAGATTTCTCTTGCAGCCTCCCTGTGTGCATGCGTACCTCTCAGTGAGTACCCTCCTCTGCCCCGCAGTGCAGTCACTCTGCGGCTGCCTTATGCCCTGGGCAATGCCCGCCGCTGCCTTTGCAGCCTCCCTGCATACCTAGTCTATACTGTCTCTTCCAGCATCATTTTTTTAGTGTTTTCCCTCTGGTCTGGGGTGTTGGGGGATGCCCCCATGCAGAAATACTTTAAATCGCTCAAAAAGCGGGTAAAAATGAAAAACCAAAAACCAAAAAAAAAATGAATTTTTTTCAAAAAAATTCACGAAAAACGAAAATGAACTGAAATGGGACCCGCAATGAAAACCGAAAAACTGAAACTTTTTTTTATTCGTGGCCATCTCTCGTTGTGACACTTATTATGGATTTTTGATTCAATTGTAAATTTAACCTGCAATAGAATATTGAATCTGAAAATTTAATCTACATTAGAAACTGATTTAGTCTGTACCAGTTCAGAATTGCAAGAACATATTAAACTAGCATACAGAAAGTCAAACTAGAATGCTTGTGTCTTTAACAGTTTATGTGGGGTCTTGGTTAAGACATCATGCAAAACTATAGTGTAGTGTGACATGTGAAAACCAATAACCAATATCTGTCCTTGCTTCAGCATGCATATTAAGAGATCAGAAATGGCCACCTCTATATTAAGCCTGTCAGATTTTTCTGCATAAACTGGGCTGAAGGTTAATGGTCTACCTCAATGAGCTATAAGGAGGATCTATGGAATTTCAGTTGTGGAATAGTCAACATCAGGCTGAACAGGAGCAGGATGGAATTGCTACTGCACTCCCAAACCCCTCCAGAGCTGTTTTCAAGGAGCGTGGGGATAGAGTGAGGGTGATGAGAGGAAGGAATGTTCATCATACTGGACCTGAAGTTTCACTGTGTCAGGCTGGATTTAGGCCTATGGCTTGATAGTGGTTTGTTCAGCAGCCTAGCCTAATTGCAGTTTGTTCCAGTTTGGAAAAAACAACAAACTGCAGTGAAATGGAAGTAGAATTAGGTGCTTCCTAGTGCCCCTAGTCTGCACCACAGGAGAAGTGAGGTGCAGAGAACACAGTCCAAAGTTTCACATAGATCCAAATACTACTTTTGGTTTTTGAACCTCAAATGTCTTTGTGATTGAGCACAGTTCATTGTTATTCTTAATAGAAGGGGTGAAAATAAATTCTTCACAGAAACCGCAGCTCCCTGAGCAACCACAATAATGCAGTAAGCATGAACTTTCCACAAAAAAATTTAAACTGTTATTCAAGCTTTAGGCCTTGGTCCAATGGCAACTCCAATGCATTCATAACGTTAGCTCATCCAGAACGGCTTCATCATAAATTTCACCTGAGGAAAATAGACAACTATAAAAGAAATCTGGCAGTTTTTCTTTCAGTCACCTTAGAATTTTTTAAGATGAATCATTTTACTTTTTTGTTAAACTTTGTGAGGAAGCCCAAGATCCAAATTCTGAAAAATGAGAATTTGGACCACAGATAAATTTATCAAAAGTAAACTGACTGAGCTAAAATCTCAATCATTTGTACAGATCTACTGTAACTCAGTAGGCCAGGAACAGTATCATGTTTTAATTGTCTGCCTGTGTGTGTGTGTTGTGTCGTTACAGTTGTGACCGACTCTTCGTGACTCCATGTCCATGGAGTTTTCTTGGCAGGAATACTGGAGTGGTTTGCCAGTTCCTACTCCAGGCGCCTACAACACCTGGTATTCCCTGGTTGTCTCCCATCCAAGTACTAACCAGGCGCCGACCCTGCTTAGCTTCCAAAATCAGGCAAGATTGGATGTGCTTAGGGCATCTAGGCAGCTAATTGTCTGCCTAGTGGCTATTAAAAATAAAGAGCACAGCAGAAAACTGGAGTTGGATTGGGATAAATGTCTCAAAGAGACGATATGGAGGAAAGGACTAAAATGGAGTCTACAGCTCGTTAGTAACTCATTTCCTAAATGTTAGACTGCATGGCTTCAAACTGTATTTGCTTAATTGTAAGAAAAGCAAAATGCCTTCCATGCCACTACATCACTTTGGTCCCTGCATAGCAAGTAAGAAGTTGGCTGCCTTTAATATGTTTATAGTGGCTAGAAATAATAGGGTGGCTTGCCACTCATAAATCCAGAAAGAATTGTGTGAGTACATCTGTTTGTGCACAGTCTTATAGAGAGGCTGATGCTGAGAAGAGCCTTACAGAAATATCTTGCCCTCATTTCTAAAACAATTACTAGGTTCAGACACTATATACTCAAAAGAAGGATTTGCCATGATATGAAAAAGAGGTATCACTTTGTCAGCTTTTCTATTGCTCCTGCATTAGCAACTGCAGAAAATAAAGGAGTTAGTATAATCCAGACAAGACACCTCACAGCTGATGCAAATTGCCTACTGCATTCACCTAAAAGTTTGGAGTCTTGTTGCCAGTCAGAGCATCTCCCCTGAAAGAACTTCTGCTTCTTCCATGTGGCCCAAGCCTCGTTCTTCTCATGGGTGGCCATGCTGAGAAAGGCCAAGGTCTCCACTAGGAATCCAGACTTCTCAGTCGTAGCCCCATCTTCATGGAATGGGTACCTGCTGGAGATTCATCAGGCCTCCGCCTCCTCCCTCCCTCCCTCAAGATGCTGAAGACCTAGCTTTTTAAGGAGGCATTTAAAGACATCCTTCCCCTGAGGTGGCTGTGGGATCCAGCTTCACCTTTCACTGCCATCATTTGGCTTTCGATTATTCATTGGGGGATTTATTTCTAATTTTTCTTTATCATTGTTATTTGTGATGGGGTTTTCTTTTTGGGAGGGAGTTGTTTGGAGTAGCTAATATATGTTGTTTACCACCCAGAGTAGTGCATGTCACTAGGCTGGGCAGTCTACAAATGTCTGTGTATTATTAAATTATTAAATATAAGTTATTAATAATACACAGAGATGGCTGCACATACATACACAATTGCACCCAGAGAGACATCCATGGATCAACACACCCCAAACCAATGGTGTAACTCCCCACTAACTTCCATAGGCTAGAATTTCAAGTCATAAGACCCTGAGTCCATGCTGTTCTTCAGTACCACAAAAAAAAAAAACTAAAAGCGAAAATGCCTTCTTAATCTCTGTACCTTTCTAATTCCCCAGTCATGCCTCATATCAGTTTACTAAGAACATTTACTTCACTTCATTACTCCCTGACCAAAATATCTTCTGAAGCCTGTCATGACAGATTTATATTCTGACCATCAGACAGGAATGAAGTTCTCTGCTTTTCCTTTACCTATACTACATAAACATGTCCAGGGTGGTGTGCGTAGGGCTTTTCCGATTATGTATGTGTGCAATATTCCCCAGCAGAGGACTAACACTATATAATCCAATGCTCCTGGGAGAAAGACACTGTGTGGGAATAAGGGAAACAGCTCTCTTCCTTTGCAAAAAAAAGGTCAACCTGATGTCTTGCATGGTTTAAAGGCTGCAACTGTGACAGGCAACAGTATTTTTTAAAGAACAGATTTCACAGTGACAATATAATTCAACCTTTTCTAGCAAAGTGTCCTGTTCTTCAGAATCGCCCACATGCATTTTATATATATTTTGCTTCTACCTACGCTATACAAGCTCTTAAACAGGGAAAGAAATAAAGTTGAAGCTGCTGATACATCTACTATTCAACAGCAAAATTATGCAAGATGAAACCTTTGCAATAAAATATTATTTCTCATGAGCCTCCTTCCTTCAAAGCTGCTGAGGCTGCACAATCAACTTGCAAATGAATTGCTCACCTCCCAGTAACTTACCAGCAAACAAATGCAAGCTAATTTGCAGCTTTCAGAGGTGCAAGCATTTTGTGCCAGGATAAACAGATCATTTTGATTCCTAAAGAAAACCGTGCTTCTAATTGTAAAACTGACCTCTCATGTGATTTGGCCTCAAGATAGCTAAGAAACCCCAAGACCCCCTGGCACTTTGCAAACAACATTCTGAGAGTGCCATTTAATGCACAGTCCCTTTGGTCTAGAAATGTAAAATTTCTGGAAATTTTGAAGAACCCAGGAGAAAAATAGAAAAATTGAGGAAACAACATTCGCCCCACAAAGTTTCCAGAAATTTTACATTTCTACTTTGGTCAAACATTCTGCTAAATGGATGGACATTGGGTGGTCCTGCCACTGATGTCAGAAATGAATCAGGATAACTGATGCTTATTACAGCGCATCTGCTAGTATGCTTACCTTGTGCCAGTTTGGTTAGACCATCATCACTGACAATTCTGTGACTGGCTGATGTTAATAAGGTAGCAGCAATACTGCCAAGTACTCTTTCATAAAACCAAAGTGTTCTGCTTACATACTGCCCTATAGAGCTTAAAGCACTCTCTGTGCGGTTTACAATTTAATTATGCAGGCTACACTCCCCACCTCCAAGTGAGCTGGGTACTCCAACCTCAGAAGGATAGAAGGCTGTGTCCACCATGAACCAGCTACCTGGGATTGAACCCCAGGTCGTGAGCAGTTTTAGGTGCAGTACAGGCATTTATCCACTGCAAGAGTGGGTTAAATGCCTGTACTGGAGATTACGGGACCCCAAGTAATGCATTCCTTCTGGCAGCCTAGACTGCAACCCTATCCACCAAGTTCTACATGAGCATTGAGATTTGCTGGGGAGGGCCTCCTCTCTGTTCCACTACTGGGAACAAGACATTTTATAGAGGTAGGAGAGATTTTGTTGTTGTGGCACCCCACCTGTGGAATAGCCTCCCCGTGGAGGCCCACTTGGTGGTGTTGCTAGTCCCATTCCATAGGCAGGTCAAAAATCAGGCTCTGCATTAAGGCTTTGGGGACTTGGGGTCACAGCCTCTCCAGATTATGAAGCTCTATTATTGTACCCATTCTTTAAACAGTCTTACATTGTTCTAGAGTGTTACATTATTTTAGATTATTTTAAATAATTGAGATCACTCATTGATTGAAATGGTTTCACTATCTATAACCTGCCTTAAGATCTCTTTGGTAGAGGGCAACATGCAAATACTGTGATAAATAAATAAAAAACTAATAAATGCATATCTGAAATTCTTGAGAACAATTTCATGCATTTGATGAAGCACACCCCACTCCATGAGAACACAATAACACATTGCATGCTAATGCGCCACAGGGGAATTCTTTTGTATGGATGCAACAGTGAAACCTGGCAACTTGGATTTTTCAGTCGTCTGCAAACTCTTCTGGAGCTTAGTCTGAGCTATAAAGGGACCATTCAAGCTTCTGAGTCTGCCGCCATAGTTGCAAACCTTTTCTAGGCATGGCAAAGAGTGCCCTTGGCATGTATGTGCAGATCTTAAGGCGCTAATGCTGCTATAAAGCTAGCTTCTATTGTACAGAGCAGTTAAATGGACAGAGGTGAGTGAACCATATCTGGCTGATAAAAATATATCAATATTAGAATCTAAGTTAAATAAAGGTTTAAGGATATTTATTTATTTATTTATTTATTTATTTATTTATTTATTTATTTATCAGATTTTTGTACTGCCCATCTGGCAGCGAGGCCACTCTAGACAGTTAGCAACAATCAGTACAATACAATGCAATATAATACAATACAATACAACAACATATAATTCATACAATAAAATAAAATCAACTTAAAATACAGTAAATATAATAAAAATAAAAATGAACAATATAAAATGACATATAAATTCCATCAAACTATAATATTATTGGTGGGCAAAAATATATATTTTAGTGGGTGGACACTAGATTAATGTTAAGTTTGAGGAGATGCCTGCTTAAAAAACAGGTTTTCAGTAGTTTTTAAAAACCAGCTAAAGAGGGGGCCAGGCAGATGTCCGGGGGGTGGGGCGGGGGGAGATTATTCCACAGATGAGGGGCAATGGCCAGAAAGGGCCCTGTTTCTGTTTTTTTCTCCCCTTTTCAGGCCTTTCGTATGTTAATTGCCTCAAATGCCTAGCCTGGAAAGATCAGGTATTATGGGCAGCTTTCACTGGGAGAAGGTGCTCTGACAAGTAGCGAGGTCCTAAACCATTTAGGACTTTGTATGTCATAATTAAAACCTTGACGTCGATGCAGAACCAAACTAGGAGCCAGTGCAGGGCAGCCAGCACTGGAGATATATGGTCATATTTTCTAGTCCCAGTCAGCAATCTAGTCGCCATATTCTGGATCAGCTGTAGCCTCCACATCAGCCTCAAGGGCAGCCCCATGTAGCGAGATAAGAAGTGCAATTTGGTTTCATCAAGTAGCTTCAAGGCAGACAATGTATAGGTTTTACGTTATTGGACTGATATAAAGTTAAAATTTTGTTAAATCCTGGGCTTTTATTTCTATTTTTTGTTTTGCATAAAGAACAGTTCCACAATGTGTCCTCCTTAACCAACTTTTTCTGTTTGGAGAAATTGAAAGATGGCTGTATTGCAAATATTCCTTACCCCACCTCCACTCCCGATTAGGACTACAGAAACAGTTTTACAAGAAAAGACAGAGCATTGAGATGAAAGACAATGCTTGAATCAATAATAACTGATAGCGGGGAACAGTGAGATTATTTTTCATCATTATTAGATATGGGTACCATTTCCTCAAGATCTGGGAGTTGAGTCATAGCAACTGGACTTCTTTTCTTGAGAGATTAAAATGTTTTGGTGCTCATCCAAACAGCTTCATCATTCCTTAAGTTGCATGAGTAAACAAGAAAGGGACATGCAGTTCAACAGAATGGAGACATACTTGCGAAAATGTGAATTCAAAATGGATTTCAATGCACTTGAGAAAGAATTCTCTCAATAACACCTTATACCTTCTAAAGCAGCATTTCTGTTAAAAAAAAATTGCTGGTTAAGTGCACAAGTTTCACAACACAGGGATACATTATGTGTGTTTATATCTTGTTTGACAACACATACCATTTGGCAATGCCTCTTAGATAAGTACATCCGATCTCGCCTGATTTCGGAAGCTAAGCAGGGTCAGCCCTGGTTAGTACTTGGATGGGAGACCACCAGGGAATACCAGGTGCTGTAGGCACCTGGAGTAGGAACTGGCAAGCCACTCCAGTATTCCTGCCAAGAAAACTCCATGGACATGGAGTCACGAAGAGTCAGTCATGACTGTAACGACACAACACACACACACACACACACACCATTTGGCAATCTGTGGTTGGGTCTATTAATAACATGCTACATAGTAACATACTGCTGGATTCCCCAAGTAATTTGTTGGCTTAATCAGTAGACTAGCTTATGAATCAAGTATCAAACCGGTTACAAATAGACTTGTTGCCACCAAGGTGACCATGGCAACAAACGGGGGGGGGGGTTGAAGTCTGAAGGCACATCCAGACAGATATTTGTCCCCCCCCCTTCCCCATTTTGATCTATTTCTGGGGCAGAGTGATCTTCTCTTTTTAAGGAGAAAAGTAGGGTAATAATATTTTAAACAATTAAATCAATAAACTGTGCAGCGGACACACAATGAATTGGGCAATTTGCCTCCATTTGCCCACAGAGCATCAGCACCTGCCAGGGGCTTCTACCTCTTTTGGAGTGGGTTGGCGTGCTCTTGCTCTCATTTATACTCGCACTGGGCACGTGACCACAGGGAATGTATCAAAATCAAGCCTTCAAAGCTGCCAAGCCTCCTTCTGATTGGAATTTCCCGTATCCTGAAAATAAACTTCATAAACAAGCTGCTTCAGGATATCAGCAAATTTTAGAAATGCTATTACAAAAAAAAACCTATTCTCACATTATATCTGTGCATAGGTATAGAGTGGTACCTTGTATAAAGGAATTAATTCGTTCCAAATGAAATTATGTTAAACAAATTTTCCTTTATACAAATTCCCATAGGAATGCATTGAAAATGGAGTAATCCCATTTTTATGTTGTACGGATTCTCCCCATAGGAAATTATGTTAAGCAAATTTCCCCTATCTCCAGAATTTTTATGTTGTACAAATTTTGTTATACAAGCTGTTTGTTATACAAGGGTCCACTGTGCATCTATAATCATACACCTATGGATCTATATTTATATACCCTTCACACACACACACACATATAAAGGAGGTACAAAGGTGTGTGCCACTGAAATGTCTGTCTCCCTCTTCATGGCACAAAATTTCGTATATCCTTCATACTTGAAGTAATTACTTAAAGATTTCTAGAGGAAAAGGTGGAAGGTGAGGGGGCTTTCTCTTATTAAGTATTACAGCTCAGCTTGTCAGTTTGGTATTTGAAAGGAGTGGGTTCAGGTGAGTGATACTGGATAAATCACAGCAATTTGAGATATCACTTTGCTCTCTGACAGCGCTTGAATTTCTTCCATGCTGTAACAGCTCCTCTTTTCTCACTTGGAGTGAAATCCCTCATCCTGGGCCGTTCTCGGTGGATGTTGTGCAGTGAGGGTTTGGATGTTTCCCAGCACTCACTCCCCAAACCGCTATGGTTGATTGGCCTGGGGATTTTAGGATTCCCTTTCTCCTCTCCAAAAAGCCCTGTTCACTGGACATCTGCTTTTATTATTTGGCCTCATGAGGGGCTGAGGTTGGAGGAGGAAGGAGTCTATCAACTGGCCCTAGAGACTTGATTACACTTGATACCCTGCCTTTCTCTTGTATTTCTTGTTCTTATTTGTCTACAGTCAGTATTTCAAGATGCACTGCAGCTGCACTCTCTCTCTCTCTCTCTCTCTCTCTCTCTCTCTCTCTCTCTCTCTC
>JAHTLZ010003547.1:5730567-5745554 GCA_023846285.1 Phrynocephalus versicolor | reverse complement strand
AGAACTGTTCACTTTGGGTGGCATGGGCTCTCCAGCACAAAAGTGTTCTCTTCCTACTTGCACTTAATCCTTTTCTGTCCCTGGACAGATCTGAGGTTGAAGCTGCAATCTTATGCACACAAAGTGCATTCTATGTCATTGAGAGGAGTACTCAGTTTCTAAGGATTTGTACTGTTGGGGTGCAAACCACACCATGGGAAAATGAGAATGGATCTGCTATAAAGTAACAAATAGGAACTTAGGTTTCCATGAGCGAATCCACATCGAGGTCAGCAGGGAGAGAGGGAGACAGAGAGAGAGAACTGGCCATGTGTCTTGTTTGCAGCTTGTTAAGTTAGCTCTGGTGTGGCAATCTAGATTTGCAAGAGCCACAGCTACAGAAGAGCTACCTTAGCAAACTGCAAAGAAGTGCTTCAGCAATTTTCTCCCACTCCAGGTTTTGGATTTCCCGAAGCCACAGTGAGGGTGCAGTGGCTGCAGGAAATTCAAAAGCCTGCTGTTCGATCCTTGTTTTCCCAAAGGGTACCACCCTTGCTGTTTGATCCTCACTTTCCTGCAAGGTAGCTACCTTTGGGAAAGCAAGGATCGAAGAGCTGGTTTTGGATTTCCCATTGGCAACAGTGAGGGTGCTGTTCCTCAAAACCCTGCTCTTCAATCCTCACTTTCCCAAAGGGTAGCACCGGAGCATTTGTACCACTTTATTCAGGTTAAATTGCTGTATTGGCACTTTGCAAAAAATAAGTGGGTTTTGAATCGCAGTTTGGGGACTTGGTCTCCAAATGGTTTACCATCACTGCACAAGGGACTCTTATTATGAAGAATGAACTTCAACATTAAAGTTTTTTAAAAAATAAAATGTAAAACTTTTATTGTGTCACAATTGGTTATTCAATATTTGGATGTTGAATCATGGCAACTGGACTTATTTTTCTTGAGAGATAGAAGTGTTTTGATTCTCATTCAAACTGCATCAGTCTGAATAAAGCTAGTGCGAGTCCTCCATCTTATAGTCCACTTTGACTCTACACCTTCAGCACCTTAGGCCATTGTGCACCTTAAGGGCTATGGATACTGTTGTCTAACTAACAAGCCTGTTCAGGCCATTGTTCATCTTATGAGCCTATTTCATACCAGGGTGACTATAAGATGGAGGACTCACACTAGCTTTATTCAGACTGATGAAACTGTTTGGATGAGCAGAAAAATGTTTCAATCTCTCAAGAAAAATAAGCCCAATTGCCATGACTCAGCTTCCAGAAAAACTCACCTGGATGACTGGGAATCTTCACAGACATAACATTATTCAATATTGTTTGTTTATTTATTTCACTTATATGCCACACCATCTGGTGTAAAAGCCAATCTGGGTGGTTTAAAGAATTTAACATAAATATTAAAACATAATAACAGACGTAGATGATAATTAAAATAAAAAACATCAGAATTAAACAAAATATTGCAATCCAAGATGCTGTAACAGAGGTAAAGTAAATATTTCAAAAATGGTTCAGCAGCAATGATAATTAATAACCACAGAAAGCGGTTTTGAAAAGCCAGGTCTTCAAGAGTTTTTTAAAGACCTGCAGCATGGGTGCCAGGCAGATCTCTGGGGGGAGTTGATTCCAAAGACGAGGTGGCACCACCAAGAAAGACCGATGCCTGCTAATTATTTTATGGGCTCCCCTTGGTGTTGGTACCCTCAGATGACCTGCCTGTTAAGAACAAGTGCTCCAGGTGGTATTTTGAGGTAGGAGCGGTTTGGACAGATAGCAAGGTACTAAACCATTTAGGGCAGTGTTGGTGAACCTATGGCATGGGTGCCAAAGGTGGCACTCGGAGCCCTTTCTGTGGGCACCTGACGTCGCCCCCTTCACAGCCACCTGTATGCAGGTTAAACTGCTGTATTGGCACTTTGCAAAAAAAAAAATAGCGGGTTTTGAATCGTAATTTGGGCACTCGGTCTCTAAAAGCTTCGCCATCACTGGTTTAGGGCTTTGTATGTCAACATCAAAACCTTGAAAACAATGCAGAAATGGATTGCTGTTATAGTAGATTAGCCGATGTAATAAAATATCGATTTGATAACATGTTACTAGAGATGGGCACAAAATGTTCATTTTGTTATTCGTTATTCATTTTGTTATTCGTTATTCATTTCATTACCTAACAAAATGAATAACAAACCCCAGAGTGAATTCAGAACGAAACGAAACAAACCGAAAAAAATTGGTTCGGTTCGGTTCAGTTCGTTAATGGCGGCAATTAGAGATGGGCACAAAATGAACTTTTAGTTCATTTCATTATTCGTTATTTGTTTCATTACCTAACAAAATGAATAGTGAACCCCAGAATGAATTTAGAATGAAATGAAGCGAAATGAAAAAAAATGGTTCAGTTCGTTTTGTTTCATTAATGGCAGCGATGTCTCCTACCTGGTACTGGTCTTCAGTCTTCCTGGCTGCAGGGAAAAGCCCAGGAAGTAAAAAAAAATACTGTGGTCTGAAGTAAAAAAAATTTACTGTGGTTGGAAGTAAAAAAATTTAAAAATAAAATAAAAATAAAAATAAAATAAAGGAGTGCCGATCTGGCCCCAGGGGTGGCTGCGTTAACAACTTAAAATCAAGAAAAAATATTAAAAATAAAGCTAGCACTGACTGGGCCTCAGGGGCCATGCGGTCGGCGCTTGAAAAAAAAAAGGAGCACTGACCCGACCCTAGGGGTAGCCGGGTTGGCACCCTAAAATCAAGAAAAAATATAAAAAATAAAACCAGTACCGACCGGGCCCCAGGGGCCGCACGTTCAGCGCTTGAAGAAAAAAACAAAACAAAAAAGCTCCATGCTACAACCCAGAAGTAAATAAAATAAAAATAAAACAAGAACAAAATAAAGGAGCGCCGACCCGGCCCCAGGGGTGGCTGGGTCGGCACCCTAAATACAAGAAAAAAATTAAAAATAAAACCAGCACCAACCAGGCCCCAGGGGCTGTGTAGTTGGCACTTGGAAAAAAATAAATTAAAAAAAAAAGGATTGCTGTCCCAGCCCGAGGGGAGGCTGGGTTGGCACCCTAAAATCAAGGAAAAAATATAAAAAATAAAACAACACCGACCAGACCCCAGGGGCTGCGTGGTCAGCACTTGAAGAAAAGAAAAAAGAGCTCTGTGCTACAGATGTAGCGCGGGCAGGAAATTGGAAGTAAAAAAGTAAAATAAAAATAAAATAAAATAAAATAAAATAAAATAAAATAAAATAAAAGGATTTCCCTGCCACCACTGCTGCCGGCTGGTAAGATGATGATGAGGATGATGTGGATGATGAGGATGAGAATGCTGCCAGTCCAGTTTGTGCAGTTGCAATGTCTGTTGTTGTTTTTTTTTAATGTTTTTTCCCACCGCACACTGTCAAATTGATTAAATCACTCAAAGTGGGGGGAAATGAATAACAAATCAATTAACCAACAAAATGATTTTTTTTCTAAAAAATTTGTTAAAACTGAAATGAACCAAACGAAACCCTAAAACAATCCAAACCAAAACTAATCACCCTTTTTTCTGTTCGTGTCCATCTCTACTTGTTACTATTACCATTGTTTTCTTTGTTTCATAGAACCAGACTATTTGGCAGTTTCAGACTATTACACCAGACAACTGTCTCCTGAGAGAGACACACACTCTGCTGCCTCAACCTAAATCACACAGGAAACAACAACAACAACAACAACCCTCTTTTATATGTACTAGCCACACCCACCAGCTCACAGATTGGCTATGTAGCATTCTATATTACATATTCCTAACTACGCATACATGTTCATAAATTTCCTCCTGTCTGTCACAGTTATCCACAATTACTAATACATAAACTGCAGAACTAATCTTCTGATGCTCATTTAAAAGAGTTCCAATCGCACAGCCCAAATAATACTATGAAACTCATCCGGAATCCTGCTAGCAGAGTGAGCAAAGAGAAACACTCAGTGTGGATTTAAAATGCTGGGGATGCTTTGTTCTCCATTTCCCTAAATCTTAAACCCGCAACATTTATGAAGAGTTAAGTGATTTTTCACCCGAGAGAAATACATTCGTGTTGGGTCTTTCATTAGTTTCCTGGCACCGCATTCTCCTTAACTGGTTCAGCATGTCACCAAATGTCTTGTTTGCCACAGTTTTCCCCTAGGAACAAAAACCAGGGCCACGAGTCATGTTGAATCCAGAGAAAGCCCTTTGTGCCGCTTTCTAGGTATTCTCAAGTTCTCTTCCCTAAACCCTGTCAAAGAGTTTCAGTACCTTTCCAATTGCTTTCACTGAAGAACATAGTCAGGCTGGGTGCAGGCAGTTATGTTTACTTTGAACATAGTTAACCATGTTTTCTTCTTCTTCCATAATTCAGCACAGTCAGGGGTGGAATTTGGTATTACACAACAAAGCATTCTTCCAGGCACTGGTGACACTATTTTCTTTTTAAAAGCAAAAAGGTAGTCTGTTCTCAACTTGACAAAATTAACAGAGGAAAAAGAGGAAATTCCCACCTTCAGCTGCGGACTTTTTTTGCGATTCTGGAATCAGATCAGAGTGCTATCTTCCCGTCAAATCCTCCTGCCACTGATCATGGCTTATGTTAGGCACTACTTTGACTGAAGACAAAGCAAGCACCATATTAAAAAGTGAATACTGCAATAAACATTTTCTCTTCTGTAGCAACAAGTCTATTTGAGGGAAGGGAAAAAAGTTGATGAAGTGTCCCCTGATCCCTTTTAATGTCAGAAGGATTTTTTAAAAAATGTGTCCCATCCCCCCATTGGTATGTGCCTATGCATTTTTCCCTTAAAATATGAAACTGAGCTTTACAGCTTTAACCAAGGTTGATGGCAATATGCCTAGAGAATATTGCTAGCAGCTTGTTCTTCTATGACACCCACCCTTCATCTGGATGTAATATCTCAATAGTGCTCCAGAAGACTGAATTTTATTTAGGTTTTAAGCATGACAATAAAAAAGCCAACCAAATACTCCAATGGCAGGGGCTTTGCCAATTAAAGGAATCAGGTTTACAGGGAGGCAACTGAATGGATGACTTTATCATGTGCAGTCGATTAATGAATGCTACTGCCTATCATCAAAAAAGAGAGGTCATCAGAAGACTATTTCATTTGATTTTGTAAGGCATATTTGTAAAAGGAAGACATGCCTGCTTAGTGCTAGAAACAGTGACCTACTTGCCCCTCAAAATCAAAGCTATGCATCATCCTCCAGGACAGTTGAGTCCTTCCTCATAGTGAAGCTGGAATTGCAAGTAACATCTGATGTTTTTTAATGATAAACTTGCTGGTATCTAATATTCTTAGCAACAACAACAAAACTGAAAAACAGAAATGTTCGGTTTCAAATATTTCCATCTTTCTCGGGTTTCATTGTCTGGCTGTGGAGCTGGGAGGTTCTCCACTGTGCCTTGTGTGAGAAAAAAACTGCCTGTGTGGCCTTGGGCCAGCTGCACAGTCCCAGGACACCCCCAGAGTAACAAAATACTTTCTACTTGGAAAGCCCTACCATAAGTCAGAATTGACTTGATATTTATTTATTTATTTATTTATTTATTTATTTATTTATTTATTTATTTATTTATACACTTGCATACTGCCATTTTTCTGAAAGGAACTTGGGGCATTTTACAGTAATCAAAGAAATAATAGTAGTAAAAAGGTGAAGAAAATAAATAAAGCATTAAATAGTAAAATGTAGGGATAGGCATCAAATGAAAAATAAAAGGCGGATTCATCAATTCATTATGTAATGAAATAATACTGAAGAAGCTGCATTTCATTACAAATGAACCAAAATGGCAGGGTTTTTTTTTTGTTTGTTTAAACGAACCATTTTGTTCCGCTTGTAAGAGGCCCACCATCATTGCCTCCTCCCAACTGGGAGGCAGTAGGGAATCCCCCGCAAGGGGCTGAGAGGGGAGTGCTTCCCTCTCAGCCCCCTGCCATGGGATTCCCCACTGCCTCTCACCTAGGAGGTGGCATCGGGCAGAGAGTTCAAGGAGGACTTATCCTATTGCGCCCACCTCCGCTGCTGCCTTGCTGAGGCAGGTAAAGGAGCGAGCAAGGAGGGGAGTGAGTCCTCCTCCAACAGTTTTCTTCTCTGCTGTCACTGCCATTTTAAACTGGCAGCAGCCTCTGACAGCTACTGTAGTCTTGCAATACGCAGCAGGTGTTATAAACTGGACACAGGCAGAATTAGAAGCATTTGATAGAAAGACAATAAAAGTGATGACATTAAACCGTGCACTACATCCACAAAGTGATGTCAACACATCATTAGTTGTTGATGATGTGTTGACACTCAGACTGATTATTTAGCCCGTCATAATAAAGTAGCAGCAATGTTTCACTGGAACATATGTAAAAATTTCAATCTACCATCAAGCAAGAACTGGTGGGAACATCAGCCAGAAAAGATTACCGAAAATGAAGTTATCAAGCTGCTCTGGGATTTCAAAATCCAATGCAACACACATGTTGTCCAAAATACTCCAGATATTATGAAAGCATAAACAAGAAAACAAAGTTCAAATTGTCAACATGGCAATACCAGAAGCCACAAGATTCAATGGCAAAGAGTTAGAAAAGACATACAAAATATAAAAGCTATGGGATAAGAAAGCAAGAACAAAACCAATAATAATAGATGCCTTGGGTACAATCCCAAAAGTCCTGGATCAACATCTGAAAACCCTTGGCGTTGGCATTGACAAGATCAACATCAGTCAAGTACAAATGGTGACATTATTAGGAACAGCATATATTCTACAAGGATATCTCTACTCATCCTAGGCTCTTGGAAAGAGCTCAATCATTGGAGAAGGCTAACTCCAGCTTAACACCTGGCAGATGTGTTCACCAGATAATTAATAATAATAATAATAATAATAATAATAATAATACAGTTGAAGACAGCTGAAGAAAAGAAGAATGCGTTGGCAGATTATGTAAAAATAGTACAGAGCCAGCATTATTGGAGGTTAAGAGCAGGGAGGTGTTTAAAGTAAAGCAAACAAAGGGTCAATACAGGAAAACAACAATGCAAATACAAGCTGATAACTGGCATAATAAAGCACTGCATGGTCAGTTCCTTGAAAAAGTCAAAAGAAAAGTAGATGATGAAAAGACCTGGTTATGGCTCACCAATGGAACACTGAAAAAAGAGACAGAAGCCCTGATTTTTGCAGCTCAAGAACAAGCTATCAGAACAAATGCAGTTAAGGCTAGAATAGAAAAATCAGCTGAGTCCCCCACATGTAGACTCTGCAAAGAGGCAGATGAAACTATCGACCATATATTGAGTTGTTGCAAGAAAATTGCTCAGACTGATTACAAACAGCGTCATAATGTAGTTGCTCAAATTGTCCACTGGAATTTGTGTCAGAACTATCATCTGCCCATAGCAAATAACTGGTGGGACCATAAGCCTGAAAAAGTGACTGAAAATGAGCATGCAAAATTACTTTGGGACTTCCGAACACAGACAGACAGGGTTTTGGAGCATAATACCCCAGATATTGTGATTGTGGAGAAGAAAAGGGTGTGGATCATTGATGTTGCTATACCAGGTGATAGTAGAGTCACTAAGAAACAACTTGAAAAAAATGGTAATCGGCACACTCGGTACGGTACCTAAAGAGCTAAGCAAGTATTTAGAAGAAATTGGAGTTGACAAAATCACCATCAGTCAGCTGCAGAAAGCCACCTTACTGGGATCTGCTCGCATAATTTGCCGATACATCACTAAGTCCTAAACGCTTGGGAAGCATTCGACTAGTGATTGGTAATACAAAATCCAGCATAGATGACTGTGTGGTTAATAATAATAATAATAATAATAATAATAATAATAATAATAATAATAATAATAATAATAATAATAATAATAATAATAATAATAATAATAATAAAGTTGTCATTGTACATATATACATATTGTGCACAAAGAAATCAGATTTTAACTCAGTCGGCAATAATCATGGCAATCATGTAAATCAGGGGTCCTCAAACTACCCCCCAGGGGTCTGAATCTAGCCCCCGGGACCAATTGCATACCCACCCCCGCACTTTGAGAGCGAGCAGGTAAGCTGGCCTCTGCAGCTGCTTCTATTGCTGAGGCAGTTCAAAGTGGTGGGCTGTCTTGCTTCCCCAACTCTCCCACCTGCTGCCCATCTACATGGTTGCTATCAATTATTGCTGCTGAACTGCGACTTTAAGTCAAGATGCTAAGATGCCTCAGATGTTTTAAATTGTTGTTTTATCTTTGTTGTTGTTTCTTTGTACTGCTGTTTTATCTCTTTGCTTTGTATTACATTGCCTGCTGACTCGCTCAGCTATCTTGGAAGCCACCCAGAGTTCCGTGCCGGAAGATGGGGGGGGGGGTAAAAATCCAATCAATCAATCAATCAATAAATAAATAGGCTCACTGGCTAGTGGGGAAGTTCAAAGCGAGAGGGCTGTGGCAAGGTCCCCTGCTCCCCCCACCCATCGCCCAGATGATCAGGGTGCAAACTGCAGCCGAGAGGGGCACTTTAAAATGAGAGGGCTGTGGCTGGAACTGTGTCAAGTTTGCCCGAGAAAGAATCCAGGTGAGGAAGCAGCGCACCCAGTCTGTCTTGACTCCAGAGAGAGAGAGAGAGAGAGAGAGAGAGAGAGAGAGAGAGAGAGAGACAACGAGAGAGAGAGAGAGAGAGAGAGAGAGTAGAGGAAGAGTATAAGTGTGATATTCTTGCTAAGAAGTTAGTAGAAAGTGGGATAGATAGTGCTACTGTTAGGTGGATTTGTAATTGGTTGACTGATCACACCCAAAGGGTGACCATAAATAGCCTCTCTTCAGGTTGGAGAGACGTGACCAGTGGGGTGCCCCAGGGTTCTGTTCTGGGTCCAGTGCTGTTCAATATCTTTATTAATGACTTGGATGAAGGAATAGAAAGTATGCTAATTAAATTTGCAGATGATACCAAATTGGGAGGGTTTGATAATTCCCTAGAGGATAGGATGAAAATTCAAAAAGACCTTGACAGATTAGAGTGCTGGGCCAAAGCTAACGGAATGGATTTCAAAAGAGGGAAATGTAGGGTGGTACATCTAGGTAAAAAGAATGAATTGCACAGATATAGGATGGGGGATACATGGCTGGAGAATAGTACCTGTGAAAGGGATTTGGGAGTCTTGGTGGACCACAAATTGAACATGAGTCAGCAGTGTGGTGTGGCAGCCAGGAAAGCCAATGTGAGTCTTGGTTGCATCAACAGAACCATAGTGTCTAGATCAAGGGAAGTGATACTACCACTCTATTCTGCTCTGGTCAGACCCCACCTGGTGTACTGTGTCCAGTTCTGTGCGCCTCAATTTAAAAAGGATGTTGACAACCTCGAGCGGATGCAGAGGAGGGCGACCAGGATGGTTGAGGATCTGGAGGAAATGTCTTATGAGGAATGGCTTAGGGAACTGGGAATGTTTAGCCTTTCAAAAAGAAGGCTGAGGGGGGATATGATAGCTATGTTTAAATATTTGAAAGGATGTCATATTGAAGAGGGAACAGGTTTGTTTTCCATGGCTTCAGAGACTAGGACTCGGGGCAATGGTTTCAAACTATAGGAAAAGAGATTCCATTTGAACATTAGGAAGAACTTCATGACAGTTAGAGCTGTTTGGCAGTGGAATATGCTGCCACAAAGGGTGGTGGAGTCTCCTTCCTTGGAGGTTTTTAAGCAGAGACTGGATGGCCATCTGTCGGAAATATTGTGATAGGGTTCCTGCATGGCAGGGGGTTGGACTAGATGGCCCTTGAGGTCTCTTCCAACTCTATGATTCTATGATTCTAAGTTTGGCCCGAGTGCTGGCAGTTGAGGGAATGTTTGTGGGGCAGGTCAGTGAAGGAGACTGAGAAGAAATGGGAGAAGGCACATTTGTGTGCGCATGTGTCATAAGTTTGTGTGTGAGGGAACTATTTAATAATGATTATCAAACTGGGAAATACATGTGTGAGTGTGAGGGGGGTTCCTTTCGGCCTGCCTCAGAGTTGTGAGAGAAAGCCTGGGGGCGACCTGAAGACAAACTTTGCACATGGCCAGAGGCACCATTAATGTGCCGTCAGAGCCAAGCACTGGCACTGAAGTGGAAGGGAAAGTGTGTGTGTGTGTGTGTGTGTATTTGGGTACATATAATTTTTTTAAAAACTATATTCCGGCTCCCAACAGTCTCTGAGGGAAAAGTTTGAGGACCCCTGATTTAAATAAACCAGTCACCAAAGGCCTATGCAACCAACCAAAAAGCCATGTTCAGCCATTGATGCCATTTGGGGAGAAAGGTCCATAGTTTCCAACTCAGAGAAGACCCACTTTTCTAGTTAGGAATACAGAAGAGATCTCCTGATAGCTGTACATTTTTTTGTCTTGGTGGGATGGCATCTCTTTGCGCCTCTGTGATTCCATTCAGCTCGATGGAGAATAGTGCAGACTAGAGATGGGCACGAATAAAAAAAATGGCATTTCGTTTGTCGTTTGTCGTTTGGAGGGTCCGTTTCGGTTCGTTTCCATTTTTCATGAATTTTTGCAAAAAAAATCGTTTTCATTTTTGTTCATTTCATTACCTTTTCGTTACCATTTATTTCAATTTTTTGTGATTTTTTAAGGATTTTAAGCAATTCACTTATATTGCAGTAACGGAAACGAAACACACAACAAAATTTCCGGTGTTTCTGTTTGTTTCGTTTCATTTTAGAGACAAAATTTGTTTGTCGTTTTGTTGTGTAACGAAACGAAAAAACGAAAACGGAAACGAAAAATTGTTCGTTTCGTGCCCATCTCTAGTGCAGACTCTTGGGTAAAGAAGTCAAACAAAAATGAAAATTATAAATCTGCTGAGCCAACAGGTAAGAAAATGATGACCTATAAAAGGAAATAGAAGACAAGGGCTTCTAGCTAGATATTGGGTATTACTTAAGAGATATTTGGGGAGAAATCCATATTTTATAAGCATTTTCCCCTCCCACTGTACTAAACTATAAGGATTTATATTCAGTCCTCTTAATTGGAGCAGATCCTGCTGGGAAGAGAAATATGCCAACACATTCTTCATTCTGATTAGACTCCAAGGAATATATTGTGTTGTGAGGCAATTACTGTACTTTTATTCCAGGAGCTACCCGCATGAAGAACAATGTGCAGTGCGGTTGTTGGTTTGCTTTTGTTTTGTCCCCCCACCCCCACCATTGTTTATTCCTGGCTGTACTGAGGAAAAAGGGAAGGAAAAAAGTAGTAAAAAAAAAAAACCCAAGTTGAAGGTTATGCATGTAAATAAACACTGAATCACACCTGTAAGCTATCATGTATTGTAACCCACAGCCATCAAGCTTGCTAGCCAAACACATATTTCACAATTAAGTGAGCAATTACCCATTCTTTGTTCATTGAAATGGGATGCACTAAATCTATTCCCTGGCTATCAGCCCATTTAAAGAGCAGGCCATCCATCTGGATACTGATTAAGTGGATTGTGCTGTAGGCAGCTGGTAGAGTGAAGAACTTTCTATCTCTCTGCTGAGGTGCTGAGTGTCCTTATCTCAGTGTGTGAGCGATGGAAGATAGAGTCTCTCAGCACCTTGAGGACTTCCTGGAACCTTCTCAAGGAGCTTTGAGTTAGAATTCCAGTTCCTCAGTTGCATACAGCATGCACAACCTGAATGCCATAACCCTAGAATATTTACATTTAGCTTGTAGTACTGTACAAGATTAGAGCTTGGAAATAATAGAAGTACTAGAGTTAGCTGTAACTATTTTAAAAATAATTATTAAATAGGCATAATAAAAAAAGTTATACTTCAAAATAACTAGCTGCACAGCTACCTTTTTGGTGTGACAAATAACATATTCTACTTCTGTTCAGAAGTTTTAATGGCATTTAAGATCCATTTACAGGAATTTTCAACTTTTATGCAATTCTCTTCTGAAAGCTATTTTTAAGAGCAACTGAAGGTAACAAAAGAGCAACAGGTAGCACAAGAATTCATACAAGTTACTTTTGAACATTATAATGAATGATGCCATTGGGTTACATTTCAAATACCTTTATGAATAATAGGGGGGAAATTATCCTTTAAAAATAACATTCTGATTCTAACTCAGAACAAGGAAAATGTAATGAGGGACAATATATTGCCCAGAACATTTAAGACATATTCAAGTTAAGAACGGGGAATTAGAAGAGGCATCTTAGAACATTGAAAGGTAACACTGAAGCTGCAAAGAGCACACAAAAATTAAAAAAGTCCATTATGAGGGGTGGAAAGTAACATGGAAAACACTGGTGGTGTTATGAAATCACTCAATGCAATCATGTATGGTAATCCATACAAAAGTCATATAGTAGGGAAAGCTTACCCAAAGAAAAAAGCTTCTTGCCTGCTTCCGGAAAGACAGCAGGAATGTGGCACTCCTGGCCTCCAACAGGAAGGAGTTTCAAAGTCTTGGAGCAACAACATAGAAGGCCCTTTCATGTGTTCTTATGAAACACACCTGTGAAGATGGCGGGATGGAGAGAAAGGCCTGATGACCTTAGCACCCGAGCCAGTTCATACAGCAAGATTTGATCTTTGAGGTAGCTTGGACCCAGGCCATTTTGTGCTTTGTAGGTTAAGGTCAGCACTTTGAATTGTGGTCGATAGCTGATTGGCAGCCAGTGAAGCTGCTTTAATGGGGTGTAATGTGATCTCTGTAACCCACCCCAGGCAGCAATTTGGCTGCTGTGTTTGGACCCATTGAAGGTTCCTGAGACTTTCCATCAGTAGCCCCACATAGAGTGCATTACAGTAGTCCAGCCAGGGTGTCACTAGGGCGTGTGTTACAGTGAGCAGATCAGGTTTCTCAAGAAACGGGTGTAACTTGCGTACTAGTTTTAATTTTGTAAATGCATTGGAGAACACTTTCTTCCTCATTCAGTTCATTACCAAAGCGAAACACTGATCTAAAGTCAAAATAGCTTCCTTGGAATCTGGAGGAGACAAGAGCTAGAGTAGTGTCATCGGCATACGGTTGACACTTAACCCCAAAACTCCGAATAATCTTCCCCAGTGGTTTCATATAGATGTTAAATAACATAGGCCGTTACTTCACGAGGTGCCTCGCTTCGAATCGACCTTGCCTTCGATTTGAATTTGGAGGCGGTCACGTGGTGATCATGTGGTCTCCCTTCGCTCCCACCCCCGTTTCTCTGTACTCACGCGGGGCATTTTTGGGACCAAATCGATTACTACCTCATGTGCTCCCTTCTCATTAGAAAGCTGATTTGCAACGTCCGGTTCCACTCTCCTTTTATTTTTTTAAAAAAATTTACTCGGCATATCGATGCATCAATGCTTGGCTGTCATTCACGAGTGGTTACTGAACGATCCTGTGTTTTCTGCTCCTAATTTATATTGTTTTGTCCATTGTTTCCTGGCATCATTGGAAGCCCCCCCGCCGCCTCCGCCGCTACTCGGGGGGAGCCCCGCATGGCACAGCCGCCCGCCATCCGCCGCTTGCACGCTGCCTGCCCCGGGTGCCCTGCTCTGGTCGGGCGAGGCGGCAGCGGATCCTCCTGCTCCCGCCGCTGCCTCCGCCGCCGCCGCTACTCGAGCGAGGAAGTAACAGCGCAAAGTGATGAAACGATATAGCGATGCATCGATATCTCTGTTTGAATATTTTTTAAAAAAACTTGAAATAAAAGCCAAAAACCGAGACCACACGTGACGTTGGGAGCGAAGCGAGATGCGAAGCGAAAAGATTCCCGGCCCTTGGCAGGGGAATCACACACCCCGGTTGGAGCACGGTAAAGGGGGCGTGGTCGGGGTGACGTCGCAGCCAAAAAGGAGGAGCGTGTGGACTGAAGCGATCGGTTTGCACAGAAATGACGGCTTGCCGCGAAGCGAGCGGCTCGTGAAGTAACGGCCATAGGAGGCAGAACAGAACCCTGGAGGATTCTGCAGGTCAGTGGACGTGGCGCTGAACATGAGTCCCCTAACACCACTTTCTGCATTCTCTCCTGCAGAAAGGACTGAAGCCACTGTAAGACAGTACCCCCAGATCCCATTTCAGAGAGACAAGTCAGGAGGATGCTGTGGTAGATACTAGATAATGTCAAAAGCAGCTGAGAGGTCCAGTAATACCAAAAGGGACACAGATCCCCTATCCATTTCCCTGTGTAGGTCATCTACCAAGGTAACCAGTGCCGTTGCGGTCCCATAACAAGGCTTGAAGCCAGATTGAGATGGATCCAGGTAGCTTATCTCATCCAGAAACTTCTGGAGCTGCAAGGCCACAACCCACTCTAGTACTTTACCCAAGAATGGGATGTTAGATACTGGCCGGTATTGTTGGGTCTAAAGAGGTCTTTTTTAACAGTGGTTTTACTATTGCCTCCTTCAAGCATGATACCAAGAAAGAGCCGGCATTCCCACAGAGACCTGGAATGAGGCACAAGAACTCTCAACATCAAAGGGCAAGACTGCATCCACTAGGTAATATAACTTTAATTCAACCCAGTTCCAATTGGCAAACTTAGTGGACTTACAATATTTTTTTTACCCCAATCCCAGAATGAAGCACATGGGTCCCCTGTATGAACCCTTTTCTCTCCCCCCCCTCCTCTAGGCCAAAAAGGATTTGTATGTCTCGTAGTGCCAAATGGAGATGGGTAAGGGAGTGGGGGTGGTATATGACCAATGTTCCTTTGTTTGAAGGACAATGTGAATTTTGTGAATTTGAATTCACAAATCACAATCCCTGGCTCTGTAGCCAGATACCTACACCACCAAGCTATTCATCTACCCTTAGACTGCAAGATAAGATTAAACAGAAAATATTGGTTTAGAATATAGCATTGGGGGGGGGTACTCTCAAAAGTTACTTTTAAGTTACCTGAAAATTATTATTATTATTATTATTATTATTATTATTATTATTATTATTAT
>JAHTLZ010003547.1:5709178-5730557 GCA_023846285.1 Phrynocephalus versicolor | reverse complement strand
TTATTATTATTATTATTATTATTATTATTATTATTATTATTATTATTGTATAGACTACTTTTTTCAATACTGTCCTGAACAACAAGACCATATGACTTTCCAAATACTGCAATTTATTTATTTATTATTTATTTATTGTTGGATTTATATCCCGCCCATCTTCCCTAAGGGAACTCTGGGCGGCTAACACAGCTGGACGAGCCAGTAAATAGAGCAGTACAATATAGGGCAAAATAAAATACAATTTACACAACACAGCAATACAGATAAGATATAAGGGGGAAACAGCAGCAAGGGAGCACCCTTTGTTTCAGAACCTCACTGCTACTTTAACAGAACCTTACTGGGAAAATCGATGGCGGCAAAAAAAAAAAAAGAGTAATGTTTAAAAGTAGTTTTCCAAGTAATTGAAATCACTGTGCATCAGGAAATGAATCTGAGCTAGAGATGGGCACGAATCAAAAAATGGTGTTTCGTTTGTCGTTTGTCGTTTAGGGGGTCCATCTCGGTTCGTTTCCGTTTGTCATGATTTTTTTGCAAAAAAAATTGTTTTTGTTTTTGTTCATTTCGTTACCGTTTCATTACCATTTATTTCATTTTTAAAATTTTTTTAGCATTTAAAGCAGTTCAATGTATTGCCGTAATGAAAATGAAACGGACGACAAAATTTCTGGTGTTTCTGTTCGTTTCATTTCATTTTAGAGACAAAATTCGTTTGTCGTTTCTTTACGTAACGAAATGAAAAAACGAAAATGGAAACGAAAAATTGTTCATTTCGTGCCCATCTCTAATCTGAGCCACAATGATAACAGAAGCATGGAGGGTTTTGTGGGTGCATAGAATGGCTTGCTTACCTTTAAAAAATACTATTTTAAGGAAGTATTGCTGGAAGATAATTTAAACTATGTTCAGGAAATATGTATTTTGTGTGGGCTGTTGTTCTACCAAGGGACTGTTTTTACCAACACTAACCTATTTTGCTCATACAGATCTGGTGCCATTTTTGTGACTGATTGCCCTTAGGACCAATTGAAACCCTGCTCTCCTTTAAATTGATAGCACATAGGCCAACAGTGGTGGTGCAGTTTTTCATTAAATGAAATGGAAAAGTGATTTCATAATTCTTTCTGTCTTAGGTTGCTTTAAAAGAATTTTAGACAGTTAAAAATTGCATGGATTTTAAACCATATGTGTGAGAGTGAAAAAAATAAGGGTTTGTGTTTTTCCTATTTTTAATGTGAGCCAGATGAAACAAAAAGATTGTTTCCTTCCAAACTATGGGTCAAGTACCTCTATAGGCTTTAAGATGACTCTGTAAGTTATCATGTTATCTTTCTTTCTTGACAGTGTTCCATTATGTGGTGTATCATTTCAGCATTTACTATCTTTCATGTCCTTTTATCTTCTCGCTAGGATTTCTTTTAAAATTCCAGTCCATACATTTGGTTTCATTACATAAGTCTGGCTCTTAGAAAACAGATTTCTCTCTCTGCAAAAAATGTTCTTTGTTTTCTTCAGTTTCATATTTACTGGTACTGACCTGAAACCATATATTTGCTTTGTTGTTTTCATCACAAGATATGAGAAATAATGCTGCTAATTAAATTTAGAAAGTATTCCAGGTTAAATAGTGTGAAAATGTGATAGCTACATTTAATTTCATTTATTTCTATGGAACCAGGGAGACAGAGGGTTGACATTTCTCTGAGGTAAACATTCTGTATTACCCTGGCTAGAGGAATGTTCCTTGGTATGGTGCTGTCTAGTAGTTCCTAGGTTGGACTACAACTCCCATAATTCCCACATACTACCTACGGGGTTGGACAATCCAGGGGGCATCAAATTAAGGAAGGCCAAGCTTAAGTGTCAGGGAGAAGTGTGTTCAAATGTTCCCTCATCCATGGAGTTATTCAGCTGCATTTAACCTCGCATCAGCATTCATTTTATGATTGCTTAGAAAGAAGAACCTTGAACACCTTCTTGAAATCTATCTACTATCTAATCACAATTTGTCTCATTGTAACCAAAAGAGTACAAAAAGATTTCCCATTCTTTTTCTCCTCATGGAAGCACCCAGCAGGAAGGCAGGATGAACTGCCCCTATAAATGATTTCACTAAGTGGGACAGTTTACACTCAAGCTAAAGAAGTGACAGCTTAGAGCTTGAGAATGTGTGGGGCTTCTAAATATGTTGCTTTTAAATGTGTTAGAATGTGGCCCATTATTTTTGGTGAGAGGCACAGGCCCTCTTAAACATGACTTAGCTTAGAGCAAGGATGGGCAATATATAGAGTCTGAAAACCAAAGAACCCTCTCCACCAGCCTTATACCTCAGAGGGCTACATCCATTCCTGTGCCCTGCCCACCCTCAAAATATTTTTCTTTTAGAAAGGCTTTTTTTCCTCCTGTGGGAAAAAAATCCTTCATTCCCTCTAGTGCCCAAATATTTTTGTAAGCAGTGTTTTTTAAAATAGCTGCTGTAGGCAGAAGTTAGATATGTAAAAGGGTGCCAAACATGATAAAATTGCCTCCTCTGCTACAGGGGGAACAAGGCAACTTTTGTGGAATTCTATTATTTTATGTTCCAGTTCATTGGTGTGTATAGCTGGGAATTTGGGTCCCTGGGTGTATTGTTCATGCAGCCCATGACTTTACTGAGTCTTGGCTTAGAGACTTGGAATGACATAACCATCACATCTAAGGCTGGTGAAACAGGCTAGGAGAAATGGTGAATTTCTCCACCTCACATCACTCAGAAATTAATGTTTTAAGAACTTGTTCCATGAATTGGGGGGGGGGGGATCCATGCAATAAAACACCAATGTTTTTTGGAAAATACATATAGGAAAATATATATTGTCCATAAAAGTGTCCAAACACACCAAAGTGTAGATGTATGCAAACAATAAACAGTACAGTTTTTAAAATGTGCACAAAATGTGTCTTCCATAATATACAAAAGTGGAAAGGCATTTTTCACGAAACCAGAACAGAATAGATTCAAAGCCTAGGAGAGGAGGACATCCACACAAAGAACTTGTGACAGAGCTTTATGTCACTTCAAGCAGGGCAGGCGCCATCTAATTCTGATCTCCCACATCACACTCCGAAGAAACCACTTGCAGCAGCTGTCTCACTTTGCCTAACAGTAGAACTCCCAATGCCTAAGCCTCTGGAGAGCCTTTCCAGTGAACCAAAGGGTCATTTACAGTGGAAGGGGAAATCTGCTTCCTCCGGATGGCTCCTTCTCATTCTTGCCAGTTCCTTGTTCTGAGTGCAAGCTCTATACCACAACCAAAGAGCCCCCTGATTGGGACCACTGGGGAGGGGGGAAGCAGAGTAGAGGAGGCAGGAGGTGACAGAGACAAAGAGAATGGCCTGTGATCTTCCACTTGTTCTAAGCGACCCACCTTTTTTTTTTTCTGGTCCCAGCCCAATTGTCTTGGTCCTTCTGTCAAATCATAGCCTTGGCTATAAATAAATATCTCACCCTTTTTCCTGTAGAAATAAATTAAACATAAAAATTTGAATGAACATGTCCCCAGTTTGGAAGCTGTAAGAATGATGCTAATTTTTTAAAAAATAAAATAAACATCTGGCAAATATTAGTCAAGCTGTAGCCCAGATAGATGGAATAAAGAATGCCTAGGCAAGTAGGGGAGGGAGGAGCAAGTGCTGTTTAAAACTGTAAGTATATCAAAATGCTTCACAGAGACTTTCATTTTCTCCCTCTCTTTCTGCAAGGGTGCGCATAAAAATCTATTTCTTGTGGGCAGAATGCATCTGCTTCCCCTCAGCCTAAGTATGAAGCTATCAAAGCTGTTTTAAGGATTTCATTTAATCTTATACACTGATTCTATGGGAAGGGGTGGGGTGGAGAAAAGCCTGACAGCAACTTGAGATCCTACATAAATTCCCATTCTCTGTCCCTCCCCTTCCCACATCAAATGCATCTTTCCAAACAATTCATTTTATTTTATCCCACATATCAAAGATCAGATTGGATTTTCTTTGGAGAAGGGAAAATAATTAAGCCATCCATAAAAGATTTGGTTGGTTAGGAACATAGCACCAGATAGAGTTACCTTGGGAGTGAGGGGGCATGAGACCAATGAGAGGCATTAAAAGAAAATGATTCAGTATTGGGGGGGGGAGCGGATAAATAAATGGGGGTATTGTTTGGGTAGACGCAAGGGGCAGAGACCTCCCTGTCATTTGGGAGGTTGCAAATAAAATTGCAGGCTTACCTTAAGTAAATGCAGGTTCTGTACATATACATTTTCTTGAAACAACGGAGGGGCTAATTAAATTAGAATGGAGCAAGGAGTGCACATAAGGTATCCTTCTGCTTTCTTTCTTCTAAGTTCTTGGATTACTTGATATTCCTTGGAAACATTAGGAAGATTGATCTCTCCATGTGACACCAACATAAATGGTTTATTTTGTGCCTCCTAGCCTTCATGTACAATATGGGTTGGACAGACCAGTTGAGATCCACCCCCCCCACTCCAAAAAAAAAAAAACAAAAAAAAAAAAACCAACCAACACAACTGTATTGAATCAACTTCATCGCCTTTACGTCCTTGTCAATATCTTTCTTTCTTCCCCCCTTTGTGTGTTAGTTCGTTTTTGAAACACGCCACATTACAGCACGATAGTTGTCTTTATCAGAGGCACCTTGTTGCACTTTGGGCCAAGTCATTCACCAGCTTAAGAATGTGTCCATTTCTCTTTTCAAGTCCATTCAGTGCATGGGAGCTACTGGAGTGAAAGTGGCCCAACGATGGGAGTGGGGCTTTGCTTTCTGCTACAGGCAGCCAATAAGCCTGTGCTACCCTTCGTAGTAATTGTTGCTTTGGGCTGCCAATCTCATTACATGTCACTTAAGTAAATGCTGAGGAATTCAATAGTTGGCTGGACTGAAAGAAATCTGTCTGATTAATCTGACTTCATTGTATTCTGCTTTGTAATGGATCTAATTGAAGGGATAATTGTATATGCAGGATTAAAAATAAAATATTATTTTGTAAATAGTAATTGAGTGTGTGTGTGTGTGTGTGTGTGTGTGTGTGTGTGTGTGTGTATGCACACACGCACGCATGTGCGTGCATGTGTGCTTTGTTGGAATCAACTTATAGCAGTCTTGATAGGATTTTCTAGATAGGTGGTGTTTGTGAGATCTTTAAGGACCAGTTCCATCAGTTTCTCCCTATTCAAGCGCAGTCCGTTTCCATGGCCAAGTGGGGATTTGAACCCAGGTCTTCTAAGACACAGTCTGTCAGTCTGTAAATAAAAATTAATTCTAAATAGCTAGTGGACAGCATTTATCGATTAACCCTCAGTCAATTTATTTTATTGAAATCAAAATATTATACCTGCAGTGAATATTATGTTTTCCAAGTCTACACATGTTGGACAAGATGTAATATATGTATATATAAAACAAACCAGGACATTTCAGGAAGTTGATACGCGCTATGATTGATTCATGTAGCTTATGTGCCACTTTTCTCCCGATGCTGGGATGCAAGGCAGTTTGTCTGGTCAGGTTTTTCCCCTCCCTGTGACGTGTTATATGTTGTATTTTCCCCCTTGATGTACAGTAAATCTATGTATTTATAACACAACTGCATTATTATCTTAAAATAGCACGTGCAATTTTAAAGCAAAAATGTTTTGACAAGGCAGAGTTCTAGGCCAGCATGTTGTCATAAGCTGCTTTTACACGACCCCTAAAATCCAAGGCAAAGGGTTCCCAGATGCAGAGCTTAAAATTGTTTTCCCACCAGCTGCAGACTGCCCATCTAAGCGTGCCCCAGCACATTTTACAGGTACCTGGTCTTTGGAGGTAAACAATTTTCCGATGTGGATTATAAAGCTGTGGATGCTGGGCTCTCCTCGCTTTCTGTTTGTTTATTCGTCCCCACCGCCCCTTTAACAGTTTGGAATCCCTACGGGGCTGCTCCGAAGACAGACGGAGGTGAGTGGAGGTGAGCCTGCATTCTTTTGTCCCCTTTTTCTCCCTCCCCTCACTGCAGCCAGGAGCAATGGAGTGCAGAAGGGTGGGAACACAGGAAGCAGAACAAACCCCCACGACCTCTGGTCCGAATTTAATTTGCCAGCAGATTTAAGAGGTCGTGTAAAAGCGCCCATATTAAAATTGTTGGACAAGGACTGGCAAGACCAGGGGTCATATCCTCCTGGAGATATGCGACTTGCCAAATGGCCTATGAAAGATTTCGGTTTGTTTTCTTTTTTAAAGAACTGAATATACTCAGTGCATCACTTACATGAGCTTAGTGGGTTTCAGCAGAAGATGATGGGTGGCAAAGTTAATGTAATTGGTACTCTCTCCACTGAACTACTTGGCTCTGCTTGAACACCATGGTTCTATCTCATCTGACTCTTCCCTTACATACCACCAGGTATTGTGTGCCAGTGAGTGAAGGTAAACCAGAAGACAACTTGGGAAGTCTGGAGCAAAATGGAGGGCAGTCTGGAAAGAGGGTTGCCTCTCAGCATACTCTGTATTTCTCCAAAGATACACCCACCAATAACAGAACAAGTCGCCACAAAAACTCATGCCAGAGGAGTTATTGGTACAGAATGGAACAACAACCATGACAACAAAATCACAGCTGCTGAAGGAATAAAAAGATGCAACAAGTTTTATGTGTTAACAAGTCTGGAATTGTATTTTCAGTTGGAATTGTATTTTCAGTGTTGGGGGTCAATCTGGTGGCTGCACAACCTATATACATTGTGTGTTGTGTTGTTACAGTCGTGACCAACTCTTTGTGACCCCATGTCCATGGAGTTTTCTTGGCAGGAATCCTGGAGTGGTTTGCCAGTTCCTACTCCAGACGGCTGCAGCACCTGGTATTCCTTGGTGGTCCCCATCCAAGTTCTAACCAGGACCGACCCTGCTTAGCTTTCTAAATCAGGCGAGATCAGATGTGCTTAGGTAAGGCACAACAAATGCTGCATCTGAAAAAGCCCACAATGTCATGTTAACAATGGCCCAGTGTTGCACAGCATTAGCACGATATTATGCCAAGGAAGAATGGGCTTGGATGACTGCAGAAGAAAGGTTGAGGTTTTAGGAGCTGACTCTGAAAAAGAAGTAAAATTCAAGCCAGCAAAGAATTTGGACTTTTAATGTCCTCCTCATATTTGAGCTGAGTGTTGTAAGAGTCCAAGAGTCATATTTCTGAGCCAGGAAATAAAAATCTCAGGAACATCCCTGAACATGCTATTCATTATTCAATTTAAGACGGTTTCAGACATGGCTTTCATCATGCTAGCAGTGAGAAGACACTGTGCAGCTTTTTCTCCTTAGCAGATTTTCCCTGGTAAGAAAAAAAAAAGACAGAAAAAGTGGTGGAAAACCAAGAGGGAGATACTAGTGGAGCATGACATTTTGAAAAGTCTCCCTAATATTCAATGAATGAGACAGTGCAAATGCTATGATAAAAGCATCATCTGAAACTGGCTTCAGTCTCCATGTTTCTTTGATCTCTCTATAAGGCAATTATCTAGCCTTATAACGAGGGATGGGGCCAAACATTTGGGAGGGATAGCCGATAGTGCCAAAATGTATTTCCCTCTGCTCCTTTTTACTTTCCCAGTTTTGATTCGCAATATAGTTAAGATCTAGAGCTGCCAGGTCATGGGCATCCTGATCTCCAAGATTCAGGGCTTAACCCCATATTTGCTAGGGGGCAGGCAGGGGCATCCTTGTGAGGTCATAGTTGTTGGAAAGGTTAGGGTGGGAAGGGAGAAGGAATTGTTTGTTGATTGTGGAAACTAGCACCAAAGTGGCAATTAAATGTCACAGGATTCTGGTGAATTAGGAAAAAAATTTGGACAGACAGATGACAAAATGTATTAAGTAGTACCACCACCAGCACAACAGCAGCTGCAACCTTTTCTGCTGGGGCTTGCCTCCTAGGCAACCTCAAGTATAGCATGTAGAATGCATAATAGAAATGTCCAGGATGTTACACGTTTGTGGAAGGCTGCAGTACAATGGCTCTTGCCCCCTCATCATCATACTCAAACCTCAGTATACAGTGGTACCTCCACTTACAAGTTTAATCCATTCCAAATGTGTGCTCATAAGTCGAACAACTCGTAAGTAGAGCAGCCAAATCTAAACAAATAAAAAAACAAAGAAATAAACAACATTGTAAGTAGAGAAGACAGCATCTAAAATTCGTAAGACAACATTTTGCCACTCGAAATTCAAATTGTGCGTAAGTAGAGCCACTTGTAAGTAGAGGTACCACTGTAGTGGGTCAGAAGGTCTCAAGTGAGAATGACATATCTGTTGGAGTGTAGCATAAATGCTGGAATGATTTAGCCACTCTTTGGCTTTGATATAAAACAGAGTATCATCTGGACATGTCATCACAGTCATCACTGACTGGCTGCTGAAAGCTGAGATACGCAAATCCTTGAGAGAGACAGGTGCTCATCTCTCTGCACACATTGTTTCATTTTTCATTTTTCATTTTGTTACAGAACAAAATGAAAAATGAAGTGCCCCTTTAAAAAAATGAAACGAAACAAAATGGAAATTTTCATTTTGTTCCCTTTCATTTTTGTTTATTATTTATTTTGACAAGTGCTGATCTCAGCACTTGTCAAAATAAATAATAAAAATAAGCACCGACCAGCTGGCCCCGCGAGTCAGCTGGTCGGTGCCAGACTAAAAAAAAGTGCTGACTGGTCTGCGGGCCAGCTGGTTGGCGCTAGGCTAAAGAAGAAGCGGGAAAAGCACTGACTAGCCCATGGGCCAGCTGGTCAGCAGTAGGCTAAAGAGAAAAAAACTGCTGACCAGCAGGGCTGGTCAGCTGTAAAAAACATAAAAAATGAAACAAAATGAAAAATGAAATAATTTGTTTTTTAAAAATTCATTTAGTTCCAAATGAAATGAATTTAAAAAGCAAAACAAAAAAAAAGAGAAATGCCATTTTGGCGTTTTGTGCCCATCTCTACTCCCTGGTATCTGGGTTCAAGTGGCATCTTTACTTTCACATACAGAACTGCCATTGGTATATTTTACTTAAATTCTGTAAAGATCTTGGGAACGAAACATTATCATTTGATACATCCTTCCACTGAAGAGAAAAGACTGTGATAGGACTTTGCTAAACTCTGGAGGTGAATTGATCTTGTTTTGAAGACAACTTGGAAATTAAGTTGGTATTATTCAAAATATTTAGTTGTTTAATGAGATTTTTTGAATATTTGGCAATCGTTAAAATACCAAAAACAGGAGATTGTAGTTTTGCCTATTCCAAATCTCAGGCTTTTGGAGATTAATTCTGTACCGTTGGAATTGAAAAGGTATAGAGATGTCTATTTGCAGATAAATGTAAGAGCAATCATGTTCAAGTTACCCTGTTTTTCTTTCCTCTTTAGAAGGCAACATGAATATAGGGAAAAGAATAAAAAAATAACTACAGTGGTACCTTGTATAAAGGAATTAATTCGTTCCAAATGAAATTATGTTAAGCAAAATTTCCTTTATACAAATTCCCATAGGAATGCATTGAAAATGGAGTAATCCCATTTTTATGTTGTATGGATTTTCCCCATAGGCAATTATGTTAAGCAAATTTCCCCTATCTCTGGAATTTTTTATGTTGTACAAATTTTATGTTATACAAGCTGTTTGTTATACAAGGGTCCACTGTAGAATAAAGATATCAGTTTTGATCAAATCCCACTGGCTTTAGAACTTTTGTTTCTTAAGAATGTTGTGTGCTATCATGCACTAATTTTCTGGTAGCATTTACTGCTGGTAAAATTAAGTGATCAGCGAACAATTGTGAATTTGCAATTTGTCTGCTACTTTCCTCCCAATCTTCCTTGAAGCTTCTTTGTAGTTTTTCATACCATTTATACAAACCATATGCTAAAGCACATGTGTTCCATCTTAAAGCTATGGGAGTGACATTAATTTCACACACAAAATATGTCAGGCACATGTGTCTATGACCCCTGGCCACATGTATTTGGAATAAAGAATAATTGTGATGTTTAGCATGTAGTTCTGTTTTAGAGATGGCAAGTTTGGCAACAAAAGTGTTACAAAATTTTACTTGAAGAATGGAGGTTTTGTCCACAGTTACTGTACCCAGGAATTTTTGAAAAATCCTCTCCCTATGCACAAGCACATACTATATGAAAAGAACTGAAAACAAAGTTTCAGAACAGTCAGTGACATCCATGATTCAGCAGTCATTCCCAGAACTATTCTCCTGAGCCTTGTGACCCAGCAGCTTAAATGTAGCACTACAGTGAAGATGCTCATCACAACTTGAGTCTGATCCCAGGCTCAGGTAGTTGGCTTGCAGTTGACCCAACCTCCCATCCTTCTTGGGTCAGTAAATTGAGTACCTAGGTTGTTGTGATGGGCAGGGGCAATGTGTAACCTGCAAAATTAAATTGTAAATCACCCAGAAAGAGCTTCAAGGGCTATGCAGCAGTATATAAGCAGCACACATTGCTTTGCTTTTAGTGCAATATTTTAACACTCACAATTTGGACAAGGTCAACTAGATTTCATGCTGTTGCTTAAATATAATAGCAGCCAGCAAACCATTTATTTCACTACACTGAGATTGATGTGAATTAGATATAGGTAGGACATGAAAAACGAAATGCTGTTTTATCATTTTGTTACATAACAAATTGTTTCATTACAGGAATGAAAAGATTCATCTCAAAGTAACCAAAATCACAGGGTAGCTTCTTTGGACTCTTCCCTTTAAGCACCCTGAATTTGAAGAGATTTGGGGTTTAGGGGTTACGTTATGAATCTCCAAAGGGGGTCCCCCTAGGAAAAAATCATTTCAGGACACTGTTAATCGCTCACCCACGAGGGGACTATTAGTGATTTCCAACTCAATTAGAAATTATTTTCTCCTGGGGGAACCACTTTGGAGTTTAATAACTCAGCCCCCTGAACCCAAAACCGCTCTAAATTTTGGAATCTTGCGGGGAAGAGTCCAATGAAGCTGCCCTGCAATTTTGGTGCTGATACATTGCTGCAATACCTATTTTTGAGTGCATAATGTTTTATAATGTTTATGTACTTGACAAAAGGTATCACAGCCATGCATCTGCACCAAAATGGCAGGGTAGCTTCTTTGGACTTTTATCTGTAAGCCCCCCCCCCCAAATTTGGAGAGGTTTGGGGTTCAGGGGGCTAAGTTATTAAACTCCAAGTGGGGTCGCCCTAGGAAAAACATTATTTCCAAATGAGTCGAGAAGCTGCTAATCACTCACCTGGGGGGGGGTCACTTGCGAACATTCCTGGACTATAACCACTAGAAGATAGTATTTCTATTTCCAACAGCCTTTCTTGACCAGAATTGTGACCTATAAGCGAACACTCCCTGAGACTGGTCCAAGTCCTAGGCTGGAGACATGTAGGCTAATGTTGTCCTTGTCAAGATGGCTTTGTTAAAGAGGAGGTCACCTATGAGGAGGTCCTAACACACAATCTTAATTCCCTGGCAGTGTTTGAGAAGATGGCACTTCAAGGGAGAAGTGGGTGCTGCTCTGAATCTCCACAGAAGCTTATCTTTATGGACTAGCATTCTGGACTTCGTGGAATGACCACATGGGTGACCAAAACAGAGATGGCAGGACACTGTCTAGGTTTAGGACATGTGAATCATTCATCTGCATTTGGAGATGCAGTCAATCAGGCAAAGTAGTGTTCCAGGATCCAAAATGCGGACCCCCATGCCTGTAGAAAAAGGCAAAGAAGAGGAAGAAGATTCTGAGTCATCAGTGGCCTGATTCATGAACCTTAAGGGAAATTTAGATTGATTAGAGTGCTTTTCTGCCTGAAAGGCAACTAAATTTATTAAGATTAAATTTGTCTTACTAGGACTTAATAAATGGTGCTACTTGGCTTATGAACATTAGAATTATGAGGCCCAAGTTTATCTATCTGTTGAGACTCTCTGCCACTTAATCTCTCTCACACACATACATGCATACATGTATACATACATATACATCCACAAACTCCATGGATTTAAAATAAGCACTGGGCCGCAGACAAGATAAAATGCAATTCAAGATGTTCTTGGTATGGAGATGCAATTCAAGATGTTCTTGGTAGAGATGGGCACGACTCAGAAAAAAAGTTTCGTTTTCGTTTTCGGTTTCGGCTAGGGTCTGAGTCGTTTCGTTTCCGTTTTCGTGGGCTAATTTCAAAATTTTTCGTTTTCGTTTCGTTACGTAACGAAAACGAAAAAACGAAAACAAAAACGAAAAATTTTTCGTTTCTCCCCATTTAGCTCAATTGAGTGCTTTTCCAGTAACGAAAAACGAAAATTGGCTCGAAATTAGTCGTTTCGTTTCCGTTTTCGGCCCAGGTTGGTGCCGATTTTCGTTTTCGTTTCGTTTCCGTAACGAAAACGAAAAACGAAAACGAAAACGAAAATACCGCTAAGTCGTGCCCATCTCTAGTTCTTGGTATTCTTCTTCTTGTCTCTCCTTTGCCTGTGCATTTAAGATGACTGAAGCTGACACCCAGCTTCTCCTGTTGTTTTTACAAATCACTTATAAAGGTCCAGAGAAGCCAGAGTTTAGCACTTCAAAGCCCTCTTGAATTCAGTGAGATAAATGCTAAGCCTTTGATTGCCTCACATGCCCCTTCTGTATTAGGAGGAGGAGGAGGAGGATGTCATGTCCAATGGCAGATACTACCCTAATATTCCCAGAATGAAGAAAATGTGTTCATACTTAAAGTGGTAGGCAACTGGCCTATCCTGCCATCACCGTGTGCATAACATATGGAAGATTGAGAGAGTCACAAATGGTCCAATCCACCTAAAAGTCTGTACAACTGCATATAATAGAATTATATAGAGCAGTAGTTCCCAATCTTGGGTAGCCCAGTTGTTCTTAGACTACAATTCCCATAAGTAGACATGGGCACGACTTAGCGGAATTCCCGTTTCCGTTTCCGTTCCTCGTTTCCGTTACAGAACGGAAACAGTAACGGGAATTACTCCGCCAGAAGTCGAACTCAAACCGACTAAAGAATAATTGGGTCTGATTTGTCGTTGTCATTCCTGGCATCGCGGTGATCCCGCGATGCCAAGCGGCACAGAAAAAAAGTTTTTTTAAAAAAAAAACCGATTCCCAGCCAAAAAGCAGGCGAAATTTGCCTGCCTGAGTGAGGGCTCAGGGCACCTACCAGAGGGGTGGTTTCTGGAGGGGGGTCCCCGGCCTCCCCCCTCTCCTCCTGTCCCTCCTGTCCCTGGGCTGCGCTGGGGGTGGGCATCCTTGTCGTCCCGCCAAAGTCACCGCCGGCCGCAATTCAAGCAGAAGCGGTACAGAAAAAAAAGTTTTAAAACTCCCCCCCCCCATTCCCAGGCCAAAAAGCAGGCGAAAATATTCCTGCAGAGTGCACCTACCAGAGGGGTGGTTTCTGGAGGGGTGTCCCCGGCCTCCCCCCCCTCTCCTCCTGTCCTGTCCTGGGCTGCTCTGGTGGTGGGACTCGTCGCAGGCTCGCATGCAGCAACAAGCCGGACTCGCCGCCGGCCGCCGCAATTCAAGCGGAAGCGGCACAGAAAAAAAGTTTTAAAAGTCCCCCCCATTCCCGGGCCAAAAAAAGCAGGCGAAAATATGCCTGTCTTGGGCAGCCGGAGTTGAGTCCCCATGCCATGCGGTGCGGGCGGGGGATCCAAAATGGGGCGGTGACCGCAATTTTTTTTTTTGAAATCGTGGTCCAAAAACACACAAGCACCACAGAAACATGCGAAATTTGCTAATTGCTATTGCTAAAACTGCCAGAATTTTTACAGTAGCAGTGGGTTTTTCTTGCAACAAAATGTCTCCTCCTCTGTCCTCTCTCCATTGATTTTTTTTTAATTTTTTTTTACACCTGCGCAATGATGGGCTGGTCAAGTGGCCATGTGGGAGTGGACCATGCAAATTTTTGGAGCCGTTCCACCAATCGCATGGCCACTTGGCCACTGAGACTTCTGGGATGTGCCAAAAAGCCCACTAAACCCTGCCCTAGCCCCCTAACCCTAACCCTAATCCTTGGTTCCTTACCCATACACCACAGTACACTGTCCTCTTAGTGGGTCAGAGAGGCACCCAGAGGTGCACCCCCCTACCCCACCCTAACCTCACCAGTAACTAGCCTAACCCTAGCCCTTGCGCTAACCTGTTGCCTAAGCCAGATCTGTACTTGCATTGCACCCCAAAAAGAGGGGTGCCTCTGCCAGTCTGCTGTGTCTCTGTCTGCAACTTGGTATGCATATCCATATGGCTATGCATGCCCTTTTGCAGCAGCAGGTGAGGAGAGGAGACCCCCATGCCATGAGGGGTCTCCAGGAGCCTGCTTTCCCTTCCTAGCGGGTGAGGATAGGAGGCACCCCCCCCAAAAGAGGTGCCTCCAGGAGCCCGCTACCCCCCTAAACCAGTTTAATGACAGATGAAAAAACAAAAAACAAAATGACTATTTTTGCGAAGTTTCACGAAAAACGGAAATGAGCTGATATACGACAACTCGAAAACGTCATTTTCCCTAGTCGTGCCCATCTCTACCCATAAGTTTCACTACCACCTGCACTGGCCAGGATTTCTGGGAGTTATCCAAGGTGGAAAACCACTGCTTTTGAGGAATATCAATGCAATTTGATCATAATCTTCAGAATGTCTATCATTGGCATCCTTCAGTCTCGAAAGACTATGGTATCATGCCTGGAGTAGAGATCCTAAAAACAACACCTAGTGTGACTAAATAGACCAATTCGGGAATAGCAGTCTCTACCGCACTGGGGACAGATGTATTCTGTTTCTTGCCCGGTCCTTGAGTTTCGTTCTTTCCGTGCCTGCCTCTTTTCCTCTGCCTCTTGGACAAATGTCTCTTCGAATTTATGTAGACCATGCTGTATCTCTTGCCTCCAGACAGTGCGATCGGAGGTCAGGGTTTCCCATATGTTGAGGTCCATTCCCAAGGCTTTCAGGTCCCTCTTACAGATATCCTTATACCACAGCTGTGGTCTCCCTCTGGGGTGCTTTCCCTGCACTAGTTCTCCGTATAGAAGATCTTTTGGGATCCGGCCGTCATCCATTCTCACAACGTGTCCAAGCCAGCGTAGGCGTCGCTGTTTCAATAAAGTGTACATGCTAGGGATTCCAGCTCGATTCAGGACTATGCTGTTTGGAACTTTGTCGTGCCAGGTAATGTTGAATATTCGACTAAGACAGCGCATATGGAAGGTATTAAGCTTTCTTTCCTGTCGGGCATGGATGGTCCAAGACTCGTTGCAATACAAAAGTGTGCTCAGTACACAAGCTTTATATACCTGTCTATTGGTTCTGTTTCTAACACGTGGTGTTTTGAATTTGGGAGTTACAGTATATTGCTGCCATGTCAAAGGAAGTGGGGGGGGGAGATCCTTAGCTGACATATCTGGAGGCATTGTCAAAATTCTATTGCAATTTTTCAGTCTAAAAGGCAAAGGGGGGAGTAATTCAGTCTTATGCATACAAATGGAGCATTCTCACAGTGGGAAATCCAACCACTGAAATGACCCTTAAAAACTGCTGTATTGTCTTCAGATGTACCTAATGATGTCATTAAGTCTGTGAAGATTCTCAGTCATCCAGGTGAGTTTATCTGTTAGCTGAGATATGGCAACTGGACTTATTTTCTTGAGAAATTGAAACATTCTGCTGCTCATCCAAACAGCTTTGTCAGGCTGAGGAAAGCTAATTGGGAGATCTCCACTTTATAGTTCTTTTTGACCTCATGTCCTTAATGACAACCTTAGGTTTTCAGACAATCTAAAAGGCTCTTGTTTACCAATGTTGCATATATAGCGTGAGCACGTATCAATACATTTTATCCACTTTATTCAGCTGCTTTCAAGTGAACAGAAAGAGTTTACATTCCCTAATAAGGATTTGTGAAAACTCAGTGTGAACCTACAGAAGTATGAAAGTACTCCAGCCTTAATTATACGAGTATGTATGGAGGACATCTGTCAAAATTATTTTGTCATTTAATTTGCTACACTATGCCTGCAAATGCATGTACAGTAGCACCTCTACTTACGAGTTTAATCCGTTCCGAATGTGTGCTGTCAAGTCGAACAACTCTTAAGTAGAGCAGCCCTATATAATAAATAAATAAATAAATAAATAAATAAATAAATAAATAAATAAATAAATAAAGAATGTAAGTATTGCAGACTGCATCTAAAATTTGTAAGACAGCAGTTAAAACACCAATGGTTTTTCACTCTTAAGTTGAATTGTTCTTAAGTTAAGCTGCTTGTAGGGAGAGGTACCAGTGCATCTGTGCCTGTAATGTAACTGCAGCAGCAAGTGTAGGTCAGTGCAAGGTAGTGGGCATCAACAGAAAAAACTGGGGCTGCAAAGTAAGGGAGCTTGTAAGAAATGGCTAGATCAGTGAAATATCCATATGTACTCCAGTTCTAAAAGGGTATACATAAGGGTCTGCTTGCCATCCATTCCCCTAGTAAGTACCAGTACTAAAGGTGGGTTGTTTTTCTTGAAATGTCAGATTTCAGGTCTAAGCCCAAATGTATTTGGAAGTAAGCACTATGAAAAATCAAGACAATTCATGTCCAGCAGTTAATGTTCAATGGCAGGGGTTTTAAAGTACTGAGCAGTACAGACCTGACTACCATTCCTTATAAGTCCAAATGAATCTTCTGAGAGTTAAAAAAAAGCCATAGAAATAGCACACTGCACATTTAACAGCTTCAGCATTTTTTTTTGATTTATAGTTTACATAGCAGAGCCTTGAACCGCAAATTGAGAATCAGAATATATCATATGTTGCATTTCTCTGGAGGCTAAACCAGCAATGTGAAAACAAAGCCCGAGCTGCTTAACTAATTGCACATTCTTTCGGCAGCATCTTGGCAAATGAGATGGAAAACAATGCTATGAAAAGCATGGCAATTGGCAACATACTAGAAGATGAAAGGGAGAATGTTCACTGCAGAAGCTAAAATGAGGTTACAAGCCACACATTCAAAAGCTTCTAGGCTTACGGAGACCTGTCACCTACCAAACAAATCTGGTGCTGAGTTAGGGTATTTGTACACGACCCCTAAACTCCGCCGCAAATGGCTGCCAGCTCCGGAGCTTACAATTGTTTCCCCACCAGCTCCGGAGTTTGCAGAAAATTAAGTGCGACCACGCCCACCTAAGCGTGTCCCAGCGCACTTTTCATGTACCTGCTCTCCGGTGGTGAAAATCCCTGATGCGGATTTAAGGGAGTGAGTGCCGGGCTCTCCTCGCATCTATTTCTTGTTGTTTTTTGCCTGCCGCCCCTTTAAGAGAAGGAATCAGGATGACGACGGGGCTCCGGGTGGCTTTGGAGGTGAGCCTGCATTTTTCCTCTCTTTTTTTCTCCCTCCCCTCACACAGACAGGAGCAAGGAAGTGCGGAGGGGTGGGGACGCAGAAAGAGCAACGAACCCCCAAGATCTCTGGTCCGAATTTAAGTGGCCAGCGGATCTTAGGGGTCATGTAAAAAGGCTCTTAAAGGAGCTTTCCACAAATTACATTTGGAAAACGACAATGAAGGCTAAACTATGGGCAGCCAAAGTGGCAATAAGGCAGGCATGTCCAAACTTCGGCCCTCCAGATGTTTTGGACCACAACTCCCAGAATTCTAAGCTTAGATTGCCAAAGGACTGTGGTCCAAAACATCTGGAGGGCCGAAGTTTGTACATGCCTGCAATAAGGGGTATAGGCTTCACCTCATGGTTGTGTACCTGATTAGCTCATTATTATCATGGGAAACCCTAGAACCCACTGCCTGGTGGTGAGTGCTCTGGTTTAGCTGTAGACTAGATGAACGGGCACTGTTCCATTGTCCCTTTTGAAAGTTGTGTAACAAGCACACAGAACCCCGAGGAGGAGACAGACAGAAAAACAGCCAAGTAGAACCATGTGTCTCTCATTCGTTGTCTTTTGAAATAACAATTTGTTGATATTTAAATTGCTGTTCTCAGGCTGTGCCTCCTGGAGGCTTTCTCATCCCCTTTCTCTCATCCCCCCTCCTTTCTCTTTCTGTTGAATATTTCAAAGCAGGGTGGAGGTCTTAGAGGGCACACTGCCAAAGTCCCTGGGAGCAGCATGCGACCCATGGATTCTTACCCCTAGTGTAATGGAGTAGTTAAAAGGAAACATTTGTTGGTTTCCTTTCTAACATGTTATGTAGACAAGACAGAATGAAAAACAAATTAACCAATGGTGGGTTTTTTGAGTGATTAAGACATGTCTTTGTTAATGAAACCATAATAGAGAATGAAGTTGCAATGTTAAAACTCAGCTTATCAAGTACCCAGAATAAGCTTTAAGAATGTTTAGAGAATCTCTCTTCTCAGAGCCACCAATGAAGTACTGTAGTCAGGTTTATATGTCTGGGCAAGAAATACTGGAGTGGGTACCATGATCTTAACACAGATACATTCTTTGTCCACTCTGACACCTTCAATGACTTACAGATCCAGCAGTGACAAAATCCATCATGTACAGCCAAGCCCTAAGATACAATTGCATCTGTTCTGATCCACAAGATAAGGATTCCAAACTCAAGGATCTACAAAAGGCATTCCTCAAACTACAGGACCCACCTTATATGACTAAGAAAAAATGAAGAAAGCAAGATGTATATCTAGAGATAATATGCTGAAAGAGGACTAAATGGCAGAACACTGCTAGCGTCACTTACAGTCCAAAACTGAGACCACTCACACACATCCTAAGTAATTTCCAGTCTGTCCTTGACAAGAACACCCCACTCTCCAAAGCCCTTGGTAGGAGACCTATACTTGCCTACAGACAACCCCCTGCCCTCAAGCAAATACTAACAGATAAGTGATTACAAAACAGCAACAAAGACAGGGATATTAAACCTTGCCACATACCCTAATGCCCTACTCTGGCAACACAATCACAGGACCTAACAGTGCCACATACATTTGCAAAGGCAGCTTCTCTACCAATGTGATCTATGGCCATTATCCTGTGTCCGCTTGTACCACAACAAACTAAAATGTGTAATGAATCTTATTGCGGTCAGGTGGTTTTGTTGCTGTTCCTATGTACTCAAGGATGTATTTTATTGTTACGTCACTTCTGTGACCCCAGAGATGGGTTCCACATCAAAATGCATTTTGCTTTGTTTTCCCGCAGCAGTATTTTTTTTTAAAAAAAATAAAACCCAATAGATAAGTATATCAGTATATCGATTTTCATTTGTCATTTTCCAAACTCCGAATACTAATTTTTCGGCTTCTTTCCGTGCATAGTGGCTTCTCATACTGTGACTTTACTGTCACGTGGCTGCTCCAAGTAGTGCCACTAGGTGATCCTATGGGGATGGAACAAATGTGGCACATGTACAGTACTGGTTTAAAAACTGCAAACGAACAGCGACAAGGATTCCACCACCCCGAGGCCAGGTACAAGGAAGATGCTCCGAGTCGCGCTTCAGGGGGGTGCACTTTATTTTGCTTAAAGTGCGACGGACGTGGGGGGGGTTTTAAGATCTGCATCTCAGAGCACTTTCTAGGGCAACAAAGTGGACGTGGGGTAACAGCCTATGCCGTCTTTTACCAACAACTCACTTCTGCCCACTACATAGGAAAAACAGGAAAATTTCTGTGGAAATAGAACAATAGTCACAAATCTGACTTCAGAAAACACTACACTGTACAAAGAAACCTGTCTCAAACCATTTCATTCTACCAGGACAGTCCATGGAAGATTTGAAGATAACCATTTTAGAATGGAATAATTACAAATCAAGAATACAGAAGGAAACAGCAGAGATAAAATTCATGTGCATGATGGACACCCACAAAATGAACTGAGTATTAAGGTTTCTTAAGTAATTACCAAATGTAATACTTCTGTAGTACTTACTGTCACTGTTATTTTCTCTAAGCCCAACTTTCCCCACAAGGCTGAAAAGTTAAAACTGTCAGTATTCCCTATATTCCCTTCTCTCCCTTCTATATTTAACATTCTCCTTTTCTCTCTCTTAAGCTCTATGTGATTCCCCAGTCTTCAAAACCCCTCTTCCCTCTCTTCACTAATCTTCGCCCAGGTCTGGTGTCTGTTTTGTGTCTCTCAAGGAAGTTATAGCACCACCCTGAAACAACATGAGCCAATACACTGCATGCAAATGCACCATCCACCCAAGAGCCAAGGAATGTTTTGTGTGAAACTGATATTTCATTCTGGTGCCAAATGAAGTGGGCTTGATCCATGAAAGCTCACATTAAAATGTAATAGTTCTACGAAAGCTCACATTAAAATATAATCATTAATCTTTAAGATGCCACATGTCTTTGTCATTTGTTTTGTTTCATTTTGTTGGATTTTGCCTGGTATCATCCATTATGGCAGGCGGGGTGCTGAGACTGCGCCTCTGGCTTTCTCACCAGAGGCACAGCAGAGTGTAGCTTTAATACTCCAGGAGAGGAACAGAAGAAGCTGAAGTGTCTTCAAACCTGTCTATTCAGTAGTTCTATAAAAAATCTGGAGCAGGCACAACTAAAACTCCCAGAATCTCCAAACAAGTATGGCCAACAGGAACTTTTCCCCATTCAAAAATAATTTATCACTGCCCTCTAGTTATGGAATTCCCAAATAAGGGAGGATAACAAAGCCCTTTCATTTAGTATGTGTGGTTTTTATGGTTTGGGAGAGATGAAATAAATTCATATCTGATCCTTGCATGTTAAAGGTTTTCACTTTAAATCCAAAACTGTTTTGAAAGATATCTTGCTTTAATAAACCTCATGTTCTTCCCAGCTGAGAGTTTGAAGTGGCTCTTGTGTTATATAAGGCTGGTGGAAGATTTTTTTTTTCTGTATGAACTGCTTTCCTGAAATCTGGATGTTCTAAATCTTTTTCTATGCTCACTAGTGGGAGAGATCTCTCTATATTAATTTGGACTTCATAGCTGTCACATGATACTGATACATTCCAAAACCTAAGATACAAGATTATTCTTTAACCATAGGACGAACCAGCAGGAATTTTAATCAAGACAATATCCAATAATGAATAAAGACTGAATGTGTTTGGAAGTCATCCAGAATACACATTTGGGAATTTTAATCTTGATCGCTTTTGATTTTTTAAAAATCAGCCTTTTCAGATCATGCCATTCTGTCTGCCAGTAAAAAAAAGAGCCATCTAAGGTATTAAAGTGTTTCATCTGTACAGACACTGAATATTGCAAATCTGTCTCAGTCAGTAATTCATACCAGATAAGTTGAAAATGAAGCAGTACAAAGAAGTAGATGGTGAAAATACACACACACACACACACACAC
>JAHTLZ010003547.1:5687993-5709168 GCA_023846285.1 Phrynocephalus versicolor | reverse complement strand
CACACACACACACACACACACACACACACACACACACACACACACACAAACCTGTATACTGTATATCTCAATCAAGATCCAGATCTAGATGTCTTCTCCATAAAAGTAACAAAAGGACAGGATGCTAAACTTACCAGGGTCCCATGTTGATGACGGTGCAGTGCTGAAGATGTGGGGGTCCCAGCTGCAACGGTGGGCACCACGTGAGCACTGCCAGAAAAGAAGTCACAGGTCCCGGATGTTCTGAGAGGCTGAGATTGGTCAGACAGCTCCCGGAAGGGAGGGCCATTGGCTGGTGGATGTGACATCAGGGAGCTTCCAACCCAGTCTGCCAGCGTGGTATTTAAAGGGTGATCCGAGGCTGGAAGTTCCAATCTCGCTAAAGATGGCTTGCTAGACCCTCCCACCCTGTAATGGTTTTATTCTGGTTTATATATTGTCACAACTTGTTGAAAGGTGTTTTGCTGGCATTGGGAATGGATCCTGTGGCTGAGAGGTGGCATGCAAGGTCCTGCAAAGTCTGAGTGAACTGAACTGGTGGCTATGGGTCCGGGACTGTGTTTTGTCCACTCGGGTGGGCATTTGCTCCACTAGCCCCAGAGGCATGATGGCACCATGAAGTGGTTTACATCCATGTGGTTCCCAGAAGTCCCTCCTGAGGAGTCTCTTAAGGAGATGGGTTGTCATTGAGGAACAGTTGGGTTCATTGATGCAGGGATCCAACCCAATGCCAGGCCATAATAATTGCCACTGTAATTAATTAATAAAGTTGTGACCGGTTTTCTCCAGAATTTATGTGTGTGCGTGAGTTCTTTCCACCCAGATGGAGGTGAGCTGAGCAGTAAGCCATCAAATAAATATGGTGTTACTTTATAAAAGAAAGTCCTGGTAAAATGCTGAGCTGGTAGGTGTAACCATAAAGCATCTTAAATTAAAGCTACAAAGACCACATAAAAAGAAAAAAATCCATTATGAGGAGTTGAAACTAACATAGAAATCACTATTTTTCTTATGAAATCAGTCAATGCAATCATGTATGGTAATCAATATAAAGGTCACATAGTAAATAGTCCCTCATTCAGGAAAAGCATGCCTATAGAGGAAGGTCTTTGCCTGCTTCTGGAAAGACAGCAGAGACGGGGCAGTCCTGGTCTCCAAAGGGAGGGAGTTCCAAAGTCTGGGAGCAGCAACAGAGAAGGCCATTTCATGTGTTCTTATGAGATGCACCTGTGAAGGTGGTAGGATGGAGAGAAAAGCCTCACCTGATGACCTAAGCATCCAAGTCAGGTCATACTGTGAGATTAGATATTTGCAGTAGCTTGGACCTAGGCCATTTTGTGCTACCATGATAATATAGATGTGCTGCCATGATGGTATCAGTGTCAATAGTGTAGGAGTGGAGGCAGAGGACACCATCTTTCCTTGTTGCTTTGAATTTTTTGCCCTAAATCACCTGATTGGCATAGGGATTTAAAGATGTGTCTGACATTTTGCCTGTCCTGCACTGATTCTCTTGGGACTTTGTGGGCATCTGGAAGAGTAGGTTGTACAGTATTTAAATTGCAGTCTTATGGGTTAGAGAGAAGGGAGAAAAGTTAGAAAGGAACGGTGTCAGAAAATGGTCTCTGGGGATCCTTTGAAGCCAATCCAATCAAAATTTCCTTTAAATTATGAGAAATGAAGAGGAAACACACCTTGCCAAATCTCCCAAGAAAGCAAAAACTGGCCATGGTTGGACTTATGAAGAACGGCTTAGGGAACTGGGAATGTTTAGCCTATCAAAAAGAAGACTGAGAGGTGATATGATAGCTATGTTTAAATATTTGAAAGGATGTCATATTGAAGAGGGAACAGGTTTGTTCTCCATGGCTTCAGAGACTAGGACTCGGGGCAATGGTTTCAAACTGCAGGAAAAGAGATTCCATTTGAACATTCGGAAGAACTTCATGACAGTTAGAGCTGTTCGGCAGTGGAATATGCTGCCACGGAGGGTGGTAGAGTCTCCTTCTTTGACGGTATTTAAGCAGAGGCTGGATGGCCATCTGTCGGAAATATTGTGAAGGGGTTCCTGCTTGGCAGGGGGTTGGACTCGATGGCCCATGAGGTCTCTTCCAACTCTATAATTCTATGATTCTATGATTCTATGATTCTATGACTGTATTTCTAGTAGAGATTTCTAGTAGAGTTTGGTGATTTATCAAGGTTTGTCTGTGAAGATTCCCATCCAGGTGAGTTTATCTGGAAGCTGAGTCATGGCAAATGGACTTCTTTTTCTTGAGAGATAGAAACATTTTGCTGCTCATCCAAACAGCTTTTTTCAAGAAAAAGAAGTACAGTTGCCATGACTCAACTTCCAGGGTTTATCAAGGTTCATTTCCAAACCAAACTGCTGATCCACCATTCACCACTCCACTTCCTCCAGCAGATACCCACTCAAAGGCAATGCCCAGAGGAAGGAGGGTGGGGTGCTGCCACCAAGTGGGTACCTGATGGAATGGTCTGGGCATCAAGCTGCAGAGCAGCTGTTTTGCCAGGAACGAACTGTGCCAAACAAACAGTTTGCACCCATCTCCACTTTTCAGCAAAGCTCCAAGGCTGTCTACATATCCCTAAAGTCACAATACCAATATGCAATTTATATGGGTATAGGAACACCCATATTCTGGATTACCTAGCCTCAACAGGTTTATGGAATTTGGGGATGTTGTTCTGTTTACAATTCTAGTAGATAGCACAATCTTCTCTCTAGTATACACCCGGATGCTGCTTTTGAGATGCACACTTAGGAATTTAGGAAGCTGGGTTCAGCTGATAAGCAGTGTTTTTATTTGCTGGCTAAACTGCTGCCATTAGAAATAAAGGATGTTGTCAGGACAATGTTTAAGAAACGGAGCTGGATAAGAAGGAAATAAATCTTTTGAATGCAAATTCTAGGTAGCACTGATTATTCTTGGGCCCTGTGGCAAAGTTAAATTACTAGTTAATTGACTGAAAGGGTATCTCTGTGGCCCAGTGACCTCAGTCTAAGTTCTTCCTAGCTATCCAATGGTTAGTGTATCTGAAAGAGGTCTTAGACTTTATTGGAGGAGTATGGTTCAGCCGCTGTTCTCTGCCTCCTTTGGTGCAACCAGACTCTCTGGATGCTGTCTATTACTTTCTGTTTCCATGTCCTTGCTTGAAATTACAGCACATGTTTGCCAAAAACAAAACAAAATGAAAAACAAAATGAAATATAAATGAAAAATAGATATGTAACCTACCATATGCTGGGCTGAACATAAAGATGAAGGAAGAGGAGGTGCTGTGCTCTGCATGCAACCCGCAGCTATTTGTTCTGTGCTGTGTTCTCCCCACAATTGTGCCAAGATCCCTCACTGGGTCCATTTCATAAATTTGTTGAAGGACACTGCACATCTCTAATAGGGATGATCCCAAATCTTCAAGAGTGGTGTTTCTCTGGGAGCAACAGCGAACATACTAGTTCCTCCTTGAAATATATACCCAGAAAAGAAGACTAGCTTTGAGTCATGGGTGGATGGGAAAAATTACAGGTTTTTTTGGATCAAATTCCCTCAAAATCCAAAGTCAACGTGCCCAGTGTCCTTAATGGCTGCTGCAACCCAGAAGCTGTGTTTCAGAAAAGTAACTTTTATCATCTCTTCCTCGAGGGACAAAGATATCATCACCATGATGCCAAACAACGAGAGAGTCTATGAGAACAAATGACAGAAACGCACACTACTTTTCTGCTTCTAAAGTCAGGACATGGAAATGCTAAGTGGCGGAAGACTAGATGGTAAGACATATAAGAAAGGCTCTGGGTGAGAGGCTGCCTGGTACCAAACAATCTGTTTGAGATCTTGAAATGGCTTCAGATTTTGTGATACTCATTCAAGTCCCCAAAATAGGCTAAAAGGGACCATCTGCCCTTTTTCCTCACACCTCTCTTGACAAGCACTAGTATCTATGGCATATAAGGTTCTTTGCATGCAAACGTTTAAAATTAAAAGGCTTTTGCAGGGAGCTATAAAACAACTTGAGCCCAGGAAGGAATGTACTACATATTTAAAGAATAGGAGATGAGGCTAATAGAGTTATATAAGTTTCACGGATAGATATAATCAAGTGTGCACAATATAAAGCAGAAGGTTCGTAATGATGGCATGGGGGCGGCGGCGGGGGCTGGAAGGGGAGAAGCTGTTTTGTAGTAGCTCCATGAACTTTGGCTGAACCTTGCTGTTTGGCAGCCTTCAGTAAGGACAGCCTAAGATGAGGCATTAGGGTTTGAATCTGAGAAGCTGACATCAAGCAGACAGCAAGACATGATATCTTATTTTCCTGAGCTGTGCTGACACAAATTGAACTCCGCTTATTATTTTCTTATGCCAGTAAAAGCTGTGCTTGGAATTTAAGCATTTTGCTTGCAGATGTTGGGAGGAGGGCTGCTTTGTCTTCATTTAAATAATTTGCAGATTGGTTGGAAGCATTTGGAGTTAAAAACTCATTTTTCATTTGATTCCCAGTTCCACAAAGAGGGCGAAGGCATTTGTTTCATTTTAGTCCCTTCCCCTGACTTTTTCCAGAGTGAATCAGCCAGAAGTCTCCCTGTTGGATGGAAAACAGCAGAAAGTTTGGTGTTTAAAATCAGCTATGATTTTTTTAAAATAATAAGAAGAAGTTTTGACTACCAAGAGCTTCATTCCTTTTTCTTTCTTTGTTCAATACAAAGAAAACACAAATATTCAGGGATTACAGCCATAGGAGAACACTTGAGGAAGCAGTGGCCTGACTTTGCTCCCTACATAATGGATCGAAGGTAGGGGACAGGGGTGTGGTGGCTCAGCAGAATAAAGCTTCCAAAAACAAGTCAGCAGCTCGGCGGTTCGAATCCTGGGTGCCACACAGCGGAGCGAGCTCCTGCTGATAAGCCAGCTCCTGCCAACCTAGCAGTTCGAAAGCATGTAAATGCAAGTAGATAAATAGGTACTGCCATAAAAAGCGGGAAGGTAAAACAGTGTTTCCTTGCATCCATGCCAGCCACATGGCCATAGACTTGCACAACACTGGTTCTTTTGGCTTGAAGACAGAGATGAGCACCGCTCCTAGAGTCGGACACGACTAGCATGCATGTTTGGGGGAAACCTTTACCTTTATTCTGGTAGGGGGATGCCAGTGGCACTGCATGTTAAACCACTGATCAATAAGCTTGCCAATGAAAGGTTGGCAGTTCAAAACCACGTGATGGGGTAAGCTCTCATTGCTTGTCCCAACTCTTGCTAACCTAGCAGTTCCAAAGCACGTAAAAAGCAAGTAGATAAACAGGTACCACACTCTTTTGTGTGCTTGCACATTTAGTCATGCTTGCCCCATGACCACAGTAATATATTTACAGACAAATGCCAGCTCTTCGGTTTACAGACAGAGATGAGCACCACCACCCAGAGTTGGAAACAACTGGACTTAATTGTGTGGGGGAATGCTGACCTTTAGTAGGCCGGGTGTCACATAACCTGCTGGTGCGCAGTGAATGGCCTTAATGGTAGGAGGAATGTTATCCTCCATTGTGGGTGGGGGAAGAAAAGAGGGGGTCCTGTTCATTTATTTCTGTGCTATGTTTAATTGTGGAAAGGTGGGTCTCATATTGTGTCGCTGCAATCAGATTTGTTCTAATCTCCACTTCTTTCTTGATTCAGCCCTTTCTTCTGCCTTTTCATGATATCCTTCTTGTGAACAGTGGGCACTGGCTTTTTTCATGGTTGCTACAAGGCACTCTCCCTGAGGAAGGAGATTATGAATCAGAGCTTGGGAAATGCTGCTGTTGCTGCTGCTGCTGCTGCTGCTGCTGCTGCTGTACCACAATTTACAAAATCTCCAAAACAGCATTACCAGCAACTAAGCTGGTGGACCATTGAATAACAAAGTTAACTTTGCCAAGGTCTGGAAATGATTCTGTCACATCCACTAAGTATTTCTCAAGGATAGGTTGCCCTAACAGTTTGTCATGAACAGCTTAGCAAGGATTCCAAAGCTAGTTTTCCCAAGACGGCCCTGAAACAAAAAGTGTTCTGCTTATATACTACCAACCCATACCGCTTCAAGTAGTCTCTGAGCGGTTTACAGTTTAATTACAGTATGCAGGCTACACATTGCCCCCCTTCCCAGCAGCTGGGTACTCATTTTACCGACCTCGGAAGGATGGAAGGCTGAGTCAACTATGAGCCAGCTACCTGGGATTGAACTCCAGGTCTTGAGCACAGTTTTACCTGCAGTACAGGCGTTTAACCACTGCGCCGTGGGGCTCCTAAACACTTTTATCCAGAAAGAAACATTTTAAAATGGTGGTGTTATCAGGGTCCATGGTCCTTTAGAGCATACATAAGGACAGATCTCTACTCTGAGGGGCTTGTAGTCTAAACTACAAGCCCATCGTTTTTATGGATGTCCAGGGCGTTTTTTAACATTTAAAACAGCTCATTTCATTGCACGCCGCCAGTAACGGAAATGAAATGTAACGAACACAATTTTCATGGTTCTGTTCATTTTGTTTCATTTTCATCACAATTTTCGTTTGTCGTTTCGTTACATAACGGAACGACAAACTAATGACAGAAACGAAAAATTGTTCATTTCATGCCCATCTCTACTCAGCACACCAAAGGTTGAGGCAGATACATAATCCAAAATTGGTAATTCCTCGTTGATTTTTCCAGTGCCTGAGATCCCACCACTGAGCTGTTTCAAGGTTGTTGTTCAGTGGACTTGTCAGGGAATGTTTATAGTTCATTTAGCAGCTGATCAGAGCTTACATAAGTTCAGAGGCTTTGCTTCCATCTCTCTGCCCACCCACACCCATAATCACCATTTTAAAACTAATGTTTCACATCATCTGCAGAGGCAATGACAGCTGCCAGTACTGTGTTCCTAGTACAGTACAGAGAAAAGACATTGCATTGTCCCTGCTAAGAGGCCTAATAATTTAAACAGGTGCCAAGTATCTGTTACTGATAGATAACTCAAGTGCTCCTCAGGCCCAGTCTGTAGGAAAGTATCCTGAACTATCTGAAAGAAAAAAAGTGGAAAGACATTCTTACAATTTTGCAGAACATATCAAGAATGATATGGTGGTTGCAATCTGGCACCTTTAACTAGATAAAGTGGCTTAAGTAAAGGATCCACCGTGCTTTCTTATCCATTGACATGAATTAAAGGAAATGAATTTCTTATTCACTCGAATGAGATAAAGCCTTTAATTCTTTAGCATGCAATATGTCCTGGTGCCAAATCGGAGAGGCAGGGAAGGAGCATTCGCATCTGTGGGAATTAAGCAACGAGCACTAAGATTGGTAAAGAATTTACATATGCATCTGTAACTGTAGCCCTCCAGGTATTGTTGGACTGCAGGTCCCATAATCCTTCACCACTGACTAGGCTTCCTGGGCTGATGGGAGTGAAGTTGATCAACATCTGAGAGATTATACTTGTCTGTTCTTGAGTTACAGCTGTGCATAATATCAAGAACAATCTACAAAGTACTGCTACCAATACCATCTGCTTACATATTGCTGGTAGCAGTTACATCTGTGAAATATATTTCTATAATACTGAAATAGGTGGAATAATGCCATGCTTTGAACCATAGTTCCATGGCTTCGGGAACTATGCTATGCATGCCACCGTACGGTATTAGTGTTATTTTTCATAGACAAGAATTCTGCCTCCTTGGTTAACTTGTTATTTTCATTTATTTGGTTCCACTAGGTAACCTATTGCTTATGTAATGGCCACAACAATTCCAAGAAGTAAGATGTGAATTTATATTGAGGCCCCTCTAGAAGAACAAAAAGGATTCTCGAAGCACAAGTGAAAGAAAGCAATCTCGTTTCTCTAATTTATGGTTACAGAACCACTCAGCAGTTTTCCTTCTTGGCCTCTCACTATCCAGCTATTCCTAACAATGGTGTGAGGAGGGGCAACATTCCAGCCCATTGATTAACTTTTATTCATATTCTAATCAGTCAATTCATTATATAATTAATCAATAAATAGCCATTACTGTATTAACTATAATCTTCCGGTGACCTGAGAGAATTATAGTTCCCAGGTAAGAATGTGATGCAGCTGCCTAGATGCCCTGGGCACATCCAGTCTCAACTAATCTCGGAAGCTGAGCAGGGTTGGGCTGGGCTAGTACTTGGATGGGCGACCACCAGGGAATGCCAGGTAGTATAGGCACCTGGAGTAGGAACTGGCAAGGCACTCCAATATTCCTGCCCAGAAAACTCCATGGACATGGGCACACAAAGAGTCGGTCATGACTATAACAACACAACAACAACAAAGAATGTGATGATGGTGGAGGGTGGAGGGCAAAGGAGAAGCCCTGGTGTAGAAGAAGATTTTCAAGGTGGAACTTGAACAAAAGATGTCAAGATAGAATGTTTTCACCAGACTAGGGATTCTATAGCCTTGATCTGTCGGGAAATCAGACGTTTGAGGTATGTTTGCCATTGATCCTAATTCATAGACAAGCATTCACACAGCAAAGAAAAGAGAGGCTTGAACTGAAAGTTAGCCCGGTTGTGCCAACAATCAGGCATAGGAGGGTCAGGAAAATGGGTCAGATCCAGAGTGTTTTTCTCATGCGCTTCCAGCTCAACAGCTCCCAGCACTAAGGCACTTGGAAGCTCTTCTGTCATCAACATTCTCAATGGAATTTTTTGTCAACAAATGTCTCGTGTTATGTTATGAATGCTGTCTGCCTCATTACATTTGCAAGGGTTCTTCAAACAAGCAGTTCCGGCTGATGGTGCATATGCAGGCTTATCTGCAAAATTATCCTGAAAATTCTGCTTTATAAACAGGGAAGTATAGACGGTTCTCTCACAGCATTTTAAAAATAAAAATTGCATATATGATAAGCTAAGGCTGCCTTATAATTAATCAAATATACTCTATATATTTATTTCTCTTCATGTGTTCACCACGCAAAACACTGCACAATTTTTATTGACCTGATAACAATCTTGTAAGGCAGCGAAGCTCTGTGAAGTACCCAGTCTACTAAGAATGCTTCATAGTTTCACAATGACAAGAAGTCCAATATTTGGCCACCCTGCAGTGTTCAGGATAAGAGTAAAATGATAAAATGATATTTGGGGTCCTCTACACCTGGCAAATGTACTTGAGGAGTAACCTGCACATGCAAGCAATTAATGCAAATGATGCTCTCAAATTGCTGTGGAATATCCATGGCAGAACTGGCAATACATCTTAAATAATAACCCAAATTTCACCAACGCCAATAGACTCAATATGATTTTGACAAATTGTGTAGGAAAGTTGTGGGGAAATTGGTGCATCTGCTTCAGCTGCTAGCGATTAATGGGAACAATTAAGAAAGATAAAGACATTGCAAAGGAAGCTAAATGACTTATTTGCATCACTCATCATTGCATGTGGAAGAGTCAATTACTCTTATCTGGTAATGAAGATGATATGCTGTCAGAGCCTCGGGTGTCAAAAGGGTTTCTCTTCAATGCAACGAGCTGCCTAGATGCCCTAAGCACATCTGATCTTGCTTGATTTCTGAAGCTAAGCAGGGTCAGCCCTGGTTAGTACTTGAATGGGAGACCACCAGGGAATACCAGGTGCTGTAGGTGCCTGGAGTAGGAACTGGCAAGCCACTCCAATACTCCTGCCAAGAAAATTCCATGGACATGGAGTCACGTAGAGTCCGTCACGACTGTAATGACACAACACACACACTTCAATGCAACAGGAGGAAAAGAGGAACAAGTCACTAGAACTGCACAAAACAATGGCAAAAGCAGAGAAAGACGTTCTGGTAAAGCTTTCCTGTCTAGCAAGACTGAGGAAAAGACAGATAAATGAAAGAATCCCCCTTATCCAAACTCTGGAGTATATTGTTTGTCAGATGGACAGACCACCAAGGAAGAGTATAAACAGGTACCCTATATTTGCAGGGGGAAGGTCAGAAGAGCCAAAGCTGAGAATGTGCTCAGACTTGCAAGAGTGATTAAAACCAGCAAAAGGGAGATTTGTCTGCTTTGCTTTGGTTTGGAACAAAAGGAAAATGAAGGAAGCATCTGCATGGAGAGAATGGAGAAGTACTCGTGCATGACCGAGAGAAGATAGAACCGCTGGATGTCTATTTTGGGTGTTCCTTCTCTCTACAAGAAAACAGAGTAAAGAAACACTGAAGAGCTACTCTCCAAGAAAAGTGCTTAGGAACATTTAACCACTTGAAATGAATCCAGCTCTGCTGAGCTGGATGAGTTGCATCCAAGGGTGCAAAGGGACTTGTAATCTCAGAGCCTCTGTCTTTAGCCTTAGAAAAGGTGAGGTCCCTGATGCAGTCTTCCAAAAGGGTGGAAAACAAGATTTGAGCCACTATAGATGATAAAGTTGATAATGATACCAGGAAAAGTTCTAAAATAGATCATTAAACAGTCTGTGAGCATTTATAGGACACCAGGACAGTTGTCACAAGCTTAGTAGATTATGGGATATTATTAATGTAGTATATTTTTATTTCTGCAAGGCTTTTAACAGAGTGCCTCATGACCTGATAATGCTTTATTTATTTATTTTTATTTTAGAGTATTTTCATCCCACCCATCTCCTTGGAAAAGGACCCAAGTTGGCTTACACTAATAAGGGATAATATAATTAACTACCCAGAGTTCCTTTGGGTGGGAAATCGGTCTGTGGTATACAAATATAAAAATAAATAAAAAAAATAAATAAATACAGTCCAGTACAGTTAAGACATGTTCAAGTATTGAGAATAGGGAATTAAGGAACATCTTACAGCATTAAAGGACAACATTACGTTAAAACTACCAGAGAACGCGAGCAGTTAAAAAGAGAGTAAAATTCCATGTAAAGTTTATGAGTAATGGAAAATAAAATTGAAAACATAGTGTCAATTCAATCACACAAGGTTATAAGTGGTTATAAACACAAAGTCTTTGTGATCATATATTCATATAAAAGACACATAATAGGTAGCCTCATCATTCAGGGAAAGCTTGACCTGAAGAGAAAGGTCGTTGCCTGTTTATGAAAAGACAGAAGTGATGGGCAGTCCTGGCCTCTAGTGGGAGGGAGTTCCAGAGTCTGGGCGCAGGAGCTGAGAAAGCCTTTTCATGGGTTCCCATGAGACATACCTGTGAGGGTGGTGGGATGGAGAGAAAGGCCTCTCCTGATGACCTTAACACCTGAGTTGGTTCATACTGTGAGATGTGATCTTTTAGGTAGCTAGGACCCACAATGATAGTAATATGTGAATTTGCTGTTGGCTTATGGAGTGCTTACCAATGGTGCCTTTTCATCCTGGAGATAAGCAATAAGTGCGGAAGGACATTCTGGGTCCTGTGTTGTTCAACACTTTTATAAATATCTTAGATGAAGGTGTGGAGAGGATGCTCATTGAATTTGCAGAGGACACAAAACTGGGAGCAGGAACTAATGCTTCAGAAGATAAAATCAGGATTTCAGACTGTCTAAACTAAACAGATTGAGCTCTACAGTTCTCTGATTCTAGGACTATTTATCAGTTTAGCTGGTTATGTACATTTCCTTCCACTCGTTGAAAGAAAAGCATGATATAAACATTGCTACTAATAAATAAATATTTTGGTGTGGCCTTCTAATATAACTTAAAATATTGCTTTAGGATAAACAAAATAACAAGTACCTACTTTTGCTTTTTTTAAAAAAAACCCATATTTGGCCTATGTATAAATCCAGTGTGGTGTAGCGTATAGAGTGATGGGCTCAGATTCCGGAAGCCTGGTCTTAATTCCCTGACTCTGCTATGGAAACACATTGGGAGTGAGGAAGTAGAAAAGCCACTCCTTTCACTTATCTTGAAAGCCCCATTGGGGTTGTTGTAAGTCAGTTCCAGCATGATGTCACACATCAACAGCATAAGTCCAAGAACCAGTTCGTACCAAATGGTACAGATACAAACAAGAGGTGTCTCAGATACTTATACAGGTATTTGTTTTGCTTTTTTCATTTTTGCTTTTTTAAAAAATACACACATATTATTACTTCGAGGCAAGGAACGATCATGGAATTATTCTGTTTCTCTCTCTCTTTAAATATCCTCCATTGCCACAACAGTGTGAGGTCCATTAGACTGAAATATGACCATAAATGATTATCTGCCAAGATTGGGGATAATACATTTGATTGAAGCCTATATGGTGATTAGTGGACCCCCCCAGGTGCAATTGGACAAGTTCCACAGTTTGCCATCTCAGCAGTTATTAATGAAGGGATTTGTAACCCAATGGCACCTGGAGGGACATGGCTTCTCCATCCTTGCCCTAACTCTACATAGCTATGTCTATCTGTAAGTTTTCTTCTCAGTTTTCATTCAGGGTTCTTTTCACTAAAATATATAATAAAGTATAGGAAGATATTCCAAAACTAGGTTTATAGGGCTACTCTTTTTTTTTAAAAAAAAGTGGGAGTTTAGAAGACAAAGGAAATCACACATTTTAGGAAAAGGAAATGTAGGCTGTACATAGCCATCTATCTGTCAGAAGCCACATAATAGATTTTCTTGGAGATGACATTTCAACACCCTGAGAAGCCTGATTCACTGATCAACATAAATACCCAGTCTTTTTTAAAAGTAAGATCTAACATTTCCCGGTGGAAAATTCTGTAAACGTCTGCAATTAGTGTGCGGACATTTACAGAAGGTAAGGTTACGCCTACCCGCCCATGCCGCCAAAGGACACCGCATATCCCCACTGCCTTAGAGTTCAGCTTTCTGTCTTTATCAGCCTCCTTGTGACATACAGCAGAGCCAAGTTTGGGCAGTCAGAGACAGATGATAAAAATGATCAGAGATATATGAGGGAAGATGAGAACAGCCGGGTCTGTTTTTTGTACAGAGGTGTTGCATACTAGAGAACACGATGAACATCTTTGGAATAATTAATGGAATTTTTAAAAGGCAAATCATGTGCTTCAGATTATCCTTCTCTCATCAGAGTAAATCTCTTCCATGAGAATGAAATTCAATGTATTTATCAGTGATTAAAAGGAAATAAGTGGTGGGGTGAGGAACGGTACTTGGCTTGGGCTATGACTGAGTGCTTGAAGCTGGAGCAGATTAAACAGGTGAAATTCAGCCATGTCCTTCTGGCAAGTCGAACAGATTCCTCCTCTTTCCACTATGGAGTTTAAGCATGATCCCAAATATTGAGGACCCCTTTGGAGAAGAGATTGGGGCCATATTAGGAGTGAAAGAGGAGAGGCAGGGGAAGTCCTGTCCCACCTACACTCTCTGCCCTTAGCTGAAGCCACTGCACTCACAGAGACAGGAAGAAGGTGATTCCTTCTCTCATGCTGCCCTGACATTCTCTCAAAATACACCCTCTAGATCACATTTTCCATCAGAAGGTCAGAGAGGCTTTAGAAAGGAGGAGACAAAACCCACTTGGGGCAAGTGGAAACAAGATGTCACAACAACCTTGGATTTACCCCTGTTATTGGCTCTGATTATTTTGAAGCTTTCTCATTAGAGGTGCTGGTTAATAAATAAGACTTACCTATTTAGGCAAGCCTTCTGAGCCTCCAGCCTTTACAAATTTTTATAACATCTTACTTTTTTAGTCTTATTGGCTGGGGAGCTTTTTAAACTCTGCTGCGGCTACTGTTTTTAATCTTGTTCCTTATTGTATTATATTGTATAGTATTTATATAGTATTTTATAGGTATTGTGTTGTTTTTACATTGTATTGCTTTTATTGTACTTTTTTGAATTTGTTGTAAGCTGCCTTGGATCCCTTTGGGGAGAAAGGCGGCATAAAAATAAAGTTGTTGTTGTTGTTGTCGTCGTCGTCGTCGTTGTTATTAATGGGATGGTTTTTTTAGGGTGGGTTTTTTAATATGGACATGTGCCTTCTTTTCTAAAAAGTGACTCTGTGCATATTTAAAATGTAAGCCTCTCCCTCTTATGATTTAAATCACTTTACTTCTTAGTGGAATTATGGTTGGTCAGAGGAAAGAGACATGATAGCGGAAGTGGCTGTATGCTGAGGTGGGCCATTGGTGTCTTTACCGTGTCAACAGTGGCTGGCAGCATCGCAGGTAAGATTCCCTGGGCTTTCGTGGTAGTTCTTCACCATGCCTGACATCACATAGCTTCCAAATCAGATAAGATCAGGTATGTTCAGGGTGCAGATGGTGACACGAAACAGAACACTTCATCACAAACCTCCACTTCACAGTCTCAGAAGATGCTTTCTAAATTCCTTTAGGCAAGTCATCCTGGTAATAATCCTGTTGGTACATCAGACAAGTTATCCTGGTATCAATTCCGGTGATAAGCAAACCAGGAAAAATCAACAGAAGGCCAGGGCTCAATATGAAATATAAAAGCTGCAGTTATAGTCAGCAGGAACAAATTGCAGAGTGCACTGGGAGATATTTACAGCTAAAGTGACAAATATATGCCTAGTGGGAGTCACTACTAAACAGCAGTAGCATTATTATTCTCTGAATAAATTTGACTGTAGAGAATTTGAAAAGTGAGAGCTATAGTGTGGTTCCATTGCAGGAAGTCAGGAGCAGAGTTCTCTTTAAGTAGTACTGTACTGTATTTAGAAAACTTTCTCGGCAGACCCATGGAGGTCACAGTACATCTTTATTCAGATCCATTAAGGTCAGAGCTTGAATGACATACTCCATATTGGTCACAACAGCCCTGGATAAATCTTTAGCAAAGCTGGGAGAGTATAAAGCAGACCTGAAATGTTGGCTCACGATTTGCCAGTGGCGGGTAATGTCCTATAAAAAGAAATGCAAAGTACCAAGGCAACTGAATAGCTATCACTTACTCAAGAAGTGAGGACAACAGTACTAGACTACAGTGTATAAATCACAATGTAATAACAATAAAACAGAACTGTTGCGAGGGTTCAGATCAGTCAAAAGAAAGAACTAGGTATAATTCCTTTTGCCCAGTTTGTCCAGAAAACCTGAGCATTGTTTGTGTGTGTATGAGAGAGAGAGAAAGAGAGAGAGAAAGATAAAACTAAATTTGCTTTGTGCTGAAATTATCCTAGATTCTAGAATATAAATTGTATGCTAGATAATATAAGCACTTAATTTATACTTTTGATTTCTGTTTCATTTTTTTAATCGCACAATGTTCATTGGAAGCAAAAATAGGATTCAAAAGTCTCAGATATTGTTTTATTGCAATATTCTAAAAGGGCCTTTGACAGAGGTATTAGAGAAACATTGGTTGGTTGTCTGGTCTGTTTTTCAAAATGGTGTGCAAACAAACTGACTGGGATTGACAGGCACCCATTCATGGTTTTCAGGCTGGCACTGGTGTCTTTTGGTGCTTTTCGGTGAGGGTTTCATTGTGCAGCCCCTCCTGCCTCTTTTATGCGTAGTCCAGGAGATGTCTTCACTCTGTCCAGGAGATGTCTCCAATATAGATGGGTACGACTAGGGAAAATGACGTTTTCGAGTTGTCGTGTGTCGGAGGCGGCCCGTGTCGGCTCGTTTCCGTTTTTCGCGAAACTTCGCAAAAAATAGTCGTTTCCTTTTTCGTTTTTTTGTCTGTCATTAAACTGGTTTGGGGGGGTAGCGGGCTCCTGGAGGCACCTCTTTTTGGGGAGGTGGGTGTCTCCTATCCTCACCCGCTAGGAAGGGAAAGCAGGCTCCTGGAGACCCCTCATGGCATGGGGGTCTCCTCTCCTCACCTGCTGCTGCAAAAGGGCATGCATAGCCATATGGATATGCATACCAGTTGCAGACTATAGTGAGACTTTGCAGCAGTGGACTGGCAGAAGCCATAGGGTGATGCCTTCTCTCCACCAAGGCCCTCTGCTGCACCCGCTGGGTCTCACTAAGAAGGGAATCGTACTTGCGTAGTGCAATGCAAGTAGATCTGGCTTAGGGGACAGCAGCTTAGCGCAAGGGCTAGGGTTAGGCTAGTTACTGGTGAGGTTAGGGTGGGGTAGTGGGGTGCACCTCTGGGTGCTTCTCTGACCCACTAAGAGGACAGTGTACTGTGGCATATGGGTAAGGAATCAAGGATTAGGGTTAGGGTTAGGGGGCTAGGGCAGGGTTTAGTGGGCTTTTTGGCACATCCCAGAAGTCTCAGTGGCCAAGTGGCCATGCGATTGGTGGGATGGCTCCAAAAATTTGCATGGTCCACTCCCACATGGCCACTTGGCCAGCCCATCATTGCGCAGGTGTAAAAACAATTAAAATAAATGGAGAGAGGACAGGGGAGGAGACATTTTGTTGCAAGAAAAACCCACTGCTACTGTAAAAATTCTGGCAGTTTTAGCAATAGCATTAGCAATTTTCGCATGTTTCTGTGGTGCTTGTGTGTTTTTGGACCACGATTTCAAAAAAAAATATTGCGGTTGCCGCCCCATTTTGGATCCCCCGCCCGCACCGCATGGCATGGTGACTCGAGTCCGGCTGCCCAGGACAGGAGAGGGGGGAGCCCCCCCCCAGAAACCACCCCTCTGGTAGGTGCACTCTGCACTGCAGGCATATTTTCGCCTGCTTTTTGGCCCGGGAATGGGGGGGGGAGTTTAAAACTTTTTTTCTGTGCCGCTTCCACTTGAATTGTGGCGGCCGACGGCGAGACTCTGGGTTGTTGCTGCGAGCCTGCGGCGAGTCCCACCACCACCAGAGCAGCCCAGGACAGGACAGGAGGAGAGGGGGGAGGCCGGGGACCCCCCTCCAGAAACCACCCCTCTGGTAGGTGCCCTGAGCCCTCACTCAGGCAGGCATATTTTCGCCTGCTTTTTGGCCGGGAATCGGGGTTTTTTTTAACTTTTAAAAACTTTTTTTCTGTGCCGCTTGGCATCATGGGATCGCCGCGATGCCAGGAACGACCACGACAAATCAGACCCAATTATTCTTTAGTCGGTTCGAGTTCGAGTTCTGGCGGAGTAATTCCCATTACCGTTTCCGTTCCGTAACGGAAACGAGGAATGGAAACGGAAACGGGAATTCCGCCAAGTCGTGCCCATGTCTAGTCTCCAATCTGTAGCTCCACCTCATTTGCCAAGTACTCCTGCTTATCATTTTACAAGTTATATATGAAGGAATGAACCTTTGTATAGCCTTTGTGGTTCACTTCCTTGTGAAAACTGTGGAAGAAAAACAAACAACACTCAGGCAAGGGAGTGTTGCACACATAGTACTGGGCAAGAGAATATTGGCTATTAAAAATCCATCATCTGGAAATGCCCTCATGAATCTCTGTCTATGCAGGAAAGGGGACAACTGTGGTTTTACAGCTTTTTATAAATAAAGATAGGTGTGAATCTTCCCCCACCTTTCTGGCCAACGACCAATCACCAATGAGAGCACATTCGTCTTGTTCTCCTCTCTGGCTGCTCTACCAGTCCCTGGCAGGAACATGGGTTTGCTTGTCCTGCTTCCTTGTCTCACTTGGTGACCAGCCAAGGAGACAGGGTAGGGAAGCCCATGTTCCCGCCAGAGACTGGTCAAACATCCAAAGTGGGGGAACAAAGGCACATGCGCCAGCTAGTGAGTGGGGGAACCAGGCAAAGAACGAGAACATGAAGCATCTGCGGTCCTGCACATACAAAACGACATGAACCCTCCAAACTGAGGTTTGTACCCGTCTCTGCTTAGAAGCATAGCACTGGACCTTGTTTGTTCAGTCCTACAAAACAGAGCTCTGTCACATATTATACAAAATGAAGCAGTAAATGGAGATAACGGATGTCTAGGTAGTACCACTTCAGGTGCTGGGCAGAGGAGAGAGAGGTGAGGTAATAAAGTGCGTGAAAATCTGTCAGAGTTTGCCTTATGTCTTGTTTCTCAAGACTTCATTTATATTTCTGTTCCGTTTGAGTTCTATGTTAGATTTTGAAGCTTTTATCATCCTCTTTGGAAATCAGCTGCATTTTGATATATATGTTCCTAACTTTATGCATTTTTATTTATTTTTCATAATGTACACATTTTTATCCATTTTCCTTTAACTAAAGTATATTTGTGTGCATTTTTCAAATATCAATTGTATATTGTATATTTTCACTTGCTCATATTTCTGCCCGCTCACCAATTTAGGAGGAAATTGACACGTGCAATTTCCTCCTAACAACAGGATTTGGCTTTCATCATCATCATCATCATCATCATCATCATCATCATCATCATCATCATCATCATCATCATCATCATCATCATCATCATCATCATCATCATCATGAAAAACCATCCCTGCAATAATGTGAATTTGTTTCAATAACGTGCAGGTTCAATTCACAAAATTATTTATCATCCACATCTCAGGTGGACTTTCATCTATACCTGACACTGATACTGGGCCTGCTCATGTTGTATTTACAAGTGGCATCCCCTTCCTACTCTTTGGTCCAAATTTCTGTTGTCTTTGTACATGCCTGCTGCCCCTGCAAACTGTGCAAAAGAGTGCACAAGAGAGTGCTGCCGGCACATATGTTTCCAGATACATAATGGTATAAAGGAACAGAGGATTTGTGGTTGTAATATCATCTGACTTCTGTTCTCCAAACTTTAAAAAGTGGAATGGTAGACGAGACCTTCATTGCTGGAGGAAAAGAAATTGCCTCCTTGGCGTCTAAGTTAAAAATAGTGGCATTGATAAAACTGTATCTCTTATCGTTAAAATTGCTTTAAGCTAGAAGCCTGGATAACAAAGGACAGAAGTTGCTTTCGTATTAGCATATATGTCATGTTTAATCAATCAAAAAAGTGAGCTGTAATTACTTTATTCTTTTCTTAGCAGACTTTAAAGAAAGAAAGCATGAACCTATAAAAGTAAGTGTCATCCTGTTTGGATAGTTAGAATTTTGCAGGTAATTTGTTGCAGATTTTATGCAGATAACTGATAATTATTTCCTTTCATGCTCATCTGCCATTTTGCCATCAACTATTAACATAGACATAAGGAGTGCAGATGCACCCGCCCAGTGTATGCAACAAGATTATTTCTTTTTTTAAAAAAAAGATATGTACATTTTAACATTGTTTGCTAGGTTACCAAACTGTAATTTTTCCAACAAACATAGAAAGGTGTCAGCTTAGTTATGGCCTCACACGTATTTGGGCTTAATAATATACTAACATATAAAAAGAGCACCTTTTGTTGGCAGTATATGCTGTAAAGAGGAATTCTTTGGTTCTAAGCTTCTGATCTCTACAAACTGATGCAATCATTAGTAAGTGAAAGCTGAGGCCAACCCAAAAAGTCTCTTTTCCAGTTGGCTGTCATCAAATGGAAGGCTCTGACCCTACCGCTCAGCTGTCAACAAAGGTTCATTTGCTTCAAAGTAGCTCGTGTTGGTTAAGCACTTGAGAGAATGACTATTTTCTTCCTGTGTTGAACCCTTGATTAGCAGTAGCCCAAATGACCCAGAAAAAGGAATGCGTAGCTGCAGTGAAAATGACTTAAATGGTCAAAGGACATGGAATTGTCTCTACTGCAACCAGATGAATGTGTTTGAGAATATGCTAAAATAGGTGCAGCTGTTTGACTTTCAGAGTTCAGCTCCCTCCCCCGAAGACAGTCTGTGTTTTTCTGTTTCAAAGATTAAACCTCTGCAGTGGGGAATTTTTTTAAAGAAGATCAAGAAAAGGAAAACAGAGGGCCATTTCAATAAAGCAGAACTTGAGACAATAGTTGGCCTCCTTAAATTGAGCCATTTCTCTTTTTCCTCATCATTCTGTCCAGACACTAAAAAGAGGCTTCTTGAGAGGTTCTAGAAATATATGTTTCTCATCCACACAGGTGACGTGGATTTTATGGAAATATCAGCTGTCAGGACGGAGGTCCTCTTTTGCCTGTAAAACGTCAGCAAATAATAGAATTTATTTTATTACCCAGAAAGAACTGATCCTACTCAAATGTGTAGTAATCTCAAACTGTACTACTGTTCTTCATGCATTTCAAAAGCACTGACATCAGTGCAAAAATGTAGATATTCAGCCACACCTGCACTTATTTAAATATTTATATTTCACTTTTATTTATGAAATAAACTGCCATTCAAAAATTTAGTCCAGATATGAAAGACAGAAAAAACATATTACAGTATATCCAATCAGCTCAAATATTTAAAAATAGTGCTTTATATTAAAACAAAAAGCCAGATAAAGCGATTCATCAGAAACACAGAGGGTCAGAACGTTAACCCTCACTAAACGATCTGGGAAATGAAAATATTATATCAGCTTTCCTGGAACATAAGAAAGAAGACAGTGAACTAACCTGTTTGGAGAAGAATGTCACATCTTTAATAGTCAATGTTTGGGGGGGGGGATACCCTAGATGCACAGCTGATTTACAAACAGGATTATCACTCATCGGTCATAGCATAAAAAGATCATCTGGATGTCTTTACAGGATAATCACTACACATATCAAAATTATCTAGGGTATAGCTGTAATAGGGAGTGACAGATTTTGGGTTAGGGCCATTTGAGGTCATTGGGGGAGCAGGGGTATGCCATTTGGTGTAATCTTCACATCCTAATGGCACACTGACCTCAAGCAACCCAATTTCTGGTATTATAGACTTATTATACTGTAAGTCTTCTCAGTTTTTAAGTTCCTCTGGGAGGACCTGCTTTCAGTTCCACCAGCTTCCAAAGCTCACTTGCCTTTGTCCATGCATTGTCAGGCAAATAACCTCCTCTTCCTTTAAGCCATAAAAGTATATCCAGAATGCTGGTTTCTAACTTATAGAGTTTAAATGTTTTTAAAATTGTTTTTAAGTTGTTTTAAAATGTTTTAAAGTTGTTTTTTACTTGATAGTCTTATTCTTAACATAAGTCTTGTTGATTTTTGTGGTGTTTATATTGTGTTTTCAAATTTCTTATGCTACCTGTTGCGAGCCACCTTGGTTCTGCTATGGTGATATATTAATAATTTAAATAAAATAAATAATAATGAAGTGGCTAACTATAGCACTTCCCCTGCAGAGGAGCAGAGAATGGGAACTTCTTGATTTACTCCTGCTGTTCTTGTTTTCTCTGTTAAACCATTGCTGGTGCACGGGTTCACTTAGATTAAATTATAAGTAAAAATAGAGTTATTATTATTATTATTATTATTATTATTATTATTATTATTATTATTATT
>JAHTLZ010003547.1:5662578-5687983 GCA_023846285.1 Phrynocephalus versicolor | reverse complement strand
TTATTATTATTATTATTATTATTATTATTATTATTATTATTATTATTTATTTGAAAATATATAAAAATTTATGATAATGGTTAAAATCACTTTACTAGAAAACACCATTATTTAGTCAGCTGGCCTAGAGTGCCAAGCACACCCATTCCCTGTTTGGACAGCGATTGAGAGCTGTTGCCTCAGAAACATTGGTGCTCGGTCGTCTTGAGAAGTAATGGCTATCCTGCAACCTATTTCCTGGACTAGGCTCAAGGCTGATTCTCTCCAGACTCCAGATGTTATTTTAATATTTGAATTATTATAATTATAACATATATTAAGTTATGTTAAATATATTTGTGAAGATTCTCAGTCATCCAGGTGAGGTTATCTGGAAGGTGAGTCAGGGCAACTGGAATTCTTTTCTTGAGAGAGCGAAATGTTTCGCTACTCATCCAAGCAGCTTCATCAGGACTTTACACATATGAATCCAAGATATTCCAAGCTTTGCTGGAAATGTGAAAAAAAAGATAGGCACTTATTTTCATCTGTGGTGGGAATGTGAAATAGTCCAAAAGTTTTGGCAAGAGATTTTTGAGGCGATAAGAGAAATTTTACAAACTGATATTAAATGTGTACCGGAAATTGCATTGCTATCATTACCATCTATTAGTGAACATGATGTGAAAACTAAAGAATTAATAGCAAACCTTATGACAGCAGCAAGACTGATTATTGCCAGAAATTGGAAACTGAAATTAGACCTTAAAATTGCTGACTGGTATAAGGAAGTGTGGGATATAGCGCTAAATGATAAATTGTCTTGTAATATAAAAGTTTTGCGAGGAGAAATGAAAAAAGATATCTTCTACAATGTTTGGAGAAAATTTATAGACCATGTACTACTAAAAGGGAAAGGGACACAACCAACTTATAATCCAACACAGTTCTGGAGTAAAGGACCTTAGGAGCTCACTGGGGAAAAAAAGAAGATGAAGAAGGAAGAGAAGATGCAAGAATACTGGACGGTTTCTTGGGGGTGGGGGGCACTTTGTAGTGTTTATTATTGTCTATTATCTTTTTTATAACCGTTTATTATTGTTATTCTATGTTATTTTATGTTTGTATAAAATAAAAAATAATAAAAAATAAAAAATAAAAAATAAAAAATACACATATGAATGGCTTCCCTGACCCCTCTCTCAACAAAGGTGGGGGACTCGGGCACAATCTGTCTGCTACTTACCAAGATGGCCTTTTATCAATCATCAGACAAATCAGAAGCACTTCAACACCTCCACCAGCAAGGCTATAGCAAATGACCCATACTTAATGGGTGTTGGGATGGGTTGTATAAGTGGGACTTTCACCCACTCCAGGCTATTCTACATCTAACAAGCCTGTTCAGGCCATTGTCCAAGTTATGAGCCTATTCAGACAAGGGTGATTTGAAATCAAAGTGAACTATAAATTGGGGGACTCATCACTAACTTTCCTCAGACTGATGAAGTATCGAAATGTTTCAGTCTTACAAGAAAACAAGCCCCGTTGCCAAGACTCAACTTTCAGATATATTAAATATATATTCTTATTAACTTTGTGCATATGGCTGATGAAGAAACTTCCTGCAGCTGCAATTTCAATCTTCACTTCACACAAATGTAAGGGAAAGAAAATAGGTAGGGGCACTTGCTGAAAAAAAAGAGCACACCAATCTGCCCAAGCATCACACTAAACACTGGAACAAATGTCTTCCTGATTGAGCCCTGGAGAAGTGGGGCTGAGTCTGCAAAAATGTTAGCCCAATAAAACATGTCAGTCTTTGAGGCACCATAAGACAGATTCACTGTTTTCACATAGTAATTGGTATCATTCAATTTAGAAGATGCGCCTTTTGAGACATAATCCACCATCAACACTCACATTTTACATAACAGCAATAAAGTATTGGAAAAGGAGAAACATGAAATATTGTTACTCTAAAGACTAAGAGATTTTATGACTGTCATGAGATTTTGGGGGGGACTGTTTTGCCATGTTCTGGAAGTTTTTCAGAGGAAAAACTGAGGAATTCAGCTTACTGAACTCAGCTACCTGAAATGGGCCCTATAGGTCAATGGCTATTTCAAGAATGAAATTTAAAGAGCCATCAAACCGGGAAAACAACACCAAACTGAAGAAGAAAAACAGACCCCAACAAAGAAAGAATTTATGCCATAGGTAAAAGGAGTCACAGACCGCATGGACAAAGCATTGAAAAAACACAACCTACAAACAGTATTTAGACCCACCACAAAAATACAACAGATGCCATGGTCAGCAAAGGAGAAAAGGAACCCACTCACCACTGCAGGGGTATACCGGATACCTTGTAGTTGTGGCCAGGTATATATTGGGACTAGAGATGGGCACGACTTAGCGGTATTTCCGTTTTCGTTTTCGTTCTTCGTTTTCGTTACGGAAACGAAACGAAAACGAAAATCGGCACCAACCTGGACCGAAAACGGAAACGAAACGACTAATTTCGAGCCAATTTTCGTTTTTCGTTACTGGAAAAGCACTCAATTGAGCTAAATGGGGAGAAACGAAAAATTTTTCGTTTTCGTTTTCGTTTTTTCGTTTTCGTTACGTAACGAAACGAAAACGAAAAATTTTGAAATTAGCCCACGAAAACGGAAACGAAACGACTCAGACCCTAGCCGAAAACGAAAACGAAAACGAAACTTTTTTTCTGAGTCGTGCCCATCTCTAATTGGGACCACAAAGTGCAGCATCCAGACCAGAATCAAAGAACATGAAAGACACTGCAGGCTAAAACAACCAGAAAATTCAATGCATTCCAATGAGGAATCACTGGGGCACTTTTTTTTTTGCCTCCCCCAGCCTGCGCACCAGCTGATGGGTGCTGGGCGAGGCCCCCAAACCCCCAAACCCTGGCCTTTTCCCCACCTGATCGAGCATGGGAAAAGGTGGGAGATTCCTCCTCCTCCTCCTCCTCCTCTTCTTCTTCTTCTTCTTGCCTCCCCCAGCACCCATCAGCTGGTGCGCAGGTTGTCGGAGGCAAAAAAAGACGTTTAAAAGTGAACTCCCACCTCTTCCACACACTCAATCTGTGCAGGGAAAAGGCAGAAGTTTCAAACTTTTTTGCTGCACCACCATGCCAGCTGATCAGTGCTGGGGCTGACAAAAAAAAATCACACAAGCACCACACACACACACACACACACACACACACACACACACACACACACACCATAACGAACCAAACCAAAACGAAATACACAATGAGTTATTTAAAAGAAATCATTTTGTACAAAATGAACCCCCTCTCCCCAAACTAAAACTGAAATGAAATGAAAGAATTTTTCGTTTCATGCCCATCTCTACTTCTGAATAGTCTCTGCATAGAAAATCCTGAAAAGGGTCCCTTAAAAGTCAGAACTGACTTGTTGTGGTGTGTACATACACATGGGCCCATGCTTGCAACGAAGGGTCTCAATGGCAGAAAATTGATTCTGCTCTGGTAGACCTAAAGAACTGGATGCACACTTTTTTGTCAAGCAGTAACATGGTTTGATAAACAGGATTTTGGATTTGGAGTTGGGGTATTCAAGTTCAACATTCCTCTGAACCATGGAACTCACTGGATGTTGGGCCAGACAGATCTCTCTTTCATGTTCTAACCTACCTTACAAGTTTAATGTGAGGATAAAATGTGTCAGAGGAGAGCTATGGAGGAAATGTGGGATACAGTCAACCAATCAATAATATATATAATTGCTTTTGATAAGAAGCAGGGTTTTTTTCAAGACCAAGAAGCATGATCAATAGGTATATTGGCAGTTCAAGGTATTGCACATCAAGGGGGGGAAAGGTAACATCTTGGAAAGAACTATAAAGATGTCCAACATATAAAATGAAAAGCAGAAGACTTTGGGACAGCTGAGCCTCCAGGCATTGAAGTCTAAATTACAGCCCAAAGAGCTCCCATTTAACATTCAGTTGCTGATCTAATAAATATTACCTTTGCTTATTTTATATCTTTGAAATATTTTATAGATATTCAATAAAGTGAAACAAGCATCAAAGAAAAAAATAAGTGGGGCAGAAGGAAGAAAACGAAAGAAAGCCCAAGACCAAGAATGTGCAAATTCAAGCAAAATTCAGACTAAATTTTTGAAAAGAGGAAAAGATTCTGAACCATCGACATCAAAATCAGTAGAGGATGTAACGAGGCACATTACATGACTCTACTAAAAAAATCTGAACAAGAAGACTTAGACGGTTACTTCACGTCCTTCCTCGAGCCGAGGTGAACTTGCCTCCGTGTTGAAATCAGTTTTAGTCACGTGACCTAATGCTGTTTCTGCCCCCGTTTCTCTCTCCTCACGGGCATGCTGATTGAAACTGGCAGTACTTTAACCGCACGTCCTCGATCCTTACCTGGCGGTAAGGAACAAACACAAACCAGGGTGAACTGTTTGAGGAAGAATCTTGGTCGATAAGTGGGGAAATGGATTCATAAGAAGGAGTTATAATTCCTGTTGTTCGATACATCGAAATACCGATGTTCCTCCCCCTTTCTCAACCAAAAAAAAAGTAATCGCACTAAGTATTTTCTCGATGCGGGTTAAGAGGAACTGCATGTCCCCTGGGGGGCGGATCGAGAAGCGGATTGAAAAGATTCCCAAGCTCCAGGACAGGAATCTCTCACCCCGCTTGGAGCGCAGTTCAGGGGGCATGGTCAGGGTGAACTCGGATTGACCCCACAAGGACGTGAGGTTCCGTTCCTTCGAACTCCGATTGACCCCACAAGGACGTGAGGTTCCGTTCCTTTGAACCGGTCTCCAGCAGGGCCACAAACTGCAGCGAGAGGGACATGAAGTATCAGCTTAGAAGAGAACTACAGCAGCGAAACCAATTCAAGACAGCCAGATTTAGATAGAAGAGAATACCAAAGTTCATCAAATTCTGAAGATTTGGATGATGATTTCCCTGATCCAGTTCAACAAGCCAAACCAAAATATATTAAAATTGTAGCTGATGTGATTCATCATCAAGACTTTGGATATATGAAGTTTGACCAGGCATCAGGAAAAGTAATTGTGTCAGATGCACTTCGCATAGAAATAGTGGAGAGAGAGTTGATTTATTTTCAGAATATTGCTGGGCCTTTTGCATAAATAAATAATAGATCCATGACTTCAGCATGGTTTGCAAAACAATTAGGAAAAAGAAAAGGAGGTACAGTGAATTGATCTTTGTTGGTGTATTCTCCTGTGAAGGGTGCAGCATTTTGTTTTTCGTGTCTGCTTTTCCCATCAAAAGATGCAGCCAGTAACTGTTCTTCTCTGGAAACTAAAATGGTTTTACTAATTGGAGAAAACCAGAAAAATTACTGCACATGACAATTCCCAAAGGCATCAAGATTCTTTCACAACATGGAAAGAAATGGAAAGGAGACTGATAAAAAAGAAGGTTTAATAGATGCACAGCTTCAAAATCAAATTGCTAAGGAGAAGGGGAAATGGCAACAAGTACTTAAGAGGGTGTTATACTAGAAGATGCTATATAAAAGGCCCAGAAGCAGACAAATGAACAAGGTAAAAAACAGATATAAGGATGTTTGTACAGTACAAATGAAAAAAATTCATTTCATAATTCGCTTTAGTTCGGGTTCATTTTCTTTTTTCTTTTTTTCTTTTCTCCCGCGGGCCAGATGAGGTAATTTTTATTTTATTTTATTTTATTTTATTTTTCTTTATTTTTTTTCTGCCAACCACGTGGCCCACCTACCAGCTGTAGCATGGGCCTGTCAGTATTGGTTTTTTTTTTTTAACTCCTGTTGGCTGCAGGCTGGTTCGGTGGCCCGTGGGCCAATTCCAGTGCTTGCAGGCCGGTCCAGCAGCCCGCAGCCTGATTGGTTTATTTTTATTTTTTATTTTTTATTTTTTTACCTGCCGGCTGCAGGCTGGTTCGGCAGCCCGTGAGTCGGTTCCGGTGCTCGCGGGCCAGTCTGGTGGCCCGTGGCCCTATCAGGGTTTTTTATTATTTTTTAATTTTATTTTTTCCTCCTGCCAGACTGCGGGCCAGTTTGGTGGCCCGCAGGTTGGGTCCGGTGCTCGCGGGCCAGTTCAGCAGCCCACGGGCCTGATAAGGTATTTTTATTTTTATTTTTATTTTTATTTTTATTTTTATTTTTATTTAGTGCTGACCACGTAGCTGCCTACCAGCTATAGTGTGGCCGGTCGGCTCCCCCCCGGATGCTCTCTGCCTGCAGCCAGGAGGACCAGACCAGGAAGGACCACTTCAGGTTTTGTTTCTCTTAGAGCGGGTATTTCGTTATTTGTTTCATTTTGTAATGAAATGAATAACGAATAACAAAATGAATCAAAAGCTCATTTTGTGCCCATTTCTAATTCAAACCCATAAAAAAGATGCAGAAAGTATCACAGACATAATATTGCAACAACTGGATAAGAATAAATTGTCTTTCGAAGACTGTCAATCATAGTGTTATGACAATACATCTGTAATGTCTGGCTACAAATCAGGAGTGCAATGAACACTTGCTGCATTTAACTCAAAAGCTATATTTGTTAACTATGATAACCACACACTTAATTTAGTTGCAGTTCATGCTGTTAGTCATGAGGTAGCAGGTGTGATATTTTTCAGTAATGTGCAAGATATCAATGCTTATTTTTCATGGTCAACTCTTTGATGGGAGAGAATGAAAACTGCTCTTGGTATATCAGTGAAGTTGGAGCCGGAAACTCATTGGAGTGCCAGAGTAGAAGCTGTTAAGCTGATATATGATCAAATAGAACACATGGTAGAACTGTTGGAAAATATTGCAGATGATCAGGATGAAAATTCAGATACAAGAAGTGAGGCTGTTCAATTGTTACATCAGATTTTAACATTTGAGCTTTTGGTCCTTCTTTGGTTCTGGAATACTACACTTGCCAGGACTGACCGCATTCAGAAAAGGTTTCAGGACCACACAGTGAATTTCCATAATGCTGCTCACGATATTCAGGCTTTACAAGGGTATTTCCTAGAAAGCACGGATGCTATATGCAAGAATTCTCTTGAAGAAGCAAAGGCACTCTGCAGAAGAAGAAAATGCCTGGAGAAACAGCAGAGGGTCTAGGGATCACAGCAGAAAAGGAAATGCTACAACTGATGAAAAGTATGATTGACAAAATACACACAGAATTGGGAGACAGATTCATCAGCTTAAAGGAACTGGACTCTAGTTTTGGCTTTCTTTTAGACATAAAGGAATGGTTTGAAACAGAGATGCATTCTTATGGGAAGCTTTTATGATACAGACTTGGATGGCTTGGAGATGTTCAGAGAAATAATGGACTGCCAAATGCTACTCAGGACAAGGCCTGATGTTAAGCTTTTGACACCAGAGGACCGGCTTCGCTTCATTGTGCAGTATGGGGACAATGTATTTCCAAATCTGAGAGTTGGTCTTCAGATCTTACTGATTGTTGCAACATCCATTGCCAGTTGTGAAAGGTCTTTTAGTAAGTTAAAACTCATCATGTCCTACATGAGATCATCCATGGGACAGGAAAGATTGTCAGCCTTGACTTTGCTGAGTGTGGAGCGGAAGGTTACTGACAGAATACATCCTTAGGAACTAACTGATAAATTTGCAGGAGCAAAGGCAAGGGGAATTTCTCTTTGAAATTACATCATTACATCCAAAGCATTACACCAAACTACTTCTTTTACTTTATGTTAACTTTTCAGGTTATTATATCCAAAGTAATGTTTTAAGTTTTTGCAATGTTATGTTTGGCTAATATTTTAGTTTAAAAAAATTCTGCATTAATTTTTATACACATTCCTGATTCTTGATTCTCTCCTTCTCTGTTATTCAATTATATCTCCAAAGTACTATTATTGCCTTAATTATTTTAATGGTTTCATCCATTCCCTAAAAATATGTCACAAAAGGCAGGCTTCCCTGTTCTAAAACTCAAAATTTTCCAGGAAAGCATGATGGACCCCCTTATGGCTCACACCTTGTCACAAGGGGGCCAGGAGGGGGCACACAAATTGACGTTGTCCCTAGAGATGGGCACGACTTAGCGGAATTTTCATTTCCATTTTCGTTTTTTGTTTCCGTTACGTAACGAAACGGAAAACGGAAAACGGCACAAAACTGGAACGAAAACAGAAACGAAATGACTAATTTTGAGCCAATTTTCATTTTTCGCTACTGGAAAAGCACTTAATGGAGCTAAATGGGAAGAAACGAAAAATTTTTACGCAATGAAACAAAAACGAAAAAATTGAAAATTAGCTCACGAAAACGGAAACGAGCCGAAATGGACCCCTAGACGAAAACGAAAACAAAAACGAACAATTTCTCTGAGTCGTGCCCATCTCTAGTTGTCCCTAGGCGCTGAAAACCCTAGCTACGCCTCTGTATCACAGCCACCTTTTAGAAACAGTAATACAGTGTTAAAGTAAAACATCAATGACAGCCTGTGTGAACATGCACGTAGCCTACATCCCATAGGGTCACAATGAAAATGGACCTGTTTTGCTACCCTACACAAGCCCCATTCTTCCCAGTATAGCATTTTAGCTGGAAACTCCGGAACATAGCACCCGTAGAAGAGAAATACACTGCTGTCACTATTGTGGTGCCAGGGCTTACAGAGTCTAGGGGACAGGTTCTTTGATTAGCTGGACCATCATTTTGCCTGCCAACACCACTCTAGACCTCCAAATCTCTCACAACCTAGCTTTACATCTCACAGTAACATGTGGGAAAATTTCATTCCCTGCAAGTAGTATATTTAATACAAAGTATTTGAAGGTGACTTGGTTTTGAATGTGCAATTAAGATTGATCCACTGTACAAGTATGTCACCTCCCAACAGAGGTCTGCTAGTACTGGTTTGATAATAAGGAACGGATTAACTCACCTGCCTGTGTTTTTTGGACTGTGCCTGTAGGTATGGCTAAAGATTGTGTCATAACTTGTCACTGTACTGGGATTGTGCAGTTCTCCTCTTTGTGGACTACACTGCAAGTTTACCATTGGTACAGAGCTTACTGGAAAACACATGGTAACTCAATACATCTGAACTTCATTCAGACATGACCTAAGTGTTTCAACACCTCCTTAGTCAGCAGTGAGCAAGGGTGTTCGGCTGGGTCAGACACAGGCTCCTGACGCCACTCAGGCATAGCACAAAGACTAATCTGCAGCCTAGGATCAGACATATACCATGTCTGAGGGTGGGGCGCCCATCCTATGTACGTACATTTCTTGCTAATAGCACTAAAACATTATTGGTCCTAATTTTTCATGTAAATATGCTGTACAAATATTTGATCATTAAATTCTTTTTATTGTGGTTATCCTGAGCAAAACAAGACAGACCTGCTCTGCTTCAAAGCTACAAGGTGCTCTGTCATAATTTTGTGTGGAAAGGCAACCCAACCATGTGTCATGCTCTGGCCTCCTCCACCCCCAGCACAAGAGGCCTTGACTGGCCACCATTTCTCATTTCTTTCTTTCTTTCTTTCTTTCTTTCTTTCTTTCTTTCTTTCTTTCTTTCTTTCTTTCTTTCTTTCTTTCTTTCTTTCTTTCTTTCCTTCTAAAACCTTTGCAAATGAGGGAAGAAACAGTGGTGCCTGTGCCTCGCTAAACACTAATCCCTGCACCCAGTAAGCCTGCACAGAAGAGGAGCCCACTGGTAGTAGTTTGTTAAAGTCATCTTCATACCTCAGCCACAATGAGGTCATGTAGGTGGTTTGCTTTAATCATATGCCTGTTTGGAGAAAAAGAAAACATTTAAAAGGCAAGAAAGAAAAATAAAATCTGGTTTATCGGATTAAAATTCTCTTCTACTGTGGTAAACTTCCACCAAGATTGATTATTTAACCACTGTAAGGACATCTAACATTTGTCCTTAATTTACTGTAACTGCTTCATTTCATGTAGTTATACATACATTTGCTTGTTTTTCAAAACAATGAATCACAATTTAATGTTGTTCCTAAGAAACCTTGTATTACACAAGTTTATGACAAATGAATTTATGGTTTAAATTATTACAGAACCTCAGGGAACTTTCCCAATCAGTGGCATCATGGGGAGGGGGAGGGGAGATAAAGGGAGAAAGAAAGAAATGTAATATTTATACAACAGGAATTGTGAGGCGGGGGAGAGATATGATTTCTGGGTTCTGGGCCTCCTAACAACTAAATTACCACATTACAAATATTTGATTGTAACATGGCACCACCATAGCTTCAATATGTTCAATGGAAATGCAATAACGAAGAAGAGTTTCAGGGGGCCTACTGATGAGGGTGCGCAGTGCATGCATTTTACAAATCTCAGTTCTTGCAGTTGTCCCAGCATTAGCAACTTAAACTCCTTGTTGTTTCTCAGAACTGAGTTAGGCAGACCTTTGTAGTGGAGCCATCTCACCTGCAGACAAGGCCTGAACCATCAGGAAATGAAGTGTCTAATCTGTAAACAAGAGAAGCTAAGACAAGCTCCTGCTAAAGACAAGCTCCTGCTATGACCATCACCCATTTTTCAACACCTGAGAAATTTTCTGTTCTACTGATAGTTGCACCACCACCACCCCCGAAAGCCAATACGGCAGCAGTTTCCAACTTTTTTTTAGGACTAGGGGCCAGTTTTGTTCCAGCACTGGGCATCTCAGGCGTGTGTGAGGCACACATGCACCCAAAAGTCCACACACACCCAACATTGTTTCCATCGTGACCTAAGCAAAAATGGTTGCAACGGGCTTGGAGGGGAGGAAAAACCCCAGGCAGAGGGAGGGAGATGTGTTTCACAGGGAACCTTGCAGATTGGGGCTGGGGAACCCCTGCAATAAGGAGTCTGCAGTGTCACACACTCTCTGATCTGATCTGATCTGATCTGATCTGATCTGGTTTCTGTTACTTGAGGAATTTACTTCCCAAACAGAGGCTGGCGTGGGCAATAAAACTATACAGCTCTAGCCCATACTTATCACCATTTAATCTTCTCACCATTTCTAATTAACTCTTCCTCCTCTTTTCCCCCCTCCTCCTCTCTCCCCTCCCCTATCCACCCCCCCAACTCTACAGCCAATTACTATCTAGACTACAGCCAATCACTATTTGGTATGAAATATATATCTCAAATTATACATTATCTCAAACCTCGTTCTGCTGCTGTATGTCTGAAGAAGTGCACATGTGGACGAAACGTCACATTAAAATATGAAAGTTAGTCTTTAAGGTGCCACATGTTTGTGTCTTTTGTTTTGTTTTGTTTTTCTTTGATTTTTGCCAAAATAATACAGTATTTCAAATACTATCATCAGAAGCCAAGCAATGGAATTCAATGCTTGCTGAAGAATTTGCTTCCGTGTTGTTGCATCTGGTCTGTAGGTTTGCTGGCCGTGTAGTTAGATCAACAATACATTTTGGAAATATATGTTACACATTTTCTCCTGAATAATCCTCATTGAGTCTGATATGGCTTGCTCCTAAGTAAGTATGTAGTAATTTGAAGCTTTTTGATTGCTTTTTTACCTGCCTTATTTATGATAGTCATCTTCCACTGAATTTGCATGATTTTCTGCCAAAGCTTTTCTTTTCACTGAAGGAAGTGTAACCTCTCAATGTATCCTCCTTACTCATTCTTTCTCTCTGCTGACATCCAACCTATCCCCAATCAAATTATTGTGTCCTGATATAAAGGCAACCAGTAAATGTTGAGGCAATCAAAGAGCAAAACTAATACAGTTATCATAGGATTAGAAACAGAGCTCCCTTACAAGGAAAATACTATTAACACAAGCTTGCCTCAATCTCAGTTTGGCATTTGTTTCATAATTAGGAAATAACACAACTCTGTTTACACATTTGATGTATCAGGTATGTAGTTCTGAAAGATGGGCATCTCTGGTGGTATAATATTTTAAAAAAATGAACCAAGCTATTTGCCTTAATTTGTATTCTGCCCAAAGCGTTTGTGTCTGTGGTGTATCTTAATATTTAGCTGGACTCATAAAGACTTTCCTAATTGATTGTGCGCTTCACATTTTCTAAAAGGGAAAGTTATTTGTCTTCACCAGACTTGCTAGCACATCTTACAAACTGGGAAACATTAGCAGAACACACTGTGGCATGGCGAAGCCGTGTTATCATTTTGATTTAAAAGCTGTCCACAGTAATGAGCTCAACATAACCTTCTGCCCTATTAGATTTCTACAAAGGGATCTATCCGGCCAAGGGTTAAATGCAGATCACACAGCCATACGATATAGTCAGGCTCCACACACTTTCTCTTTGACTGCCGGGGTGTGGTGTGGTGGACAAAAGACTTGCCAAATCACACCTCACTTATTTTTAAGTAGTACATGTGGTTTAACTTTGCACCCACTTTTCTACTGGAACGCCTAATGTTAGCACCCAAAGACACCTGTCTTATATTAGCAAAACTATTTAGACACCCAAGTGATGGAATGAAAGAAATGGACCCAAGACTGTTTTACAGATTACTAACAGAATACTTGCTATGTTTCTTCTTTTGTTAGATGCAAACTTGCCGAGGGAAGTGAGGCATTTTGAATTGGTGCAAGGGGAGGGTATTCCAATGTTGGAGCCCCTATGTATGAAATAAAATGCCTGAATAAACCTTCACAGAAGCAATTAAAAATACATTCAAGACAGTCTTTCTTTTATGGGGTACAAACACCTGAAAACCTCATGTCCACACATTTGACAAGAGCATTTTTGTCATTCCACAGTAGCAAAACAAGGATTTGATGTGGTCTTCACATATGGCCATTCAGGGCACCAAAGTTTGCCAGAGGGTCGCACCCACCCCCCTTTCCTCCCTTGGATCTGGATCAATTTCATGGTCTCAGCTGTCCAGATGATTTGCAGGGAACACCAGCAGAGCCCTGCAACCTGCTGGGAACCATCACCGAAAAAGGTTGAAAAAATCTGGCAGCTGCCCTGCACGATGTCTTATCAAGGTTATTTGCTTCCCGCCACTCAATAAGACCAGTCAGTTTTTCTCCTTTATTATTTATTTGATTGGTTTATAAACTTTTGTCTCCTTATCCCTATTTTCCAATAAATGCTTAATAAGCCCTGTACAATATTTGGAAAACAGACAGAATGGATTTCTGAAAAGCCTACTTTCGCTTTGATTGGAGTGTTAAAAATTGTCTGTATTAGCATGAATCTATACACCACTCCGATGATACCGTGTGGTGTAAGAACGCAATTATACAACATGTCTCTTTAGCTTGAAATTGATGACATTGTAAGGGGCTGTAATTTATGAAGCTCTACAGTTTGCTTCTATTAACTATGCAAATTGAGTTGCTTGTCAACAGTGGTGCTAAAAATAGAAACTGATACATCTGTCAGATATACTCTCTCATTTTTCCAGTCTGAAAAATCACTCAAAGGTATAGACTTGGATGGGCAAATCTGTCATTTTATGTTTCCACTCCTCTTTCAATGTTCAAATCTTGTTACTCCCCCCCCCAACCCAAATATTCATTCATTCATTCATTCATTCATTCATTCATTCATTCAGTTTATATACTGCTCATCTGGCAGAAAGCTACTCTGGGCAGTTTAGAACATAAAACAAACTGCTACAAAATACAGATACAATGATATAATAAAAAGCAAAAATATTACAAATGGAAACTTAACTAAACAACATCATTCATAAAAATCAAAAGTAAATAGTTAATGGCAGATGAAATTAGATTAGGGATGGGCTCCCCGAAATTTGTTTCATTTCATCTTGTACGAATTTTTACAACAAAAATTCATACAAAATGAAACAAAAAACAAAATGTTTCATTACCTTGCAGCAGCTCCGTCCGATGGCTCCAGCAGTGGTGGTGGTGGCGGTGGCAGTGGCAGTGGGCCTAGGCCAGCTTGCTGGTCGCTCCTGCTGTGGCAGTGACTCCGGTAGCAGCCATGGTGGCAGGCCTAGGCTGGCCTGACCAGAAGGCTGGCGGTGACTCCAGTGGCAGCGGGCCGAGGCCTGCCTGCCCAGCTGGCTGGCAGGGCTCCAGCAGCAGCCACAGTGACTCCGGCGGTGGGCCTAGGCCAGCCTGCTGGCCGTTCATTCACTCCTGCTGTGGCAGCAGTGGCTCTGGCGGCAGGCCTAGGTTGGCCTGCCAGGCACTCACCTTCTCTGGCCTGGCTGGGCAGTCTTGGTGGCAGTGGAAGCGGCAGAACACCTGCAGGTAAGTGATCATTTCACAGACAAAACGAAATGGTTCATTTTTAAAAAAATGACCATTTTGTTTCATCTGTAACAAAATGCTGCTTCATCATTTCATTTTGTTTCATTATGTAACAAAACGACAAAACAGCATTTCATTTTTCATTTCATGCCCATCCCTAGATTAGATCACTAAATCAGTAAGGCAATGTAACAGTTAATAACCAGGGAAATTTTCAGGTGACCTGATTGAAGATTATAAAATCATACACAATGTGGACAAAGTAGATAAGGAAAAACTGTTTTCCCTATTGCACAACATTAGAACTAGGGGGTATTCCATGAAACATTTGGGTGCTAGATCTCAAACAAATAAGAGAAAGTACTTTTTCACCCAGAGGATCACTGGTCTATGGAACTCCCAGCGAGAAGAAGTGGTGACAGCTATCAGCCTTGACAACTTTAAGAAAGCATTAGACAAGTTCATGGAGAACAGGGGTATCAATGGCTATCATTATGGATGCCTAAGGACAACCTCCAGTTTAAAGAGATAGGCAGAATATTTCTCAATGCCATTTGCAGGGAATCATAAGCAGCTGAAGACATCTGCTTGGGAATACCCCGAAGCAAATGGTGAACCACTGTGTGAGACAGAATGCTGGACTGGATGGGCTGTGGCCTGTTCCAGCAAGGCTGTTCTTATGTTCTTATCCTTGATAACATTAACAAAGAAGTTTTTGACTTACAGGCATGACTATTCTAACATACATGCAGTTGAAATAGTATTTAATTGATTGTGGTCTTTTGAGTCGGGGAAATTGTGAGCATATTTATTTATTTCTTTATTTATTTATTTATTTATTTATTTCCATTTTTATTGTGCCCATCTAGTGGCCAGATGACTGCATTGGGCAGCTTGTAATCAGGAAATCAGCATAAACATAACCAAAATTTCACTAATAAAATCAGGTAAGAGATTAAATGAAAAATCATGAGTGTCAGTGAATACAGTATGAAAGTTGTGAATTATGAGTGACACCAGGTTTCCAACAGATTTTTCGGCTCTGTAATAGAAGTTAACTTAACAAATTTGCTTACAGATGGTTTCAGATATTTGGGGCCTCATGACTCTGCAAACATCATTTCTTTTTTGTTTTTGTGTGGGGGGGTAGCCTTTCACCATGGCTCATTTTTTATTTCAATGTTTACATATGGCAACATGACACCTGGCTGCGAGTGGAAGTGTCATGTCTTCTTTTTTGTATAAATATTATTGTAAACGAACAAAATTTGGCCATACCTTTCTAAGAGCTAAGGGACCTTCCTGAATCAATCAATGTGAGCCTCACCATTCCAGATATCTTCTTCCTGGTATTTTCTCACAGGTGTGGGGGGTCTACTTTTTTGATCCTGAAATGGCTCTTTGCCTGATGGTCTGGGTGTTCAGGGTACAGGTCAGCTATTTGCAAGTCCTTCTCCTTATTGATAGCGTCCTACCATCTTGGTCCCCAGCCATTAATTTCCAGGTGGTATGCAGTTGGGGTGACAGTGGAAGGTGCTGCTATGACAATATGGCCATAGCAGCAGAGCCGGCTTTCTCTCACCTTCTCTGTTATTGATATCTCACCTGGTTGCTGTTGGGTAGTATCATTTGTGATGGGCTTGGAGATACACAGTATCCAACAAAGTACATTTCCATGGCATGGAGGCAGCTCTCTATGCCCACTTTTACTGCCCAATAGTCTGTGCCATACAATGCAACAGGACAAACAATCATCTTGTTGCTTTTGAAATGGATTGGCATTCCTCTGTTGCAAAGCACACTAGTGAGTTTTCACCCTTGCAACAAGGCTGCATTCACCCTTGCTCACAAGTTGCCACTGTTGTCACATACCTTTGGAGATGGGAGCCAAGATACCAGAATATATTCACCTTCTTTAGGTTTTCTCCATTTATTTGGACTGTTCAATGGGTGGTAACAGTCTAAGTATTCAGTTTTCTTGATCTTAAGGCAGATTCCAAAATGGCTGAGGTGGTCATTCCATGATTGAACTTGCCACTGCAGTCCATTCCTGGTGGTAGTAGCAAGCATGACATTGTTGGTGGAGAGCAAGGTTGCTGCAGAGCCTTGGTGCACTCTAACCATCACCAGAAAACCCTTAGAGAGGCCAGCTGAGCATCGCACAAGGCTGCTGGTGTTCCTGCATAAGATCAGTTAATGTGGGACATGGTCAAATCCTTTCTCCAGGTCGAGGAATGCCATGTGCAATGGCTGGTTATTCTCTCAGTGTTTTTCTATGAGCTGACAAGCTGCAAAGCTGGCATGGGTTGTTCCGCACCCTTTGATGAAGCCATATTGGTTGATGCTGAGTTGGACAATCTTTCAAATGTGCTCTTCCAGAATTTTCTCAAAAATCTTTATAGTGTGGAATAGGAGGTGAACCAGCTACTTGCTCATGCAGTCGGCCGGATAGCCCTTCTGTCGTGGGGACAGAAAATGCTCCTCTTTTGACACATGACCTGTAGTGGAGAAGAAACACATTTTAATATAAACTGCATTTTTTCAGTCGTGTGATAGAAGTCCTTGTCACATCCAATGGGGATTTTTAAAACCTTGGAAAGCCAGATTGTTTTGTCCCATGTGGATTCTGCTGACACCAGTTTAAGTTGTGCATTGTGTGGACATGGAGATGCAGTTTTGGCCCTGTGGGTGGAAGGAAAGTTAAAGAAGCGATGAGAGTGGTTGGACTCTTGTTTTGCTGCAGTTGCCATCTCCTGAAGTAGGGAGTAATGGTCAGAATGGAGAGGCTGGGCCTTGGATTGATTGATTGATTGATTGATTGATTGATTGATTGATTGATTGATTGATTGATTGATTGATTGATTGATTGATTGATTTAACGCTCTCCCCCAATAAGCAAAATGTGAAACTAAAACCCATTAAGGAAAGAAATAAGAAAGAGGACCTCTACAATAACATCAGCAGGACATCACTGCTATAAAGGGGGAAAGCCAATTGAATGAAGCAAGGCAGAAGGAAGAAACAAATGGAGCTTAAGAGCAAACCTGTGTTTCTCAGAATTTCTCCCCACCCTCTGCAGTGGCATCAGTCATCCAGCGAATTCTCCACTGCCCCATACCAACTATAAAGAGTGTAACACTAAGTACATATGTGTGCGTGCATGCATCTGTGTTTTGATTTTGGTGATGTTGTCATCACTGTGGCAGGTGTTATGACATGTAGTCCCCCAAGATTTTATGGAAGTCCCTGCCCCTAGAGTTTTGCTCATAGTTGCTCTAAATCTACTCAGTGAGACTGATGGGGAAAACTAGTTTTGTTTCTAACAACACCAATTGAAGATCTGGTCAGTGCAAATATTAGCTTCAGAAAAATGAATTTTCTTCAGATCTGCAATGCAGGATCAAAGGGTTCAAATGCCTATGACAGTTTTGATTCCCTTACTGACAGTACCTCCTCATTACCATCATGCAATATGGGATTTTAAAAATGTATTACAAAGGATGATATATTCTGTAAGGGTCAAAATATTTAGCCCAATAATGTAGCCCAAATATTTTATAGGTTACAATTGCTTCTTCCTTTTCAGCCCCTGGAATAAATCACCTCTAGTTTTTCTATTGTGTCCTTCTTAGTACAATTATGCTCCCGGTTTTCCAAATTTGTCCACTGTTGCAATTTTGCTTTCTAAGAAAACTTGGCTCTTCATAGTATTTCAGGAGAAAAATACACATTGAAGCACAGCAAGGAGATGAAGATGACTCTTTCATAATTCAGAGAAACAGAAGCAGTTAATGGAGGCCAGAAGATAACCTTTCATTCTGTGCAAAATTTCCTTTGAAAATTAAGAAGAAGAAGAAGAAAAACTTTAGAAAGAGGAGGTTGTGGCTGTGAGGCACAAAGAAAGATTATGCAGAGGTGGAAGAACTGTGGAAGAACAAAGTGGGCCTGGCATTTGAGTAGTAAAATGGGAACAGCAAGCCAAGCACAAATGATTTGCTATGTGATTTGAGAATGTTGAGCAACAGCTAAAACCGTCTTAGCTGAGTTTACACACACACACACACACACACACACACACACACACAAATTGAATGAGAAAGATGCATAGTCATTAGGATCTTGCCTCTGCCTTCAAAAAGAAAATGATACATGTGCTTATTTACGTAAGGAATACTGTTAGATACTCACATTGCTGTCGATGCTAAGATCCTGAGAGCTTTGGGACAAATATTGTTTCTGAACTCCTAAGCGCTGTTTCTAAAACACTCGTGCTTCCTTTGGCTTTGAGGAAACCATTAAGTCTCAGACTCTGGGGCCAAGAGGTGCAGCTGGAGGGAATGCTCACAAGGGTGTTCTATTTGAAAGCAAGGGCCAGTGTACTTGTGCAGTTCTGGAGCCAAGTGTCAGCAGAGCTAAGGAAGAGAGAGGGGAGAAGGTGCCACTGAAACTTATGTCAAGCCCTTCCCATATGCACCTATGCCCAAGGAAAGAGAGATTGTGTCCATAAAATTTGAGTGCACAGCTTACAATTTCCATCTTCTTCTTTCACCCTCGCTGAGAGCAGCAAAGACTTCTGCCATGCACTTCCACCTCTTGGATCAGGGTTTGCACATGCGTGAAAGTGCTGTGTGACAGATGCACTGGCTGGATGCCTAGATGCAGCAATTGGGGAGATGCACATGCATTGCCTGACATGGGATCTGGAACTGCTCACGTAGCACCCAACAAAATGGTCACCGCTGATGGGATGCAGATGAGCATCCAGATCACAGCACTCAAACCACTGCAGTACTGAAGTGCTCAAATTTTGGGTTCCTGTTCCTCTTGGTCTCTCTTGGCTCTTCCCTGCATGTAACCATGAACTATGACCCATGAGTGCTTTATACTGCAGCCTTCTTCTCAATGCCATTGTGCCCAATGATTCCTCTCTCTGAAAGGGAAAAGCAGGTATGAATTAAAAAAGGCCAGTCAAGTGTGCCAGGGCAGGAATTGGGACTGGAGCCCTGGGGTGCAAGTTTCATAATAACCTCTGTCCCACCAATATCCTTCTGCCTTGAGGCACTGCAGCAATATTAGCAGTGGGATCAGCAGTTGGAAGGTGGAACGCTCTTTGCAGTTCTGCTGCCTTTCTCCAAACCCCTTTGGCATCCCATCCTATTATTTATTCATGTCAGATTCAAAGATGTTCCCCCTCTCACAGGACATGTGCACTTTCTATATGTACTTTCTGAAGCATAAACGTCTATTGTTGCTCTGTTCCTAATGTGTACATTCTATATTCATTTTCTCCCTTCTAAAGCATGCGATGCCTGTTGCACACATCTCAGCCCCTCACACGTTTAGATAGATAGATAGATAGATAGATAGATAGATAGATAGATAGATAGATAGATAGATAGATAGATAGATAGATAGATATTCATAATTTCATATGTGCAAAGCATAGCACAAACCTCAGAAATGTGATGTGAACACTGCCAAGGGGGCAAGCATTTTGTCTTGCAACAAGTCTTGGAATAGGAGAAGGAGGTCATTTCCACAAGACTCTCAGTACGACCACATTCTAGTCCATCCTTAATTCACAACTACCTCCATTGATTTATTAGACTGTGAATTGCTATTCCAAAATTGAACCTACTAACAGAGTTACAAACAGAGTAATAGTAGATGCTTTGTCTGGATGGTTGGTTTTGCAGGTGTTCTATTGTACACATGGAGATGTGATATAAATGAATATATGTAAGGAATTTTAGCTGCCTGGAATCCTTATTCCTCCCAGTGTTATTGGACTGTGACTCCCATTAATAAAGGAAGGTGTGAATTGCAGTCTTAACAGCATCTGGAGGTGCACAAGTGGCCCGCTCTTCTTATACACATTTAGTCTATGGCCTTAGTTGGTGCTGCAGCTTTATATCCACTCCTGAATTAATTTGATGCTTCTGCCTTTGCAGATGCAGGGAACTAATTCCAAGTGCAGACCCCAACTAGAGCAGAGTAGTTGAATCAATGAGGTATGTACAAACATTGGCCTATTTAGCCATTGGTATGAACATAATTGGGACTGGCAATTAAATAGGCATTTTTGAGTATTTTAACCCACCTTTCTCCTTGGAAAAGGACCCAAGATGGCTTACAGAAAGGAGAGACTATATTACAATTAAGACACAATCAGTTTGAAAAACAGGGAATTGAGGGGCATCTTACACCATTATAGGCAACATTAAAGCTAACAATCGATAACATAGTATCATTGCAATCACACAAGGAGAGATATAAACTCAAAGTTATAATGCTTTGAAATACAGGGTACACTTTGGAAGTTCGGCAACTTTCTCCAAATATATAGAGTCTAATACCCAATAAAAGCCAGTACAGTAATACCTTGGTTTAAGAGTAACTTGATTTAAGTGCATTTTGCAAGATAAGCAAGCATTTCTAAATTTTGTCTTGATCAACAAGCAACGTCTTGATATACAAGCACTGGAGCAGGTCATATGATCACAAGTGAGTCAATAGTGGCTCTCTCTCCCTCCCTCCCTCCCTTCCCCTGCTGGATTTTGGGTGATTGACTGGAACATTCCATCTCAGGCAGCCTCCAAAGCAGAAGTCTCCTTTGCAGCACCCAGGAACGGGCAGGTTAGGGTTTTATTTTTCTTTATGTTTATATTTTTATTTAATTTGTTTTCAGCATTCATTCTTATTGTTTCAAACCATTTCTAGTTCTGGGGCAGTTAGCCAAGTGTGTATATGACTACAAATTGCACTTTATTAATGTCACATTAAAAATACAGAGTTAAATCCAGTTGTTAGTCTGAAGCAGAACAGATTCCACAGCCAGGTACGTAAACCATGGTGTGGACATGGTCTTCTAGCCAACGTCTTTTGTAAGTTTTGTCATTTTGTGTGTGTAGTATATGGTCTATGAGACCCCAGAACAAATCATCTGAGTTTCCATTATTTCTTATGGGGAAATTTGCTTTGATATAAGAGCATTTTGGTTTACAAGCATGTTTCCGGAACAAATTATGCTAGTAAAACATGGTATTACAGTATATAAACTCTCGTTGGCAACAAAACATACAGTAAAATCCCCGGAAATGATCAATATTGCCTTAGGATATAAAGATTCAAGGTGCTCTACATCGTTATTAATACTAGTAGTCCACACTAGACATGGGCACGACTTGGCGGAATTCCCGTTTCCGTTTCCGTTCCTCGTTTCCGTTACGGAACGGAAACGGAAACGGGAATTACTCCACCAGAACACGAACTCGAACCGACTAAAGAATAATTGGGTCTGATTTGTTGTGGTTGTTCCTGGCATCGCGGCGATCCCGCGATGCCAAACGGCACAGAAAAAAAGTTTTTAAAAGTTTTTTAAAAACCCGATTCCCGGCCAAAAAGCAGGCGGAAATATGCCTGCCTGAGTGAGGGCTCAGGGCACCTACCAGAGGGGTGGTTTCTGGAGGGGGGTCCCTGGCCTCCCCCCTCTCCTCCTGTCCTGTCCTGGGCTGACTGGAGACACATTCTGATTGGCTAGAACACTATGCTATGCAAATAGGTCCTTTAGAATTCTCAGAAGTGACACTTCTGCACTAGGGAAAAAGAATACTTTCACACACACACACACACACACACACACACACACACACACACACACACTTTGCCCAAATGTCCCCAAATTTAGCAGAGAGTAAGAACAGCCTTTCTGCTACATCTGTACCAAATTTGGTGTTGATCTGAGGTCCAATGTATTTGTTTTATTTATACAGTGGTACCTTGTATAAAGGAATTAATTCGCTCCAAATGAAATTATGTTAAGCAAATTTTCTTTTATACAAATTTTCCATAGGAACGCATTGAAAACAGAGTAATCCCTAATCATAACAATTTTATGTTGTACAGATTCGCCCCATAGGCGATTGTGTTAAGCAAATTTCCCCTATTTCCAGAATTTTTTATGTTGCACAGATGTTATGTTATACAAACCATTTGTTATATGAGGATGCACTGTATTTATATTTATAGATCCTCCGACATTCCAAGGGAACTTTGGGCAGTTCACAGCATTGGAACACAAAACATACAGTAAATCCATAATGCAAATATATATAAACATAAAAACCTAACCATTAAAACCCATTAAGAAATCAATAAAATTTCACATTTAATAATGTTTTGTTTGTGACTAGAGATGGGCACAAATAAAAAAAATGGTGTTTCGTTTGTCGTTTGTCGTTTAGGGGGTCCGTTTCGGTTTGTTTTCGTTTTTCGTGAATTTTTGCAAAAAATTCATTTTCATTTTTGTTTTGTTTCATTACCATTTTGTTACCATTTATTTCAATTTTTTGTGATTTTTTTTAGCATTTAAAGCAATTCAATGTATTGCCGTAACGAAAACGAAACGGACGACAAAATTTCTGGTGTTTCTGTTCGTTTCGTTTCATTTTGGAGGCAAAAATTCATTTTTGTTTCGTTACGTAACGAAACAAAAAAACGAAAACAAAATGAAAAATTGTTCGTTTCTTGCCCATCTCTATTTGTGACCCTCCTTTTTTTAAAATTTGCCTTATGGAATCTTGTATACTGCTACAGCATAAAATATTACACATGTACAGGTTTTCCATTTCAGGGGGATCCTCTCTGGATTCCTGTCCCTTTCACATGGAGTGACTCTCTGGAGACATTCTACAGCAAAGTCTGGTGTGACCAACCAATACATGTGTGTGGTCTACCTAGCAACATCTGACTTATAAGTGATTGGCTGATGGATGCTTAAGGTAGGAAACCAATCAGAAGATGCCAAATGTGTGTGTGTGTGTGAGAGAGAGAGAGAGGGAGGGAGAGAGATGACTGTGGGGTACAGAGTCAGATAGATTGTATCTTAGAATTGACTGTGCAGTTTACTTCCAACCAGATGCTTCATTTATAAAACTTTGTAACTGAGAACATCAAATGTGAACTACAGAAAGCTTTTTAAACAGCTAAATGTAACCACAAGCTGGTTGACATATAAACGGTATTTAAATAACACTACCTTATATGTTTTACTTGAAGCTACTGCTTTGCTTCAGTTGATTTGTGCATATGGAAATTTCAGAGAAATAAGGGGTTGTTATATATTGAGACTAGCTGAGCCAGGCGTGGTCACAACGGGCAATTTTGTGCAGACACACTTAACCTCAGTGTTTTGGTGGATACTTTATAGAAGCTATTGAAGAAGCTAGAGTTATTTTGGAGATAGCCTGTCGCATGTGGGAAAACTTCTGCAAATTTCAGGCTCTACTTATATACCTCTTTGATACAATAAAATGCAATCTGATGCATATGATGCGTGACGTGAGCACACAGTGCGGCCACCACCACAGGACAGGAGGAGAAAGTCAAAAGGAAGGCAGCACCAACCTATACTTGAAGCTGTCTTTCTCCTGTGAATTTTCAGCGAGGTGCATATTATTTTGGTTGCTATCACACTACATGCAGTCACAAAGCAAATTCTGCCATGGAAGAATATTCACATTATTCACATCTTTATTTTTCTTTTCAAATCAGTCAGCACAGAAGTATCAGCATAGTCCCCTTCAGAGATGGTAGTTTCGCTAGCCAGGAATGAAGTGGTTCATAAAGAGACTAAAGTCACTGGGTTCTGCTTCTAATCTGCTTCTGATCCCACTAACATTCTCCCCACACACTGTCTTTTTCTTGCCTCAGCCTCTGTGGTGCAACAGGATTAGACTACAGCTGCTGTTCAAAGTCAGCCTGAGAAAACTGGAAAGCTACTTTTTTGTGGACTGAAACCTCAGGAACACCACCACCGCCCCCAGAGTTGTAGTTCAGATGTGATCAGTCCATTCGTTCAATGCTGTCTACACTGGTGGAACGCAACCAGTGATCTATTCTCTGTGCCACCGGTGAGGCACAGAGGAAGTCTGGGTGGGAGGTGGTCTTTTTCCAATGGTTAATAAAAACTCACTCACCAGTCCCCGTGTCCACCTACAAGTGTGAGATGGCATCTCCTGCCAATGCAGCCCATCACAGTTTATCCATCTGTGACTTTTCGGTCACAGCGAACAGCAACTTGGAAAGCAGTGGTTTTCCTAAAAGTCTGCTCCTGTTGTCCACCAACTTAGCATAAATGATAAAAATAACAAGAAAAACAGTACATTTATAAATGTGCTTCTTGAAATAAGCAAGCCTTAGTGTCATAGTGGGACTCACATTCATTAATAGAGTGGTTGGAGGACATAAAATATGAGGTAATGAAAACCTCTGGCCTGCATGAATTGGGAATCAATTTCTGGGATATCAAGATAGGAATTTTCCCTGGTCCTCTCCAGAGACAACAGGGAATGAACCTGAAATGTTTTGCACTCAGAACATGTGCTGAACCATTGAAGAGTGACTCCTCCCATTTTAGTGCTGTTCTATAAATAAACATTTTTGAGCACATGGAGAGATCATTTTCAACCATTCAGAAAGAGAAAAATTATAAAGCACCTCGAAATGTGCTTGTGAGCCATTCTACAACATCCCCTCCCCTACCAGCCCCAGCTGAAGCAAACAGGTGGTTTGAATATAAAGCCTCTGTCCCAGGGGAAAGGAGATTGGAAGTGACAAATGTGCCTGAGAGGGATAAGTACGATCTGTGGAGAAGGCACTGCAGGAACAAAGAATTGTAAATGTGCTCCTGTCAGATAGAGGCAGACTGTGGGGGATTCCCAGCCCACAGAGTGCCAAGAATTTTCAGTGCACCAGTGATGTGGACAATAGAGACAGGATAATCTCAGGCAGCTATCTGTGACAATGGGAAGAGCATCAAGATGGAAGGCACCAGCATACCTAGATGAAGGGGAAAGAGTCCCTCTGATTTTAGGCCGCCTTAAATTCTAGCACAGAGGCGACACCCCTCTGTCAGAGAGAGAAAAGGCTTTGAAAAAATAATGCCATGATGTGATATTCAATTTTGATTTCATACTTTTAGCTAGGTATACAGCACCAACAGGTCACCTCAAAGGAGCCAAAGGCCATTTTTCAAATTGGCCAATGGATCGAGGCCTGCATTCCAAGAAAAGGGATTTAAGGAACTAGTTTGTCTATCTATCTATCTATCTGTCTATCTATCTATCTATCTATCTATCTATCTATCTATCTATCTATCT
>JAHTLZ010003547.1:5640187-5656788 GCA_023846285.1 Phrynocephalus versicolor | reverse complement strand
TCTATCTATCTATCTATCTATCTATCTATCTATCTATCTATCTATCTCGTCATTATGAGATGGCAATGCTTATTGGAAAAGACCATATTGGAGAAAGTTGAAGGCAACAGGAAAAGAGGAAAAGAATCCAAAATTTGGATTGCATTAATAAAGGAAACCTTCTGTTTGGAAGTTCCAAGGAAGGTTGTTGCCGATAGGTCTTTATGGACGACACTAATTCATCAGATTGTATTTCAGAAATGACTTGATGGCACATCACAGGATCTTCATGTACTGTACTTACTTGTGAGTACCCTACTGAACTCAAGAACTTCTGAAGTTACTTGCATAAGCTATAAACATAAGCTATGAAATTATAACGGTTATGCAAAAATGACTCTCTACTTCTTTTAAAAACCCATCTAAATACATTCTAATTACAGTGGCGCCTCTACTTACGAGTGGCTCGACTTAAGAGCTTAAGAGCGAAAAACTGTTGCCGTTTTAACTGCTGCCTTACAAATTTTAGATGCAGTTTGCTCTACTTACAATTTTAAAAAAATATTTTTATAGATAAGGCTGCTCCACTTTAGAGTTTGGAATGGATTAAACTCATAAGTAGAGGTACCACTATACTAGGTAAACAGAACCCTTCACCGAATTCTGTATAATAACTTCTTATCTGGAGCTCAAAGACTCAGTTGCATCTTTTCTTTAACCAGCAGTTGAAGCCTATCTAGAAAATGGGAGTGAATTTTAGAAGATTAATAGATAGCATCCTCAGTGTTATAACTAATACAACTACACAGTTTTGAAAACTAGGTCAAAAGAGGGTGGGAAAAGAGTGATTCATTACCAAGGCTGAGAGATGCAAAATTACCTCATCATATGTTCTAAATCATCTGTTTTTCCCCATTGTCACGGCAATGAATCACCATCACTAATAAACTGGGTAGTCAAATAATGTCTTATACTATCTGGATAAACTGGTTGCCATGTGACATCTGTCTTCATTAGCAGGGCAGTGATAAAACTAATGAATAACACTTAGCCCACAGTATTCACTCTTAGTTAAATTGCCTTTAAAAGCCCTATAGTAGATCCTGCAGTGAAAGTGCTTCTTAGAATGACACTGCATTACTGAATAAGATGGCACAAATCAGGAGGAAATGGACAGTTCCAAAATGGTTCCAAGTTCCCTTGGTGACTGTAGTGACCCAATGAAACATGACTGAATTTGGAATGGGATGGCCTTGTTAACAAACAGGTGGTCACCAGAGATCATGTTTTTATTACATGAAGGTTTCCTGAACAGGCACATATAGTGAACACAACCTTCCAAAGGACATTTTCTTTGATGTCTTTAAAACAACGTAGATCACTAATTGCTCTAATGAAAGCTCATCTGTTTAAATGTCAGCTCCATTCTGAACAGAACAGTTTGGACTTGGAAGAAAACTCATATGAACTCATTAATCTTTGCATAAGATTACCTTGTTGAGTGGTGATGATGAATGCCTGTGGACTAAAGATAATAGGAAGCCAGGCCCATGAAGCAAATAAAGCAAGGTCTTCTAATTTCATAACATTCCAACTACTGCTTAAATGTTCAGTTTAATCCTTGAATTTCATTTTATCTGATTTGGAAATTTATTACTACAATATAACCTTCTGGCCCACTTTTCCTATGATGGGCTGAAGGCTGGAAACATGTCTCTCTTATCCAGGAATCATTTGAGGTAGACCAGACTGAGACAAAGTGACATGCCAAAGGTCACCCAAGGATTATGTGGCTCACTGGAGATTTGTACCAGGAGTTCTTACGTCTTAGTCCAACACTCTCACCATGGTGCCCTGCCTTTCTTTTAGATACTCTTTCCAATTTCATCCTCATACCACCCTGTAAGGTTGAGCAGGCTGAGATAGAAGGACTGGCCAAGTCACCCAAGGAGGTTCAAGGCTAAGTGATAAGGTGAATGAGGCAGGGGTGGATGATTCTTTACAACAAGTGGGGCATCCCTCCATAGCCTCGAGCCCACTTCTGAGCACCTTTCTACCTGAAGCAGTGGGTCAAGGCTCTCCTTGTGTTTTCCTCCCAATGAACGCCCAGCGTCGTACTCTGGAAGAATGCAAGTAAGGCAGAGAAAGGGGGAGGGAGAAGAGGGAAACAACAGCAGGTATGTCAAATTCGGGCAAGTTCCATTTTTCTGTTTGTGTGAACATACACCTGTGTATTTATGTGAGCATTTACCAGCACATGTTAATGTGAAATATTACCCTTATGGTCTTCTTTGTGCCAGACTCTGCCCACCTTCAGGTGCCATTTTGCCCTACCAGCCATAATGGGCACCAGCCACTCCCTGAACCAAGATGTCCAAATTCCCAACCCCAACAAATCAAATCACCTTCCTGAAACATTTACTCAGCATTGGGTGAAATTCATTGAACTGCTGCTCTGAAAGCATTACAGACATTTTCTCACAACTTCCGTTAGAACAAGACAGAGTGCTTCATGCTTACGGTGGGTCCCAAAGGAGGCCTTAGCATAAAAACAATATGTCGATAATACCTGCTGCATATGAATTACAGTTGGATTTCAGGCAAGCGACAGCAGGCAATGTTAAATACACAACAATCTTCATGCCATAAGCTGTTGCCTTATGTGTTTAATTAGTGTTTAAAAACTACCTGAAGTTTTCAAATCAAGCTCTTTGGGAGGGGGAGCAGGAGTTGTTGTGTGTAAAATTAGAATGTTGCTAGAGCTCCAGAGAATGAACTCTTCAAAATAATTCCCTCTATGCATATTCAGATAAATTATTTTAAAGTCAAAATAAAATCCAAATTATTTTCTAACTATGCTGAGATAATTGCTTGCATTTCTGTATTCAATGCTTCTGATCAGTGCTCTAGAATCCCTTTTGAAGTTTCATGTCCTTCTTAGAAGAAATTCCTTGGAAAACCCCACATTCTGTCATGTTGTTTCTTGCGGCTATTGTTTTTCATTGGTAACTCAGTGTGAGTTGTTTATTTGGCCAAAAAGTCGACCACAGTTAAGATTCTGCAGCCAAAGGTAGGGAGGCAAAATGTATATTAAATCTGTTTGCATCGAAGGTCTCATTTGCCCATGCTGAAGCAAAGCCTTTTCCGACATTTATTTTCAGAAAGCTTCTGGAAACTTAAAAAAAAAAAGGGGGGGAGTCCTGTGAAGGAACAGATTCAGGGAAAGTGGCCACCAAATATCTGGTTTTTGTGAATTAATTAGTTGTATTTCTAAACTGCTCACACATATTGCAGCTTCAACAACAAAATATGATCTCAAGAAAGATGTTGTTCAGAGGTCACTTTAGCCCAAGTCAGACGTTCACTGTGAGGCTGTGGCATGCTCCACCCCCTTTCATTGTCCCTCTCTTCAGATGGAAAGCGACAATCTGAAGAAAGTGACAATCTGAAGAAACTATCCAACATGGCTGAAGGCTGGTTGATGTGACACTCAAAGCCAGACTTCCGGCAAAATGGCGGTAGGCAAAGGCTTTTTGCCTCTGCCACGGGGTTTTGCTTGTTTTTTCTACATTTCTTATTTTCTTTTCTTTTTCTTTTTCGCTTTCTGGTGTTTTTATTTTTATTTTTAGTTCCACACGCCAACCCTTTATGCCATAGCTACAGCTACAGAGGAGGACTCTACAGAGGGGGATGGAGGGGGTAGGGGTGCCACCCAGGTGGTATGAGGATGCCACCCTGGTCATTGACAGGATTGTCCCCAAGCATCTTCATTGTGGCACTCGTTCCTTGCCATGGTTTACAGCTGAGTAGAGGGTAAAGCAAGAATGAAGAAGACTTGAGGTGTCTCCCCAATGTGCGGCAGCGGTGAAGAAGGCCAATTCCATGCTAGGGATTATCAAAAAGGGGATTGAAAATAAAACAGCCAACATTATAATGCCATTATACAAAACAATAGTAAGGCCCCACCTGGAGTATTGTGTACAATTCTGGTCACCGCATCTCAAGAAAGACATAGTGGAACTGGAAAAGGTGCAGAAGAGAGCGACTAAAATGATTACCGGGCTGGGGCACCTCCCTTATGAAGAAAGGCTAAAACATTTGGGCCTCTTTAGTCTGGAAAAAAGGCGCCTGAGGGGGGATATGATTGAGACATACAAAATAATGCAGGGTATGAGTAAAGTGGATAGAGGGAAGCTCTTCTCTTTCTCCCAAAATACCAGAACTAGGGGACATACACTCAAATTGAGGGCTGGGAGAGTAAAAACTGACAAAAGAAAATATTTTTTCACCCAGCGCGTTGTAAGTCTATGGAATTCCCTGCCACACAATGTGGTGATGGCATATGACCTGGATGCCTTCAAAAGGGGATTGGACAGATTCCTGGAGGAAAAGTCCATCACAGGTTACAAACCATGATGGAGATGTGTAGTCTCCAGGCTTTAAACCAGGGTACTTCAAGGGCCAGATGCAGGGGAGTGGTATCAGGAGACAGATATCTAGTCTCATGCGCTCCCAAACGCATCTGGTGGGGCCGCTATGAGATACAGGAAGCTGGACTAGATGGGCCTTTGGCCTGATCCAGCATGGCTCTTCTTATGTTCTTATGTTCTTATGTAAGATGGAGAAAGGACTAGTTGGCACTTAATCGAGCTGCTGTTTGTGTACTGACCAGGTGCTACATTGGTGTGGTCAGGGAGGATAAAAGATCTTATGCCTCCCTGAAAATTGGTGGAGCCTCAAACCTCCAAGCAGAGTTGTTCCAGGTGGTTTGAGACCTCACCAGTCCTGGTCAGTCTAGGCCACCTCCTAGTGATTTCACTAGGGAGTCTTTTCAGCCTTTTTTAGAACTAAAATTGAGGCCATCCAAGCCCAGGGCTTTTTTTAAAAAAAAATCCCTCCCCCAAACCCCACCTGCCAGCTGATGGGTGCTGGGGGGGAGGTTTTTCCCACCCCAGCCCCGATCAACTGGTAGGCAGGGCTTGGGGAGGGAAAAAGCTTTTTTAAAAAAAGATAAGGGATTTTTTTTAAACTCCCCCCTCCACCATTTTCCAGCCCCCCTCCGCCCCCAATGAACCATTTTGTTAGTGGTTCGTTTCATACAAAAATTTTTCGGAAAAAATTCATATGAAACAAAACAAAACAAATGTGTGTGGGGGAAAAGGGAAACAAAACAAAACATAATTTTTTCATTTCATGCCCATCCTTATGAATCGATGCGTTTTTATTGTCATATGTTATTGATGTTCACCACCCGGAGTTCCTTCAGGAGGACTGTGCAGTATATAAATAAATAAATAAATAAATAAATAAATAAATAAATAAATAGGGTGTCACCTTCTCTTATGATGAAAGTTCTGTCTTTTTCCTGCTTCCAGGAGCACCCCAGAAGCTCTTATTTTTCAGACTATGGCTCTCCATGTTAAGAGATTGTGGAGGGGAATGAGGCTTCCTTTCCTCACACATTCAGGTGAACCCCATCCTAAATATCTGACCAAGGATTTAATGATGAAGTGAAGCAGACACATTAGGGGTAGGCTACAACTGCAATACGCAAGCCCCAAAGATACCTGCAAGCTCAGACAGGCATAAAGCATAATCAGATTCCTGTAGATTCTGCTGGATAACTAAACTGGACAACAGTGATTAGAGATGGGCACGACCAGGAATTTTTTTTTTCGAGTTATCGTTTTTCGGGACGGGTCCGTTTCGGCTCGTTTCCGTTTTTCGCGAAATTTCGCAAAAAATTGTCGTTTTGGGGTGTCGTTTTTTCGTCTGTCGTTATACTGGTTTAGGGGGTAGCGGGCTCCTGGAGGCACCTCTGTGGGGTGCGTGCCTCCTCTGGCCCGCTATAAAGGGAAAGCGGGCTCCTGGAGGCACCTGTGGGTGCCTCCTATCCTCACCCGCTGCAAAAGGGTATGCATAGCCATATGGATATGCATACCAAGTTGCAGACGCAGCAGACTGGCAGAGGCGCCCCTCTTTTTGGGGTGCCTTCCCTGCATCAGTCAAGCCTCGGGGGCATGGTTTGCTGCATGTCACACATGCTGCCGAGCCGAGCCTGCAGGAGTCACCCAGAGCCAGACTGGTGGACTCTCTGCACCCGCTGTGTCTCACTAAGAAGGGAAAGGTACTTGCGTGTAGTGCAATGCAAGTAGATCTGGCTTAGGATTAAGACGGGTTAGCGCAAGGGCTAGGGTTAGGCTAGTTACGGGTGAGGTTAGGGTGAGTATTGGGGTGCACCTCTGGGTGCCTCTCTGACCCACTTAGAACGACAGTGTACTGGCGTATGGGTTAGGCTTAGGCTTCGGGTTTGGGTTCAGGCTACGGTTAGTGGGCTTTTTATGCCCGATTGGCACATCCCAGAAGTCTCTGTGGTCAACCTGGCCAAGTGGCCATGCGATTGGTGGAATGGCTCCAAAAATTTGCATGGTCACTCCCATGGCCAGCCCATCAATCCGCAGGTGTAAAAAAAATAAAATAAAATAAAATAAAATCAATGGAGAAAGGACAGAGGAGACATTTTGTTGCAAGAAAAACCCACTTCTACTGTAAAACTTCTGGCAGTTTTAAAATAGCAATTTCTGCATGTTTCTGTGGTGCTTGTGTTGGCTTGTGTGTTTTTGTTTTTTGGACCACGATTTCAAAAAAAATATTGCGGCCGCCGCCCCATTTTTGATCCCCCGCCTGTACCGCATGGCATGGCGAGACGAGAGCAGCCCAGGAGGACAGGAGAGGGGGGGAGGCCGGGGACCCCCCCCCAGAAACCACCCCTCCTCTGGTAGGTGCCCTCACTCAGGCAGGCATATTTCCGCCTGCTTTTTGGGCCGGGAATCGGGGCGGGGTTTTAAAACTTTTTTTCTGTGCCGCTTGAATTGCGGCGGCCGGCGGCGAGTCCGGTGCTTGTTGCGACTTGCGAGCGACTGCGAGACGACGAGGATTTCCCCCACCAGAGCAGCCCAGGACAGGAGAGGGGGGAGGCCGGGGACACCCCCCCCAGAAACCACCCCTCTGGTAGGTGTCCTGCCCTGAGCCCTCACTCAGGCAGGCATATTTTCGCCTGCTTTTGGGCCCGGGAATCGGGGGTTTTAAAACTTTTTTTTCTGTGCCGCTTGAATTGCGGCGGCCGGCGGCGAGTCCGGCTTGTTGCGAGCGACTACGACAAGGATTTCCCCCACCACCAGAGCAGCCCAGGACAGGAGAGGGGGGGTGTCAACCACCCCTATGGTAGGTGCCCTGAGCCCTCACTCAGGCAGGCATATTTTCACCTGCTTTTTGGCCGGGAATCGGGGGGGGGGTTTAACTTTTAAAAACTTTTTTTCTGTGCCGCTTGGCATCGTGGGATCGCGCAATGCCAGGAACGACAACGACAAATCTGACCCAATTTTTCTTTAGTCGGTTCGAGTTCGAGTTCTGGCGGAGTAATTGTCGTTTCCTTTTCCGTTCCATAACGGAAACGAGTAACGGAAACGGAAACGAGAATTTCGTCAAGTCGTGCCCATCTCTAACAGTGATCATGTAATATTCCACTAATCTCTGATTTTGGCAGAGCAGCCTCCATAGCCAACCCCCCAAACTAACTTTTAAACTCCCTTTGGTTAAAAAAGAACACAGAAAAGGAAAGTAGTTTAGCAGTGTCAAACCAGCACAAAATGGCTACATCAAAGCTGAAATAGCTATGGGGAGAAGAGAGAGAAATATGTGTTCCACTGGGCAGACCAAACATTCTTGTGAATCAGACAGTCATTACCAAGGTAATCCTTTTAAACTAGGGCTGGACTCTCCCTTATTATTTGGATAACAAACTGACTCAGCAAAAACTCCCTAACAATTCATCTGGCAAGAGCAAATTAAAAAAAAACTGCATGGGTCTTGCTCAGTTTGTAAGCAATATCACATTGTTATCCATATAAAGGAAGCTGGAATTCAATCAGGTGGGTATGGGTCTCGAGTGAAGGACACATAGATGAGGGAGCTTTTGTGTGTTACTGTGTCCACTGAGTGCCCATCACCCAACTCACTCACCAGCTGACATCCTTCCAATCCATTCCCAAAAGTGCCAGACCCAACTTCTCACTCAGTTATTGACTGACCTGCTTTACCCCATGTTGTCATGATTGCTGCCCTTCCCATTTTAACTACTGGCATCACCTCACCTCTTTGCCTGTTCTTCATTAGTGGCCAAAATGAGAAACATGTTGTACCATTGGTAAGACAACCTTGAGGAGCTACATAAATTACTTGCCCAAACTCTTGTTATGTTTTGGACATTACTGCTAACTTTATTCAGCATTTTGTCTGTCCAGGGGTGTGTATTCATTTTCCTAATAAACGTGGCTCTTAATTTTTTCAGCTTTTTAAACCCAGTCATAAAACTAACTGATTGATCTTGGATAGTCATTATCTCCCATCCTGGGTAGCTTAAAATAATTGTCAGAGAGGTAGAACTGAGGAGGAAGAGGAGGCCCACATGCAGCACCTTCAACTTCTTGGATGATTATACAACATAGGGGATAGAGATAACTAATGAATGATCAATATTAGTTCCACCTGGATTTCAAGTGTGGTAGTGACAAACTAGAACTCTGAAGGCTTGGGTTCAAATCACCACTCAGCCATGGAAAGTCACTGGAGATTTGGAACTGGTGGAACCATCCCTTAAATATCTTCTTGCTTACCCTGAAAGCCTATTAGGGTCACTATAAGTATGTTCCAACATGATGACACTCAACAACAACAACAACAACAACAACAGCTTCCTCATCAACAACCGTTCCACTGCATCCTCCATTAATTTGCTGAGTATGTGAAAGGGTACATTAAGCTCTTGGCTGCATGGGTGCATGCAATTTAAACTGATTGTTACATGTCTAGAAAGATTAGAGACTTTAAAAAAAGATACGTACCATTCACTCAAGGGAATGAGTGGGCAAGAGGACATTTTCCTGCATGGCTCTGCTCATTGTATCGGCTGAAAAAGATTAGATCAAGATAGTGAAGTGCATCTGAGCTTGACACTGGTGCTTTTATAACCTATTTTAAGAGTCATGTCAGTGGCGGCCGTCTGAGGGTGTCTCCAGATTAGTAATGGAACCAGCTTTGTAGAACATTGGTTGTTACACAGTTTAATGCTATCCAAGGAATTTGCTGCAAAGGACCACATAAAATAATGTGCTGTAATAATTCAATCTAGATGTCTCCAAAGATACAAACCACTTCAGCAGCCTCAGATTAAGTCAGTATGAACTGCTGCCTTTGAGTACCTTTAACCTAAGGAAAAGAATATCTTGCCATCTGGTTATAATCATATGATGAAGGGGGAAATGAACAACAGAAATCACCCTGAGGTATTTCTCATGAAAACTGAAAAAGCTGGCATATATGGAGCACCAGCTGAACATGAAGAATAGGTAGACAAATATCCTTTCACCTCAGTGAGTTTTCAAGGGCTATAAATCAGTCCCAAATTCCGACTTGAAGCCCTTTGATACAGTGGTATTTCCCATACTGTATCATTGTCTGTTCTGTTCTACAGTTGTGTTTCTCTGCAAGTTTAGAAGTGAATACCTCAAGTTGCTTTCTAATTAAATGTCACTTGCGTTCAGAGGAGTGTCACATCTCCCCGTCAACTTCTGTTCATGGAACTGATCAGAACATCAGGGCAAAGCTGATATTTTTCCTGTAGCCATGCTAGAACAAAATTGACGAAAGGTGTATTTCCTTGATCAGCTTCACAATAGTGTAGCTCAGTGTTGGGGAATCTATGTCATGGGTGCCAAAGGTGGCACGTGGAGCCCTTTCTGTGGGCACATGACATAGGGCCTTTTTACACGACCCCTAAGATCTGCTGGTCCCTTAAATTTGGACCAGAGATCTTGAGGGTTCATCGCTCTCCCTGCGTTCCCACCCCCTCCGCACTTCCTTGTTCTGTCTGCATGAGGGGAGGGAGAAAAAAAGGGAGAAAAGAATGCACTCTTACCTCCGGAGTGCCAGTGGAAGTTGCTCTGAACCCCCCGTCACTTCCTGGTTCCTCTTAAAGGGGCGGGAGGCAAAACAACAACAAAAAGAAGCGGGGAGAGCCTGGCACTCTCCGCATCAAAATTTTTCACTCTCCCAGAGCAGGTACTTGAAAGGTGCGCTGGGTCGCGCTTAGGTGGGCGGGGTCGCACTTAATTTTCTGTTAGCTCCGGAGCTGGTGGGGAAACATTTTTAAGCTCTGGAGCTGGGAGCCATTTGCAGCGGAGCTTAGGGGTCGTGTATAAACGCCCATAGCCCCCTCACAGCCATGGCATTTCCCCCTCCACTTGAAGCATACCACTTTGCTCTGTGCACAGAGCTGGATGAAGAGGAAGCAGTGACTTGTGGGTTCATTCATAGCCCCAGTTTACTCTCCAGCCATGCCACTCTGGGCATCCTAAAAGACCAGGACAGTTCTGTTTTGACTTGGTAACAACAAAAAATAAATGCTGAATCTCCAAAGGAAGTATAAACAGACAGAAACCAAATGCCATATTGATAAACCATGGAGTTTAGTCTTACCCAACCACAGTTCTGCCTTGAAAAACAAACTGATTCAGTGCATTCATTTGATCCATTCTCTGACACAAGATGGTGAGGTGAACCATCAGCATTTTAAAAGGCCTTTTAAATGTTAACCGAGCGCAGATGCACATCACTATCTCTTGGAGCATCCACCAAATTGGATCAATATTAGAGATGTGCACAAAATGAATTTTTAATTCATTTTGTTATTCATTATTCATTTCATTAGCTAATGAAATGAATAGCGAACCGACACATGAAAGAAAAACAAAATGAAACATAATGGAAATTTCCATTTCACTCAGTTCATTTTTCGCTTGGGAGATACTTACCTTCCCGCTGCATGGAGTCTGACTCCCGATGGTACTGGAAATAAAAATTAAAAATTAAAAAATTAAAAAATGGTGCAGCTCTAGCCATAGGGAAGCCAGTGCCTCTCAGCTGCGGTGGGGGAAAAAAGCCCAACATCATGGCTAAATAAATAAATAAATAAATAAATAAATAAATAAATAAATAAATAAAAGAATGCCAACCTGGCCTGGGAGCCTCACGGTCAGCACTGTGAAATAAAATAAAAAATAAAAAAAATTAAAAAGCACCAACCAGGCCCCAGTGGCTGCATGGTTGGTGCTGTAAAATAAAAATAAAAATAAAAATAAAAATGACGCTATCCCCATGGTGGGGAAGCAAGTGCCTCTCACCTGAGAGTCATTGGCACTAAGCCAGCACCTCTCAGCTGTGAAGAGAGAGAAAAAGCCCCGGTACCGGGGTTTAAAAATAAAATAAAAAATATTTTTTAAATTGGTGCGCCCCCCGGGGCGGGGACCCACCCCCCTCTCCGCTGGGTGGGGTGTGGGGGGGGGGGGGAGCCCAGCATCGGGGCTTTGAGAAATGTGCTGACCTAGCACATGGTTGGCACTGTAAATTTAAAAAAAAATAAAGTAATTTAAGAAATGGCGTGGGCCTCGGCGGCGGCAGTGATCCACCAGCAGTCCCCAGCGGTGGTGTCAGTGGTCCCACAGAGGTGGTGTCGGTCTCCATTCCACCCAGGTAAGCCGAACCAGTTCATACAAAATGAAACAAAACAAATGGGGGGGGGGCTGAAACAGAACAAATGGAACCATCAGTTTTCTGTTTTGTGCCCACCTCTAATCAATATTCTAGCATCAAGGTTTTGTTGTTGCTGTTTTTTAAAGCCTCCTGTTGACTTCCATATATGTTTTATGTATACACATATACCAACCTGTATCCCATTAGTAAATGCCTGCAACGGAGTGGCTGTAATTCTTTTTAAAAGAGCCCATTGTTTTGTTTTTAAAGGGTTAATGTTCAGGTGCATACTGAAGCCTGATGCAATAAACCTTGTCTGTGCCAATCGAGTGATCTCTGAGCTACAACAGGGCTGAAACACTGAGCACTTAATGCCTTAATTTAAAGAGTGGAGTGTCCCGTTGCTGTCTCCTTCCTCTCTAGGAAAATTCAGGGTATGTGCAGGTGTGCTCTCATAGGAACGAGGTGCAGTAAATAACTAGTGACAAGATAAAACCAGAGATAAAATTATGAGTTTTCAACTGATTTGTGCAGACATTAGATATCTTAATTTTATCATAGTAAGAGATGATTATATGTATATATACTCTGCATATAATTATAGGTTGCCTGACTTGGCTGTCTTTGCATTTGACACTGGGGGAAGGAGGTGAAAGATGGATTATGTACAACAATTTTCAGAATCATCTCCATTTAAAGTTGGGAAAACTTTTTTCCTTGGACTTTTTTTTTTTTGTCTTTCTTACAACTATTTCAGCCATGCACTATATTTTAAGTTTTAAAAGGCATTGTTAGGTATCAGCCATGCAGATCCTTCTTTGTGGATTTATCAGCTTTTATTCATCAGGTTGCAAGCAACCTATAAGCATATGCAGACGTAAAATTTTGGTTCACACACTGGCTGAAATCCCATTACCACATTCAAGGAAATCCCAACTAGAGTAGGCCACTTGACTCAATTGAACTTAGGGAGGAGCTGGCTCACCATATCCCCATTCGTGCAAGTTCAACCTACTACAGTAAGCAACAGGATATCAGTCATTACCAACTGTGATATGTGGAAGCTTATTGTCTTATGTGGTATAGCTACTGCTAAACACACTCCTGATTAAGATCTGTGGATCACATGAGTGGGATCATCCATGCTGACTCTTTCAGAGCTGGAAAAGTTGCTGATCATATTCAGGATAAGATTTTGAGAAGTGTAGTGTTTAACATTAAAAAAATTCCATGCTCCTGGTTCTTCTGAGAGCAGTGTCTACTGCCCAATGTGATGTGACAAGTATCTACTTTTCTGGCTTTGTCTATCTGAGTCATTTTCTAACTCAGATCATTGCACATCTTTTTATAAATGTGAGCTGAATTTAGGTAGCCCAGCATCAGTCAACCTAACCCTGGACATGTTGGTCCTTTCTGATTTCAAAACCTAAGAAGACTCAGGAAAGGTTGCAGCTTGGATGGAACACCACCAAGAAGTACCGGTACTAGAGATCTTCATTTAGAGCCTGCCTCAATCCTTGAAAAGCCACTGCTAGTCAGGGTTGAAAGAATTGAGCCAGATGGATCAAATGTCAGTAGAAGACAACTTCCTGTTTTCCCCATGAGAAGCATGTTGTTGCTTTGAAACCTAGCCTCCTAATTAACTTATTATGGGGATATGGAACTAATGAAAATAGCAGAACTAATTGCAAAGGCATTTATGGGCTATCTCAGCCAAATACATTGTTCTGCAATACTAAAGAAAAGTTTGATGTTCAGCTCAGTTCTCATAACTTTTTATTTCATTTTATTTTAATAGTCAGGCTATTTTAAGGCAGATTCTTCTGATGCGGCAGTGGAACTGTGATTATTTCAAGTCCTGCGATAGAAACTACCATATTTCTGATGTTCCTTTTTCTTAGTTATTATATATTACATTTATATAGTATTTCTCCTCTGCCAATGCCATAGCTGTGACATAGGCTTGCTCCCTCCCCTTAAACCTTTAGGCGAAGACAACCTGATCAACAACAATAGGTCAGGGTAAGAGACAGCAACTGGCCCAGGGCCAGCTAGTCAGGTCCATGACTCAGTAGAAACTAGAACCTGGGTTTCTCCAGTCCCTGACCAACCCTAGCCACAAAACACCAAGCTGTCCTCCTTCCTTTCAATGTATTTATTCTGCATTTTCAGGGTCTGTTGTGAGTTCCATACTGTAAAGGCATAGAAAAATGACACACACCAGAATTAAATTTACTTTTTGTATTTATTTCAACATACATTCGTAATGAAAGAGTTAAGCTAAAACCGGCCATCAGCCTGTGAACTTCTATCTTTGAGGTAGCTAGGACTCAGAATGTATAGTGCTTTGTAGGTTAAGGTCAGCACTTTGAATTGTGCCCAATAGCTGATTGGTAGCCAGTGGAGCTGCTTTAATAGAATTCATGTAGATTAAATGGCTACATGTTTTATACAAACAGAAGAGCCTAACTGAAACCTAGAGTGGGCCTTGTGGTGGTTCCTGCTTTTAGAAAGTCAGGGGAAAGAAAAAATCTGATTAAATCAATGTTTTGATGTTATATATGGTATGAGATGCCAAATTTACCTCAGTTTAGAGGGGGCAGCTGCATGTCATGAAAAACCTCTAGTGGTGTTTCTATGCAACTTTTCTCTAAAGTTAGGGGTGATGTGTCAGGGAGAAAATTTGCAAGTATTAAAAGGAGTAATTCATGTAAGCCTCTTCTGCAACAACAGTTGAGATTAAACCTCTTTGTATTGACTTGGGAGACCTATGAACTCTAGGGTTAAGTGGGATATATATAGCAAATCATCTGACAGCCATATCAACAGAGGCTTTATCCTTGTATTTGTCTTACCTTTGGCAGACTGGCCCATAAACCTGCTAAAAAGTGAAAAATTCTGTAATTTAATCTAGTTTAAGTCAATTTAATGACAATTGGTAGGAGTTCAGTCATTTGTAAATTGGACTGCAACCGCTTCTATAAATTTCCTCTCAAGTGAATGTTCATAGTGAGCATTCAGAAATCCACAGAAAGACATTTTTTCTCAAGGAAATATTTAAAATAGGAGGTATTATGCCCCAGATTTAACCAGAGTTTAAAACATGTGACCCAACCCAAGCTTAACTTCTTAAGGTTTATGTCTATTTCTCTTATGCCTGTTTTGCTTACGTCCTATTGCTCTCTTGTCCTTGCCCATCTGGCTTTCTAGTATTCTATCTCAATCTTTCTCTTTCCAGGTCATGGGACTATCATCATCATCATCATCGATCTACAAAGCTAGAAGGGAGCCTATGGATCATTAAATCTGATCATGACAAGAGTCTGTGTTTCAGAATTTGCTTTGAGGCCACTAGCCACAACTCCTATGACGTCCTGAAGCCTACAGAGTAACAGTAACATTGTAATAACCGTCTCCTTTTACAGCAGTTGGGCAGTAGATCTTCACATATGAAAGGAAAGGACATATGACTAGGCCAATATCACAGAGCTAAATCCAATTGCTTGTTCCAACCATCATAGACTCATTGAATCTTTTGCCAAATGGCATGTCAGCAGTTATGTAAATCCCATGGATTCAACAGATCTATTGTAGGTGGAGCTAGCAAGTGAATTTCAGTTTTACCATGGAGCACAGATAACACAGATATTATCAATCTGGGAATATGTGTGAATTTGATTTGCAGTTCAAAAAACTGCCCTAGCTATTCTGTGCTTGCTATAAAGATGAATGGTGGTTTCAGAGGGGTTTTAAATGGATTGTTGTGTTTTGTTTTGTTTTAAATGTGTTTTAATATTAATCTTAGTTAACATTTGAATATAATACAGTACTTGTTTAATTCTTTTTTTAATATTGTGTAGTTACTCCTTTTAGCTTTTAAAGACTGTTTTAGATTATGTAACCTGCCTTGGGTACTTTTGGGGAGAGGAAGGTGGGACAAAAATATTTTAAATAAATAAAATAATAAGTGGCATTCAAAATAGCTGCCTAGATGCCCTGAGCACATCCAGTCTTGCCTGATCTCAGAAGATAAGCAGGGTTGGCCCTGGTTAGTACTTGGATGGGCGACCCCCAGGGAATACTAGGAGCTGTTGGCACCTGGAGTAGGAACTCGCAAGCCACTCTAGTAGAGATGGGCACAAAATGAACAATTTTTCATTTCTGTTTTTGTTTTTTCGTTTTGTTACATAATGAATTGACAAACGAATTTTGTCTCTAAAATGAAACGAAATGAACAGAAACACCGGAAATTTTGTCGTGCGTTTCGTTTCCGTTACTGCAATATGAGTGAATTGCTTAAAATCCTAAAAAAAATCACAAAAAATGAAATAAATGGTAACAAAATGGTAACAAAATGAACGAAAACGAAAACGAATTTTTGCAAAAATTCATGAAAAAAGGAAACGAACCGAAACGGACCCTCCAAACGACAAACGACAAACAAAATGCCATTGTTTTTATTTGTGCCCATCTCTACACTCTAGTATTCCTGCCAAGAAAACTCCATGGACATGGGGGTCACAAAGAGTTGGTCATGACTGTAATGACACAACAACAATGTTCAAAATACCTCTGGTCAGTAGTACCCTTTTCTACAGCTTCACCAGTGGCCTAAAATTATTCAAGATTTCCTTTCATTCTACCAGCAGAAATCTACCATCAGCAGAATAGTTCACAATCTGCTAATTATCCACTTCCAATTGGCACTGATTGTATTTTGGCAACAGGACTTTGTTCAATGGCTGTAAAATCCCATTTTAAAATTCTACAAACTGCAACGAATGTGGGTTCCCTCCCTTTAAAAGGCCTGTTTTGTCAGCCTTAATACAAAACTTTTTAAAAATTTAAAAATCCTAATTATTTTTAAAAATCCTAATTATTCTATGGGTGAAGTTCTAGCACAGAGAGAGGCAGTCTGTGCCTGTCTTTTTGCATGGGTGGCATGAAGTCTATGTGTCATGTGTCACTCATAAATGACAAGGGCTATCTTTCTTTCTTTCTTTCTTTCTTTCTTTCTTTCTTTCTTTCTTTCT
>JAHTLZ010003547.1:5613670-5640177 GCA_023846285.1 Phrynocephalus versicolor | reverse complement strand
TTTCTTTCTTTCTTTCTTTCTTTCTTTCTTTCTTTCTTTCTTTCTTTTTTTGCAATTGCCACTTCCTGCAAAGCTACACCTGCCTGATGCATAGAAAACAATAGAAAAATTGCACAAAAATAGGGAAATGCGGGAAACAGAAGAAAGCAACCAGACAAACATTGAGATCTTAAGGCTGCACAACTTGTGTGGCACTTTGTGAAGGAAATGAAGTCATCTCTCTCAACCAGTAAGTGAATCAGCCATAATGTGGCCTTATGTTTCCAGCTTCTGGAGAAGAGGCTGAAGGTCAGCTGCAACCAGTAGGTTCCCCAGGAGTGGTTTTTTTTCTGCACCAAGATTACATTTGCAAATAAATGTGTAATTGAAAGACAAAGCTGGTGAATAGCAACTTCTTTCTTTTTCAGATAACAGGCATTGGGGGGGGGATGGCGACAGTGATGTAAATCCGCAAAACATCAATCAGTTGATATCTCTTTGCAATGTGGTGCCAATTTAAGAGATAATTAGTATTCTCAACAAGTGAAGTTCTATAAAATCCTTATCTTGCTGATACTCTATTGGTGATACAGGAAAGCAGGCTACAACCTCTGACACTGTCCACCTTGTGTGGCTGCTTCACTGTTATTTCCTGTATTTGAATCTTAAACATTACTTTGTGCAGCTATACAGTTATTGGCTCTGTATTCAACTAAATTAACAGTGTGCAAATTCAGTTACCACAACACGCTGATGCAATCATTGTTTTGAATCATTTTGTTGCTTTCTTGGGGTGCAGCCACACACACCGGTCCTTTTGGTGTATTTGAGGTTGCAGGGAGAGGGAGCAGCATTCTGCCATTTGGTGGTATCCTCACATCCAAATGAATTGTCAACATAAATCAACTTCATTTCCAACATTATGAAGTCAGTAATGAACTGCTTCAGGATACTGACAAATTAGACAACGTTTTTTTTTTTGTTTTTTTTTTGCCTCTGCTATATCATTGTTGGTGCACTGAATCACTTACCGGTAGATGAAATTTTAAAAATATGTTTTTATTTATGCCTTTCTTTAAATATATGTGTCCTCTCCATTACAGCAATGCACCGTGGACAGATTAGTTACAGTTTTACAAAACAGGATGGAAGAGTGCCATATCTGGCTGCACTGGTCTGCAGCACAGTCCCTATATTTTAATAAATTATTTGCAGGACTGGCCTTACCCTTAGACAGAGTAAGAAAATTGTTTTAGGCAGGAATTGCTGGGAACAGAGGAGCAATGACAACCCCTCAGCTGCAGCTCCTAAAGTCCCCAATATTTTCCTTCTCTGGGAGAATTCATTTTCTCTAGGTCATTAAAATGTGTTTGGTCCAAATGTGATTTAAGACAGCATAGGTTTAAAAAAAAATCAAGAGGGAACTGGATGTGTAAATTAGCAAGAGGTTTTCTCCTGGCCAGTTAGGAAAACAATTTAACAACAAAAGAACATTTTTTTTACAAACTTACAGTTGAGCCTAATAAGGGTGTAACCCAGTGCCTGTGGGTCCCCAGATGTTCATGGACTGCAACTCCCAGAAATCCCTTCCAGCCCAGTGTGTGGTGGAGGTTTCTGGGAGTTGCAGTCCAGGAGCATCTGGGGACCCACAGGTTGAAAACCAATGGTATAACCTATCTGGGGATTTTGAATAATGTTTTGAGAAGACTTTCTAGCATATAGCACCTGCCATGCCTCATTATTGCTCACATCTAATGCTCAAGAGAATAAATTTGTTACAGAGGCCCACATATTTCTGAAAATACCTACAAACCTTGGACTGAGTTCAGCAGGAAGTTTTCATCTTCATTTTAGCCAGTTTAGATCATATTCATTACAAGCAGATCCAGCTCACTACTTAGCAGGGTTCATCTGTGATCTTTTTATTAGTCATGATCATGCCCAACAAAGAGATCTTCCCCCCTTAATTTCAAAAGCATGTGCATCGATTTCTGTGCCTTTTAAATTGGCCTAATGAAGGGTATCACCAAAACATGGATTGCTAGAGTTTATTTTAGGGCCACTGTGGCTTCCCCTGCACCTCATTTTTGATGAGTCTGCATTGATTAGAATCTGCTGCCTTCTCTAACCCATGCAGAATGATAGTGCAATATGATTGACTAAAGAGATAAACTATTTTATGTTTACAAATACACCATCTCATCAGCTTATACGATAACACCACTTCTTATTCTCAGTGAAAGCTCTGCCAGGGACAAGTCAGTTCAGGCCAAGATACATGTGCATACTTTGCCTGAGAGAAATATTCTTGTCACATAAAAATCCCACTATTAATCAAAAATCACATTACAGCTCCTGGAATGAAGTTTCCTTTACTACTCTTCAATAATAAGTCCAAGATAAGATAAAATTGTTAATTGTATGTTCTCTTCTGATGGAAGATAATAGCAAAGTGGTATAGAAATTTGAGTTACAAGAATATATTCACCCTTCTAATAGGCTTTCATTATGTGCTCTTTACTGATTTATTCATTACACATTTTCTGTATATATAGAAAACTTTAATTGAAAGTTGCTGAACACATTGTTACAAAATGTTAACTTGAAAGTTCTCTTTCATTCAATAATTATTTGCAGTAGAAGAGCCAGTTTAATTCAATAGCACGCTCTTCAAAAAGATGCAGAAAGCAATATTAGTTCAACAATGTTTATTCCTGGGAGCATTTTCTGGGATAATTTTAGAGGAAGAGAAATTAGTTATTTTTATTTGTGACTCTTCATGAGAAACCTGCATGCAAAACCCTGCGTGCTAAGCCCTTATAGGGTAGCCCTCTGGAAAAAGGGTATTGATGATAAAACTTACAAGGCTGCAATGCTAAATATACTATCTGGAATTCTATTGATGGTTGTGTAAGCTTTCTATAATTTGTCAAGGTTAATTACACCTAAATAGTGACTTGCCAGGGGGACAATTGGTTTAAGACCAGGCTTTCAACAGAGTCATGCCCAGCATCTCATCAGTTGTGTGCAATTAACTGCAGCTAATTGCACAAGCCTTATGTGAACACCAATAGGATTTTACCAATAACTACAGAGTAAGTCTTGCAGAAGGACTTTGTTCTGAGTGATCATAGAAGGTTGTACACTAGGAATTCTAGATGTTGCAATTTAGAAAAGTTTTTTGAACATTTGGTCTTTTATAGCACCACACTGTGTTCCCACTTTGTTCTGTTACATCTGTAGATTAGACCTTCCTTCCTTCCTTCCTTCCTTCCTTCCTCTCTCTCTCTCTCTCTCTCTCTGTATATATATATATATATATATATATATATATATATATCTGACCAAGAACATGACTGAAGATGCAGCATCCCAACTGTGAACTGGTGTGTGTTCTACAGAGCATATAACTCTCTGATATTGTTCCACTGGTTGCCTCATGATGTCCACCTTCAATCGACAATACAGATGCTGATCTTTAGAGGCCTTAAAGAGCCACACTGTCTGAAGGGCCATAGCCTCCTGTAAGAACCTACCCGTATGCTCAGTTCAGTATCAAAGGCACTGATCTGTCTATTCCTAACATCTGTGGGTCAATGCCTTCCTTGTGCAAAGTAAAGTGTGAAGGGATAGCCATTTCAAAATGTGTTTTGGTCATATGTTAACTGATGGAACTGCTCCTTGGTGGTGGTGGTGTATATGTTCTTGTCTTTGCCCTGATCCTATGGGATTTTCTTTTTATCTGCTTAGGAGAAATACTGTATACGTTAAGTAAATTAAAAATAAAATATAAGAAAGAGCTTCTTGGTGCTTCAGGACATAACTCAAACTTCAGTGGCATCTGGACAGTGGACAATATATTTCTTGTCCTTAACAAGTGCTAAATTTTGCCATCAGATGCTATTCCTCCAAACCTTTCCTTCCTTAAATGAAGGAAGGGGAAATGAAATGTATCTGGGTAAAATGAAATGTAACTATCACGTTTAGGGACTAAACAAAAGTGAAGAACTCCCTATGTCGGAGGGCTTGTTCCACCCACTGAATAGTCTTAAAATAAATGTGCTAAATTATTAATCCTAGTTGTGAGTCTCAAAACTGGGTCCTGTTGGAAGAAAAGGGAGGTGAATGTCCCAGTTCCCACTCTCTTGAACCTCACTCCAAGATCAGAGGGCTTCCTGGTCTTTTTCATCTCTTTGGGGGCAGGTGGAAGGGAAAGAAGACATTTCAGTCACCGCCTTCTCCTCTTTTGCCAGTGGAAAGGAACTTAGGATCCATGGCAGGAGGTCAGACAAACCCATAAGAAGAAATGTGCCCTCCCTAAGGACTCAAGGAGATCTATTGGAATTCCTTTGAGAGCTGGATAATTTCATAGGGGAATTTGTCCACACATTAGTGAGTGAAACTGGATGTAAGCCTTTAGGGTAAACAACGCTCAGAGGGTGCAAAAGCCAAACTCATGAAAGCACTGAAAATACCAACAAGGGAAAGCTACCTCTAGTGACTCCTTCCTGCTGTCACCTATGGGAAGCCTGGAAGATAAATGACAAGCAAGAAGGATCCCCCCCCCCCTCCAGCTCAAAGTTGCAATCTACACTGGGGTGGGGGTTGGGGGGAGACAACCCATAGACCTCATAAGGCTTGTATTTATTTGGGCAAGAAAACATTGTGAATTTCTGAGGTTCTTGCTCTGAACTAGTAAAGGACAGATTTGCACCCCAGTGTCATGTATTTGTTGATGGGAGATATGTGTATATGCTGGCTGAAATGGATAATAAACTGTTGCTTCTTTGATGGAAAAGAAGGCTCTGTCAGAGGCATTTCCCTAAATGAAAAAACTTGACTTCCAAAGGGAGCTGGCCAACTCTAAGCACGACTCAGAAACCGGGCGGAGGGGGATTGCATTGTGTGACAGAACAGAATTATGGAAATGGGTGGTATCCATATCAACAAATTAAACACAAGAAAGAGCGTGCCAGAGTGATGTGCAGCATAGACAGAATGTACCAAGTTCTTACTGATTCACTGGAACTGGAACTGGAACTAAATTTTAGTTCCTCTCTCTTGCAACTAAAAACTGACTATAGCTGATAGTTATTATAACGATAGCAAGTGAATTAGTTTCTATTGGCACCAGAATTTTTGGAGGCACTGGACTCTGTTGTGTCAAAAGGTGGGAGGCAATGATTATATGATAAATGCCTATTATTTATTAGAGATGGGCACGAAATGAATTTTTATTTCATTTCATTATTTGTTATTCATTTCGTTGTGGAATGAAACGAATAACGAAGAGACCCATCAAAGAAAAATGAAACAAAACTGAAATTTCCATTTCATTCGCTTCACAATGCATTCCTATGGGGGAAAGCTGGCAGTCTCCCCCTCCGCCCCCCCCCCCAATGTGGGGGAAACTGCAGACTTTTTTTCCTGCCAAAGCCACTGCCAATCAGCTGTAGGTTTCAGTGGGGAAAAAAGTTTTAAAAGCCCACCCTTTCCCCCACCTGATCGGGCATGATCGAGTGGGAGATACATTTTTAAAAAATGTGCCGACCAAGTCTGGTTGGCGTGATAGGTAAAAAAATAAAACAAACCACGCCGACCTGGCCCGTGGGCCAGCTGGTCAGCATGATAGGTTAAAAAAATGCACCGATCCAGCTCACAGCCCAGCTGGTCAGCAATAGGTTAAAGAAACACACTGACCTGGCCCCCAGGTGAGTTTTAAAAATAAAAAATGAAATGAATTCTTTTTAAAAAATTGTTTCATTTTTAAGGACTCAAACCAATTTTAAAAACCCAAAATGAAATGAAATGCCATTTTGGTGTTTCATGCTCATCTCTATTATTTATCACATTGATGCGCCTTACTTTTCCTGAATTAGTCTCTGCCACTGCTTATGATTAAACAACGCACAGCCTTTATATGTTCTAGAGACAAGACAAAATACTTCATCCCATCCACCTGCCAGGATCTACCACCCAGTGCTTTTGTGTGTGAAAAATTTAGGAAGAACCTTTCTGATTTACTGTCGATGTGGACAATCTTCAATTTATCAACACTGCGGCAAAACTCCAATAGTTTATTATGGCTGAACAACTGCAATTAATTATGATTAGATAAGAGCTATAAAAGTCAGAATCTCACAAGTCTGACAAGTATTCATTAGTTCCATATAAGATGCTCACTTCTTATATTGGAGACAAATATATGAGCACAAGATGAACTTATTCAAGTACTTACATTTTATCCACTGTAATGGCTTTTTCCTCAGTTTACATTGAGATCCCCGTTACACTAGGTCCTTGGAAATATACAACTTCAGTTCTTACCCCCAGCTTTTAACACAGAGAATAAACAGGATGAAATCTAGAAGTTGAGTCATGGCAACTGCACTAGTGGACTTCTTTTCTTGAGAGATCAAAACATTTCACTACTCATCCAAGCAGATTTGTCAGTCTAAGGCTGTTACTTCACGTCCCTCTCATCACTGTTCGCGGTCCCGCTTGGGACTGGTACGAGGAAATCTTACCACACATCCATTGCGTGACGACAGGAGTTCGTCCCGACCATGCCCCCTGAACTGAGATTAAAGCATGATGAGCCATACCCCTCCCTGGGCTCGGAAATCTGTTTGTCTCGGTTCTCATTCTGAGACGAGTGCCCGTGGGGTAAGGCTCATCACGCAATGTGCCATTCTCCATCTAGTGGCAGGAGTGCGAAGTGCCATTCACCAGTACATTCCCTATGGAGTCAGCAACGCAGTGCGGAGAGATTAAAAGACAAATGCCTCGAACTTAGCTCCGTAAAGCATTGAAGGCAAAGTTGAGGAGATTCAAAAGATCAAAAAATGAAAAGTCGGACCAAAAGAAAAAAAAACGAGAACAAAGGCTGAGAAGTTCAGATGTTGTCACAAAACAAGGACGTGCAGTAACAGTCATCACGGTACCATCAATCATGCCCGTGGGTACACGAGAACAGGAACAGTACTGAGACAAGACCACATGACCACAAGCGACGTGATCATGAAACAAATGTCAACACGGAATGAGGAAGGACGTGAAGTAACCGTCTAAGAGAAGTTAGTGGTGAGTCCTCCAATTTATAGTTCACCTTCAAAAGAAGAAAAGAAGTCCAGTTGTCATGACTCATCTTCCAGGTAACCTCACCTGGATGACTGAGGTTCTTCACAGACTTGGGATGAAATATTGATGACCCCAGCCTAAGCCATGGAGTTTGGAAGATGGTGCTTCTGAAAAGTACATTGTGATGCTCCACTAGTTTATTAATGCTGAATTCCCAGGCTTGCCACTGCAAAATGTAAATCACGGCAGTCACAAAAACCCAACTTTCACTTATATGAGGGGGTGCTGGATACCTTGAATGATTGAGAAAAAAAAATCTCAGTTGGATGGGTGGATGGGTGGATGGGTGGGTGGATGGATTTCAGGGGAATGAACAAAAATGTGACAAATATAGTACAGTAATAATTAAACAACATTGCTATATAAACAAATCAAAGGTGTAAAAAACGGAGCATAAAGCAACCTTGAAGCTGATCACTGTGGCCAGCAACATACAGTATGGATAGCAGACTCCACTAAAGACACACAGGTCACAGCTTTCCCCAGTCAGTGAGCGGTAGTGCTGCTTAAATGATTAAAATAATGCCCTATTATGGAACTAATGAATTAGGACATTTTTATAGAAATTAATGTCTTTTCCCCATTTTTCCTTTTTGGTGATGCACATTCCTCTTTTTGATTAAGTGTAGCTGGTGACCCTAGTGTCTCCACAACAGGGTTCCCAAAGAAGCTTCTGCGAATCAGTTCAGAGAAAAACCTTCTCTGGTGGTCTTAAGTGTTGCTCCTCCAGGTTGTTTGGGTTCCGACTCATTGAGAGTTGCTCCAGTAATCACCAAGCACTGGAAATGCTCTCTCTTGTGACCTCATGAAACATGCCAGAGAGAGCAGTGGGACCAAAAGAAGGGCCTCCTCCAAAGAGATGGAAATGGTAAAATGGGGATATATATTACCTCAGTGACTCTGGAGCCAAGATGTATAGTGCTTTATGGGTAACAATAGCCAACAATATAAACTGGGACCAGAAGTAGACTGGTAGGCATTGGAGCAGTTGTAAAATGGAATTATATGCCTAACTGGCCCTTCCACTTCTTCATGCCACTGATCTACTCTATCTACTCTATCCCACATTCAATCCCGATGCTAGATTGTAATGGATCTGGGTAACTGATCTCATCCAGGCTCCTTGAGAGCCCACGCAGCCCAGCACAAAATCCAATAACAGCACTGGCTTTCTTTTAATTATCCAAAACTATGGAGTTTGAGGAGTTTCCTTCTGGACCCATGCCTTGTTATTGAAAGGCATTTGCCACTCACTTTGCCCTTCTGCTGCTGACTATTTTATGAGGCAGGAAAGGCTCAGCTGTGGATTTAGCCATCATATGGTCATTCTCACCTCCCCATTTAATCTACATTCTGTAAAAGAGAGATAAAATTACTGCTTTTTAGTAAGTCACAGAAAAGGAAGAAGAAAGCTCACACTGGCTTTTGCTAGAGTTTTGCTAGTATCTGTGATACTGTACCTGGGGTGTATCTCTGTATAGCCATTTGCACCATTTTATCTGCCCTGCTCCAGGCTAGACAGCACTTGTCCTGTAGCTCAAAAGAGTACACTAGAATGCTTTCCAAACTGCACCAAACTGCAAATCCCAGAATTCTACAGGAGGGAACCATGAGCTGTTATCATACTGCTAAAGGTATGTGAGCACCCAGTGTGATCTAGTAGATAAAATAATGGACAAAGACTCGGGAGACATGGATTCATTTCCCTGGCTCTGCCATGGAAATGTGGGGGGGGGGCAAAATTGGTTTTAAAAAAAGTCTTGGACTACCTCACTTACTTTAAAAAACCCATTATAGTTGCTACAAATCAGTTCTGACTTGACAGTATAAAACAGATGTAGCTGTAGAATTTATTTATTTATTTGTTTGTTTGTTATATTTCTATACCACACCATCTTCTGGAACGGAATATCACTTTCATCCTATGGAATCCTCAGATTAGAGTTTTAATGAGCTACTTTAAATTCTTATTGACTCAGCATTCCTTCTGAGGTTGGTAACATGAGTACTCGGTTTGCAGGGGTGGAGCACAATGTTGAGCCTGCATAATTAAAATGTAAACCACTCAGAGTGTCTGTAAAGATTCTCAGTCATCCAGGTGAGGTAATCTAGAAGTTGAGCCATGGCAGCTGGACTTCTTTTCTTGTGAGATCATAATGTTTCTCTTCTCATCAAGCAGCTTCATCGGTCTAAAGAAAGTTAGTGGTGAGGTCTCCAATTTATAGTTCATCTTGGCTTCACATCACCCTGTTCTGTATAGGCTCTTTAAGTGGACAATGGCCTGAATAGGCTGATTAGATGTACAATGGCCTGTGTTATGTGAAAATCCCACCTATTCAACCCTTCCCAACACCTATTAACTATGGGTTGTTAGCTGTGGCCTTCCTGGTGGAGGTGTGAAGTGCTTATGATTTGTCTGGGGATTGGTGAAAGGGCGGCATGATAAGTGGCAGACAGAGTGTGCCTGGATCTCCCTCAGAGAGTTTTAAGCACCATGGGTTGGTATATAAGCAGAACATTTTGCTTTTTGTTTTTATTTTCTTTACTTAAAGTATTTACATCTCACATTTTCCGTAAAAGGGATCCAAGGTGCCTTTGCTTTAGTTCAGGCTAGTATAATAGAGCTCTTGAGTAGAGAATGAGCAAATGGATTGGGATCAAACTCTTATACATTTATAGTGCAGGCCTACTAGCTAGTAGAGATGGGCACGACTCAGGAAAAATGGTTTTTCGTTTTTCGTTTTTTGTTTGGGGGTCCGTTTCGGCTCGTTTCTGTTTTTGTGAGCTATTTTTCAAAATTTTTCATTTTCGTTTCGTTTCATAACGAAAATGAAAAACAAAATGAAAACAAATTTTTTTTCGTTTTCCCCCATTTAGTGCCATTAAATGCTTTTGCCGTAACGAAAAACAAAAATTGGCTCAAAATTAGTCGTTTCGTTTCCATTTTCGTTCCATTTTGGAGCCAATTTTTGTTTTTCGGTTCGTTGCGTAACGAAAATGAAAAATGAAAACAGAAATGAAAATTTCGCTAAGTCGTGCCCATCTCTACTAGCTAGCTCTATTCTCAACCATGCCAGAGTGCAGGACACACAACAATGGGCTCAAGTTACAGGAAGCCAGATTTTTGGTTGAATATCAAAAAGAAGTCCTAACTGTCAAGAAGTTTTAGTTCCAGCAATGGAACCAATTATCTTGAGAGGTGGTGAGTGTTCCAACACTAGAGGCATTCAAGAGAAATTTAGTCAACCATCTGGCAGAGATCCCTTGATCTGTATTCCTGCATTCCTGGTTGGATTCAGTGGCTTTATAGATCCCTTTCCATCTTTATTATTCTATAATTCTGTCCTAAACACATGGACCACCATATCTGCTTGCAGCACGAGCAAGCCCCATCCTTCTTTGCCTCCGTGCCCTGCAGAACCATCAGTGCTCTTCCTGATGCCATTGAATTGTCCCGCAAAACGAGCCTTTGGGTCTAGGTTGATATTTCAGGGCACTCCCTGCTCTTTCCATTTATGGGCCTAAGCATGATTTTCAATAAGATCAGCTATTGTGTAAGGGGAGGAGCCAGGACGCCTGATTAAGTTACAAAGGGGAAAGTCCATGTATTTGAAAGAAATATTTGCTTCCAGGCTGTATAGCCAAGTTGCAACCTGTTTTAAAATCTCATTCCTGGTTAGTTGTTGTTGATATATATTTTTTAAGATACAGAAATACTTGACACATCAAGGTGCAACTTTCTCCAAATAAACCATGCTAATTATAGGTTTTGGGGGAGCATTATCAAGTATATTCTTGAAATTTGAGTTTAAATGCACCATAATGATTCCCCACCCCCACCCTTGGACTTGCAGCAATATCCTAGTTGCTTAGTATACGTCTTAAAGCTTTCCAACAGGCAGCCATGTGTTTCTGCCCCTCCCTTCTTTTAGTGACTTTGTCATGCTTAACTTGGGATGAATCTGACTGTAGGTGTTAGATAAAAACACAGCTCTACAGCATTTCTTAGAACCACATGGGTGAAATACAAAAGCATGGCCTCTCCTTGATCCAGAGTTGGAAAGACTGGTGCTGCTTAAATTTCTTTCTTTTCTTTTTTTCCCTGGAAAAGCTTAGCTACGAGATGGACAACTGTGAGATAGGAAGGTAGGAAGGTGGTAGTATATTTGGGGAACAGTCACAGGAACTCCCAATTAGTGAAAGAAAGCGACCAGAGTTTGCTTGGGTTTAATTGAACTTCCTTTCATACTGCAACATATAGAAAATAACCTTCATAAATCATGCAGCGACAGCTCCTTACAGTGGCCCAGCCTTGCCAAAAAGTGGACTCTCTCCCCTAAGTTCCTGTTTCTTATATTCTCCTGCCCTTTTTCATCTCAAGCTCATCCTATTATCTCAAGAAATACATGAGTTTCTTAGTCTCTTTTTGTCTGTATTGTCTCCATCCCTCTCCCTCCACTTCTGGAACTTGATTTGTTTGAACACCATCTGCTATGTATAACAAGTGGAATAGTTGTAAAAATGTGCCAGCAGTGAGAAAATGACACTATTTTAAAGCTTAGCTTTGGGGAAATCAAAGCAAGTAGGGAGGCTGGTTTTTTTAAAGTCTGAAGTGCCACTCCAAAAGCAAAGAATATAAACGAGTTCCATCTCGCCTTTTGTTTTTAAAGTTGCCTTTCTATCACACAACTTGATTGAGCTCAACATCTGGTTTACACAAGTGTATTAAAAGAACCCCTCCCTTCCTTCCCTTCAAACAAGTCTTCAATGTACTTAATGAGTCCAAGCTATTCAAAATATTAAATATAATTTTCCTATAAAAGAGATTTGCTTCTGTGTTTGCATGCTACCTACAAGAAAGGAATGGAAATTCATGTTTATGGTGCTCTTCTTTCTTTAAGATTGGAAAGTAACTCTAAAGCACTTGTAAAACGTCTGAATCTTTCAAGTCATAGCCCATGTAAAGTGGAGTGTATGTCATGGCATGCAATTACCACAGGGTGGTGGAAGCAGTGCAGTTACGTGTGTACACTAGGGTAAACTTTCAAAGGAGAAAAAGATGGAAAGGGGAGAGGAAAAAAACCCTCCTGGAAGAATAATGTGTAAGTCACTTTGCCTCAGATTTAGACTAAAGAAAGGTGTCAAAAATTTAGGATAGTTCATGGAAAATCCAGATGGTTAAGCATTTGACCCATGGCTAATCCCTCTACCAGCCTTACAGCACCATCGTCTTGGTCAAAATAACACAGGAGACCCAACTGCTTATGTTCCACTGACTGGGACATATAGTTTGACTGACCAGAAATTAATTTGAAGTCCGATTTAAGGAGTGAGAACATGCTCTCATCAGGAGGGGCCGTGTGCGTTGAACTGCAAATGGGTTCATTGGGGTGGGGAGGGGAGGATGTGTGTTTGAGGTGAACCCTTACAAAAGCTGGCTCACAGCTCTCCTTTGTCTAGGACTGTGTGAATGGGATCTATCGCAAGGATCAAGCAACAATTGTCCCAGGTTTAATGTACTTCAGGCATTGTTTGCATCTATTAGATGTTTAGTCCAAAATTCCGATAGGCATCCTTTTTTAAGGAATGATTTCTTTTCATTCTTCTTGATTAGAAAAATGAAACTTTGGTGTTGAGAAAAATGTTATGGAGGTCAGAGGATATTTCTAGTGAAAATTAAGCAAGAAATGCTAATCGATGTGGACCCACTGACAAAATTACATCACTCCAAAATAGGTTTTCTGCATCTTTGAAGTAGGGAAAATAAGTTCATTTGGAGATGTTGTGACAACTAATAACTAATAACAGTAAATATATTTTCATGGCCACTTTCCACATTGTTAAAAATAAACCTAACTTTTCATTGTTTACAAGAAATTCAAAGGTAAATTAAGTTATGCCTAATATTTTCCCAGTTTGTAACAGAATGGATCTCAGTTTCTATAAAGTAACAAATGATGGGTGATACAAGGAATAAAACAATTGATCTGAAATCTTCAAAATAATGAAAGAGCATTTTTAAAGTTACTTTATTTATGTATCTAAATAGCACACAAAAAGCAAATGAAAGCACCCAAAGCCTGATACATCAGCTACGTATATTTATGGAACAAGAAAATTTTTCACTCTGTCGAAATGGGTTTGTCTTGTTAGTCATCAACAGAATGTTCTGGAAGGTGAAGAATTCTCAGAGGTTCTTTAAAACTGCCTTGAAATTTCATGAACATAGCTTTCCTAGACCTACTCACCCACCCACCCCAACTTCTCTCTCTCTCTCTCTCTCTCTCTCTCTCTCTCTCTCTCTCACACACACACACACACACACACACACACACACACACATACACACACACAGACAGAGAGAGACAGAGAGAGACAGACAGAGAGAGAGAGAGACCAGGAGTATTTTTTCTTCAATGACATAGAAAACGTGTGTTTTACTCCTCTATATGGTATGATTTGTTAGTGCATTTTTAATGGATGGGGTGTCTGCATCTGGAAAGGTGTACAACTGCACCTTTTTGACAGGTCCAGATGTTGTGAAGACAGAATACCTCCTGTGCGAGGAACTAGCTGGAATCAAGATCTGTGATGGGTGTTCTTAATATAGTTTTAAAAAGGCATCTGGCTCAAAATAATCCCAACTTTTTACTTCTCTGTTTACTCTTCTGCCAGATCTTTTTCAGTTGATCTTTCTAGAGCTTCTGTTAAAGTGATGGTGCAACCACGCTGTTCTATTTTATTTATCAAAAAGAGTATGTCAGGAGAAAACTAGTGTCCTGTCAGTATTTGAGTGCAAGCTGGCCACAAAAGAAAATGGAAGAACCGGCACATACGCAGTCAGGGCCCACTGTGTGGACCTCATAATTCATCAGAAGGTGAACTCCTTAAATATATTATTAATGATGGCTATATTATTAGTATTAGTATTAGTATTAGTATTAGTATTAGTATTAGCCCTTATCAGTATTTTGGGGCAATGCATGAGCTTGAGTTTCTTTTGTTGCAGTGAATACAGTGGACCAGCCTTTTGCCTCCTGTTCCGTCTTCTTATGATATTATGTGTAGTGTTATTCTTGGTTACATTTATGTATGTTACACAGGGAAGAAAAAGTAATGAGGTTAAAGTCCCCTTCTTCCTTTGTGTTCCAGGAACAGAACTCTGGAATATAGAGTTTGGAACATAATTTGTCAGTGCTGCTACCACTTTGCTTGCCCGTTGCACTATGAGAGGTCACAAAGAACTTATTGTGGTAGGTAATGCACTGAAGACAGAATGTTGACTTTTGGAAAAAGAAAGGGGGAAAACTAGCCCAGGGCATCCCCATGTCCTATTCGACGCATAGTTGTTTCTACAGTATATCCTATGGATGAAGATAAGGGAATCAATTAAGTGAACCTGTCTGTGTCATGTTTAATGTATGGTGAAAATACCTATAAAAATAACCAAGTAGCCTAGCATGTGCTAGCTTCACTATCACTTTGATTCCAAAGCGTGCATCTTCATTGCGAAGCCTCAAAAAACCCAGGGATCTATTTTCAAGGAGCCAACAGATCTGCTTATTCAAAGTACGGTAAATGAGAAAAAGGAAACACTGCATGCTGGTGATATGCAAACAAACATAGCATGTCTGTAAAATCCATCACAAGTAACTTTTTTCTTCAAAGGAAAAAAAAACCAGCCATAGATTTTCACACATTATTTGGGGCAAATGAAAACCGTTTACCTTTCACATGCTAGAGGAGATTTACAGATACGCCTCTCGTCTGCTTTGCAGATGTGCGGTGGTGAATTTAACAGTAACACAGACTGTCATCGGGGTTGTCTTCAGATCTTTGAAATCATTTTTTGCATTGCACAGTACATATTTTATTGGATGTTTGCTTGATCTAAATCAACATCTAGCGTTTGCGTGTGGGCACACGTATGTGCCAGCACTGTTAGTTACCAACTCTGAAAACTATCTTTTAAATTACTTTTTGCAATGGCAAGGTAAAAGTACTGGCAGCTGCTCTAAGATTAGCTGAATTATTATTAAGGGGAAGGGGGGGAGGACAAATGCATGTAAACAATTCTCTTCCCTTTTGAAACCTGTTACGCAAGTCTTTTGCAGAATGAAGTAAGCAAGAGAGCCATTTTGAGTTGCTTTCATTCCAGAAATTATGTAATAATGTCATTTTAGTTATTTTTTCTGCCCCCCCCACCCTAAAGGTTTGCATGATTACACAACTTGGTGTAAATATTTACTTCTTCTGTGAGGTAACATTAAAGAAATATATTGCCCTTCATGATTTTAAAAACCAAGTATAATTGGAAGAGGTTGGGGCTACTAAAGATGCCAAAGACATGCATCTTGTTATGTAGTTTTATCATCATCTAACTGTGTTTTTAATTATTCTGCCAGACTGGCATTTGATATACTGTCTGAAATACTACTGACACATATTTTGCCTTGCACAGTATTTGTTTAAGTTTTCAAAAGGCTGATTTTCAAACCCCCATATGCTGAGAAAATTTACTGAGATATTTGAGATTGAAATCCAAAATATATTGTTTGGTATGTAACACTTTAGTCAACAGTATTTTAAAAAATTCAAATAAAATGTGTTGGGATGTAAGAAAGAGATGCATTTAAACTGCAGAATGCATAGCTTGATTATTTGAGTAAAGGTCTTTATTTATTATTCTTTAGAAATGCTATATTGTTGACTGTAGTGTCAAAGAACATCTTACCTTAAGGTTGGTTATAATATTATTAAATGTGACTGCTTCTGAGGTGGACCAATTAGAATTTAACAATGTGTAAACATTGGAAATCTCGGGGCGTATGAAGTCCAAAATGCCTCCATATGATTTTAAAAAACCTACCCATTACCTGACCTTTGTATTCAAACTTCAAGACTTTTCAAAGAAGATAAAATAAATGCTTAAATCTGAACCATTCTTAAGCCCCAAATGCTGTGTGTGTGTTTTAAAGAAACTGCAAATAAGCAAATGTCAAACCATGCCGGTACATGCTTTTGCTTTCGGTTATTCTGTTTGTGTTTCAATACCACATACTGTGTTGTATCAATTGATTAAAGCATGATTTTCTTGTCTTGCAAAGTTTCTCTTTGGGTTTATGGTGTTTTGAAAGTTATGGGAAAGCAGTATGCAAGCAGTATACCAGTTAAACAAGGCAAAGATTAATTCATAATCAGCCAATTTAATTACAGTCCATTTAACACCTTTTTCCCTCTTCAATAACAACTGCATCCTAGTTGAACTGTATTTGGACTAATTCACAAAGGATGTTCAGGCACATTATATTTTGTGTAATAATCCTCTCATGAAACTAATACATCCGTTTTTCTTCAAGAAGAACTAGAAATTTCTTGTAAACCAGAAATTTGATTTTATGTCAGTCTTGAAAATGAAAAGTGATAACATCCCAACCTGAAACCTTCAAGTGACAGTAAGTCCAACAGAAATCAGTGGAACATTACAATGTAATTAGTTTTTGGACTGGAGATTAGGCTATGGGGTGACAAATTCTATAATTTTATGAATGACTCTGGTTATCTACAGAGCAGTTTACTATATTTTAACAAATGCAGATAGATTAAGAAAGTTTTCTGGATAAAGGATACTTTAACATGACTAAATTTATTTATTTATTTATTTATTTATTTATTTATTTATTTATTTATTTATTTATTTATATACCGCTCCATCTAGCTACATGGCTAGAGAAAAGGGTAAAAATAAAATATTTATTTAGTATTCAAGTTTAGTTTGTTAGCCATAATATTAATCTACTGCTGTAAACTACCCAGAGTGGCCCCGATGCCAGATGGGTGGTCTATAAATTAAACAAACAAATAAATAAACAAATACAAACTATGACTTTATTAATTTGTGGAAGTTTAGTTTCAGAGCACTGAATGTCTGGGAAGCCAGATAGTCCTATGAGGCTGAAAAGGTTTTGTAATGAAGGTTCTAAAGCTAGAAAATATAAACCCTCTCTCAGAGCAGACAAATGTCATTCTGATGCAGCTTCTGGGATTGGTAGTCCAAGATAATGTTTGTTTGCAAGTTCTGTTTTTTTTCCTGAAGAAAATGGGCTGTAACCAGACTTATGGAAATAAGAACAAGTGGTCCTGATTCATTTAATTGGGTCTCCTCTAACCAATGTGTTGCCTGTGGTGATGAGAATGATAGACCACTAGGACTTAGGAGACCTGGGTTAAAATCCCTTCTTGGCCAGAAAACCTCACTGGGGGTTGGCAATAACAAGACCATTCCTTAAATGCCTCACATACCTTGAAAGCCCTGTTGGGGTTGCCATAAATCAGGTGCAACTTGACAGCTTATATCAGCAACCACTCTAGCCACTACTGAGCTTGGATTCAATCCCAGCATGACTATTTCTCTACCTTAAATGGAACAGGGCCATGGGTGAACTGTGATAACTTGGGGGGGGGTTTGAACAAGAATTATTTACTTCAGTGACAATGGGCTAAATTTGGTTTTGCACCAATATTTGGCTTGTTAAAAGGGTGACAGAAACATGTGCCTCTCTCTGTCTTTCTCTGTCTTTGTCTCTGTCTCTGTCTCTCTCTCTCTGTCTCTCTCTCTGTCTCTCCCTCTCCCTCTCCCTCTCTCTCCCTCTCTATCCCATGGTCTCTAAAATCTGGATCTAATTTACTGATAAACCAGCTCCAAAACTCATGCCCCCACAGTCAGCGGGGTTTTCTTAGAAACAAAACAAAATGGTAACGCCCACTTAACTGGGTTCCAGTGAGTTTTCCAAGACTCAAGGTGGAGAGGGGTACCATATATACTCAAATATAAGCCGAGTTTTTTCAGCCCTTATTTTTGACTAAAAATCCTCACCCTTGGCTTATATTTGGGTGGATATAATAGCTGGCTTGGGGAGGGCAGCAGAGAGCAAGTCCTGCCTGTTCTGCTGCCTCTCGAGTGCTTCACCGGCTTGGTAGTGGGGGTTCGCTCAGGCAGCATTGGGGGGGAGTGAGGTGGTAAGGGCATGTGGGAAGCTCAGGCCACACTGGGCCTGTGACCAGCCCACGATCCCAGCGAGGAATATGAGCTGACCCGAATATAACCCCTCAGCTTATAATCAAGTCAATAAATTTTACCAGTTTTTTTGGTGATAAAAATGCCCTTGGCTTATATTTGGGTTGGCTTATATTTGAGTATATACAGCATTTTAAAATCTGGTTTGAAATGCATGTTTTTACAAGAGACAAACGTTAGTGGGGGCACAGAAGACCCAATTTTCTCCCCTTTTGTTGTTGTTTTACCAGTTATGTGGGTTGGCAACATTTTATTTTTCTGTTTTCCCCAACTGCTGAAAAGGACAAGTCACCTCTTCTGATGACAACCGGCAGCAGCCAAGGGCTCTCAGCAAGGGCGTGGCTTGACCCCTGCAATGGGCCTCCATTTCTGATGGGGCCCGGGTGAAATCCTTGTCAGCCAGGGACTCCATTGCTATGCCAGGGGACGGGAAGCAGGCACACGGGTGGGGTAATGCAGCCGTGACAAAAGGAAAGGGAACTCCCTTCTCAGCAAAGGAGTGAAAGGGAATCCTGAGGCTGGCGAGCGAGCAAGCAAGCAGCTGACAGGCAACCTGGAGCGGCAAAAGCCAGGCATTGGTGGGCTTTCCCTCAAGGGCCATCAACGAGGAAGCCCCTCATTGGTGGCTGCCTCAGGTGAGGCTGAGGAATGCTTGGCAGCAGTGGCACCAGATTGAGAGCCGGCACAGAAGAGAAGGGCAGGGCAACTGGCACCGTCTCTCTCTCTCTCTCTCTCTTCTCTTTCTCTGGCACGCACATAGACACATTCTCACCCACTCACCCACCTTGTTTCTCACAAGTGGCAGCCTTGCTCCGACCCCCTCATATCTCTCCCCCACCCCACCCACCCGCACCTTCCCCATTCTCTGGCTGGGGAAGAATGCAGCCTCTCTGCCTTGCTCACCAATGACAATTAGCAACTGCTGCCGCCACCACATCATGCCACCTCCTTCCCTTCCTCAGGTGCTCGTCTAAGCCCATGCCATGCTGCTCCTCCTCCTTGGAGCTTCTAAATGTGGTCTAAGGACATATGAAATGTGGAACCGCATTTTCAGCCACATGATGACTTCAGAAAGAAACACGGCTTTTATTATTAACTGCCTCTTTTACCCATGTGATAGGGCCCTCTCTCTCTTTCTCTCATGCACACAGAGACAAACACACCACCCATGTTTCAGAATTTTATATAGATTTCCGACCATTCTCAGTTGCTTGGGGTTTGTTTTGTTTGTTTTCAGTTTTTGGCACTTACGGGGAAGTGTGTAAATCTGAAAGGGTCCTGGGAACCAAAAGATTATCCCTGGATCCACTGAAGATTCCTACCCTGTTGTATAATATTTGCTACTGTAAGTCACAACAAAAGCTCTCTTTTGTAGAATGTACACTTGAAACATACCCACTGGATCTGTCATTACAAAGTCACCTTTCACATTTACTTAGATCAAAATACTCCAGAGGAGTAGCAATATAGATTTTGCATGTACACACTCTCACACATACACATATAGAATTCCTGAGTGTTTCCCATTTGGGAATGGTCACAATCACAACCAAAAGACGACTCAAAGCTTTGGAAAAGTTACTTTTGGGGACTACAGTTCCCTATCCCTTCCATATGAGCAAGCTAGCAGAGGGATTTTGGAAGTTGTAGGGTAAAAATAAAGTTTCCCCAAGATCAGAAATCCTAGCTTAATGTTCTCAAAGGCTTAGCAGTAGTGTGCAGAGATTATGGGTAAACATCTCAGATGCCCCTTCATCTCCATGGGATATTTCTCCAAGTTTCTCTTTGTACAAAGTCTCCCCACTCCATTTCAGTCTCAGCAGTTGTAAGGTTTTTCAGGGGAAAATCTCCCAAGCAGAAACCTTTCATGGGAAGAAAAAGGGATTGTGCATTCAGCTGCTACATTTGCACCTCTCTGGATCACCGTCTTGTGCATCCGTTTCAAAGTCACTCTTGTACTGGGATGGGGGGGAATGGGGCAGGACCAAGCAAATACTACTTTAATTGCTATTTGAATTTTATTTTATTTCTTCTCCCATAACATTTAGGCCACACAGAGGCCTTCGCAGTAGCTTCACAAACGTTCTCAAGTGAAGCCAGGGGAGAGGGAGGGAAAATAAGTCTCTTCATCTCTGCCTTCCCAGGCTGTTTTGATTACAAAATGGCATTATGTACGGCATTCACTCACCGGTTTGCTGTATAAACCAGATTGATATTAATCCTTCAGTCTGGAAGAGAAGCAGGGAGCAGAATCGCCTTTTTCTATTGCCTCGGATGCAGACTTTTTCCTGGCCAGAGCCCAATTCACATACAGCTGAATTCTCTTGGGGGGACAAATGTACAATTACTTCTAGCGCAGCATGTCCAATACAGCCTTTTAGTCTCAGATTAGTGAATTAAAGCAATGAAAATGAATTTCACATCCCAAATCTCCCAAATCCTGAAGACATGCCACACTGTGGGATCATGCTAAGTACGGCAAGAGCAGCTTGCCAAATCTGCTACAAGGCGAGGGCTTGGGCAGCTTTTAGGTGTTCACATATGAGAGGCGGGAGGGAGGAGAGAGGGTGGGTGCATTGGTCAAGAAGGTGAAGGGATAGAATCAGAATGAAAGCAGGCAGGGTTTCCCCCAACAAGTACAGGAATGCAGTTGCCCACTGCACAGTTTCCTCCCAGTCCACCTGTAAGCAAAAAAAAAAGGGGGGGGGATTTCTATACTTGGAAACAGGATGCTTCTCATAATTTATAAGCAAAACAAAAAAGAATGAAAAAGGAGAGAAGGGGGAGAGAAGGGGGCTTTTTTACATCCTATAAAAACTGTTCACTCTTGTCCAAACACATTTTTGTAAAGACCTGTTCCTTCAGCTAAGACTTGCCCAAATGCTCCTACACTGGTCGTACTCAGCTATCTTTAAAATCATCTGCAAAAAGGAAGCTATATGGAACCTTTCTTTCTTTCTTTCTTTCTTTCTTTCTTTTTTTCTTTCTTTCTTTCCCAATGCTAGAATGAACTGTGAGCAAGCCCAGTACATAATGGTGTTGGAGATGGACACAAAACACAACGAAGTGCTTTGTGCTGAATCTGTAGTGCAGCATCACAGGCAGGCAGACAATCTGAAGAGAAGGCAGGACAGAAAGAATCCCCATCCAGTTGAGTGTCCAGCCACCTGAGACCAGTCTTGGGTGCTGCTGGCAAAGGAGGACACCAGTGACATGCCAACAAAGGTGAGCGTACCTCCTGGCCACAGTAGAGGGGGCAGGTTAAGCATGGCATCTGTGATGCCACACAAGAAATTTGACTTGCAATGCTTGATCATGCTTCATACCTTTCTCTAGTGTCTGTTCTTTCCTCCCAGTGCAGATCACGATTGAGGTTTTTTTTTTTAAAATTGGTTTTCGAAGAATTGAGCAACATGTACAGGTTTCCTCGTATTTAGAATAGAAAGAACCTGAATATGTTCTCTCTTTTCTAAAATGGATGCAAGAGGAAACAAAACTGAGAAGATTTCCATATTTCCCATACCTCCCCCCCCCCACCAATACAATGCAATGCTTGGAGGAAATATGTAGGAAGCTGCCTTCCATCCAGTCAAAAACCATTCATTCCTCTCGGTTGAATAAGGATATTGAGTGATTCAGACAGCAATCTTTCCCTGGCAGTTTCTCTGCTGCTCAACTTTTCCCAGTTCTAACAGGAGATGCTGAGAGTCGAACACATGCGTACCTTCATCTATGAACCATTTATTGCACCAAAGGTTTTCCTTACCATCATCAGATTAGGAAAGTGCCCTATCCTAAGTTTAAATAACTTTGATGGACAACTTTTCTCCTGATCTCAGAAAAAATAATAAACTTAAAAAGTGTAATGGCAGCAGACATCATGTGACATAATGCCTCTGTGACATGGAAGGATAAAGAATTACTGGGCACAGCACTTGATGTAGGGCAGAAGCAGATATTATAGATAACTTGCCATTAGATCTGAAAGCACAGTTGGAAAGAAAGCATGACTGGAACCATGGCTTTGTGTCTGAGAAGTCAGCCTTTAAAAGAATGTTGTACTTAAATTCCTGATGAGCATTCAAAACACATTCCAGAAGGTGAGAGAAGCTTCTGCTTTGACACTCTCACAGAATCGGGCCCTAAGGATTATCCTTCTCTACTGATGGGTTATCTGTAATATCTGCCACAGTCATCCTCATCTTCCCTGCTTCCAGAAAGAGTTGTGCTGCAGCTGCTGCAGCAACAATTCAGTTCTGCCGCTGGTCCATCCGGTGCATGGGCTGCTTTGCCATCTCTCATGAAGGCACACGAGAGAGGGTGCATAATCGCATCCGGGGGGAGCGCCCTATAATAGGGGTCACCTCCCTCCCTCCGCAGCAGTCTCCGTTTGGCGTTCCCAACCTGCCCGCCCTTGAAGCGCTAGTGAGTTTAACTGGTTGCCTACGAGGAAATTTTTGACCCGCTCCCTAAATTGGCCATTGGGCGTGGGGATTTTTCGCCTATCCCATACTGGCACTGGGCCTTAGTTAAGTCCCATTTGTTTGGTCACACTGGCGGCAGAAGCATAAGTATGGCAGCTGGTGAGAATGTAAGTCAACATCTGTCCCTACATATCCAACACCCACGACACTGCGGATCGTGAGATTGCAGGGTCGTGGAGGATGCAAGGGTTTGGAGAAACCCAGGTCGCGATATCCTAGGACTTGGGGAGTGGTATGCACATTTACTGGCCCGGTGGGTGCCGTCCGCTAACTGCACCAAATGGGGGTATTTACTCGCCCTATGCTGCCCGGTCCGGAATTAACCAGACAAATCACTCCACCAACTAAGAACAGCCATGCACCACCACCCACAGAATCGAGAAAGAGCTATCAATCTGTCAATCCTTTCCGTGTCCAGGCCGGGTGAGGTTTCCCAGAGCCTGGCATGCTCTGGTCCATGGGGTCACGAAGAGTCAGAAACAACTGAACAACTGAACAACAAGAACAATGCTGCACAGTTGGAGGGGTCCTGGGAGACCCCGGAGTTTCCGACCCACACTGTGTTTGATGCCAGGCCCCTCCTAGAGTTGCACGTTGCTTCATGTTATAGTTAATAAAGTGTGGCCCAGTTTTAACCTTGTCTCAGCTCGTCCTTTCGCATGGGAGGGCAATGGACATGTGGAACCCAGGAAACAAGTGGTTAAAATGTGTATGCAGGGAAATCCAGTCAGTAGAGTTCTCATGCTCACAAGATTCAGTCAAGACTCAACCTGGAGCTAGCAAGTGGGTTGAGCAGAGCATTTTTCCGGAGCCAGACTCTGACCCCTCAGAGCCTCCCTCTCTACATCACAGCAGTCTTACAGGCAGGAACCAAGCTCAGAAGACAGCTGGTAAAGAGGCTGGTCCCAATAACATGGTTGCTGAAATGGCAGCAAATTCACACACTGTAAGGCTGGTGGCCTCATCAGTCTCAGCTTCTTGTGTAAATTAAAAGGTTTGGAACTCCAGCCTAAAGATCTCAAGGATCCAGGAGAGGCCACGCGATGGGGGGCCAAGTCTTTAGCTTCTAAAAAAATCACTGCCACTGAGATGATTTTACTAGAGATGGTGATTTTCAGAAATTATACACTTTCCCCTGCCAGATCTGATGCCCATAAAAGCTTCTTCACAATGAAGGGTTTCCAAGGGAACCCCATGGTCTCCAGGAGGACTGGAAATTTTTAATTCACAAAAAATGCCATGGTAAGTGGTGCCACTGGGCACCACTGGATTTTAGCACCCTGTTATTAGGCCTATATATCTTTACCAGATATATAGGCAATACTCTTTAAGTATTATACCTGTCTTGATCTTGGTTCCTGCAAGTAACACTGCAGAAGCCTTACATGTATGTTCCATGACTGGATTTCAGCCAGCAAGTCATCTCTCATTTCTCCAGCCTCAGAATGAGAAAAAACTCAAGCTACCGTAGAGTCATATCTGATATTCTTCTGGACCCCTCTTGATCCCCAAGGATGACCACACACTTTTCACGGAACAGCCTTTGAAGATGTCCTGGCAGTTTTAACTGGTTCAGAATCATGTGCACGGCTGGTGAGTGGCAGGGCTGCCAAGGAACACCTCACACCGATTCTGTATAACCTTAATTGGCTACCAGTTGCTGCCCGAGCCCAATTCAAAGTGCTTGTTTTGACATATAAAGCCCTAAACGGATTAGGACCTAGATACCTGAAGGACCGTCTTCTTCCATATGAACCTACCCGGCAATTAAGATCTAGCCAGGGAGCCCTCCTGAAAAAGTCATCCCTCAAAGAGATGAAAGGGATGGCTTGCAGGTATAGGGCCTTTTCGGCAACTGCACCCAGACGATGAATGCCCTCCCGAATGAGACCCACCTGGTGCCGACGTTGATGACATTTCGACACCAGGTAAAAACCTTCCTGTTCCACAAGTTTTTAAACTGATGGTTGTGGATCCTGATGCCAATTTTATTGTTGTGTTTTAATGTATTGTATGTATTGTATTTATATGTTTTTATTGTTCTAATTTTATTGTAATTTTGATGTTTTAATTATTTTATTTTGATTGTGAGCCGCCCAGAGACCTTTGGGTAGTGGGAGGCATACAAGCTATATAAATAAATAAACTAACTAACTAACATGTGAAAGCATAACTCAGCTGGAAAACATTCAGCAAAGCTGCATGGAAGAACTCTTTGAGAATGAAAGAAGAAACCAGCTTCCAGAATGTTTACAGCTGAGCCCAGCAGCTCAGTGGTACAGACTTTACTTGTGGCTAGTAAAATTCTCCCAATCTCTAGTGCCTGTCTGCTGTGTTCTAGCCTTACTGTGATCCTGTTATGAATAATCTTAGACTGATTTGATCTTGCTAGAATCTCTCTAACTGGTTGCACTTCACAGTTGAACTGGTTAGGTCACAGATGGTTACTGACTCTGTATTTCCCTACTTGGCTTATTTTATTCTCTGGTAGCATTCTGCTTATTTCTCGACTTTGGTTTTATTTGTCAGGCTTTCCTTCCCTGGTCATTCCATTTGTAGTTCAGTTTCTCGTTGCCGTAACCTTGCCTACCCAGGAACGGAACAGATGCATCTCAAAAGTAGACACCTCTATTTGTAAAACCTGGAGTGAAAAGTGTGTATATTTCAGAGACCACCCTTACTGATCTGAGGGAATAAAGCGAGCCAATACTCCTAAGAAACAAAAAAACAACAATTGTGCATTGGAAAAAACAAGAAATGTGTCCAAAGGTATGCAACTTGAAGCATTACATAATTCATATGGTGTGTTAATTTTATCAGCTTTTCTGTGGCTTCTGATGCTCCTCTGAATAAGTAGTGTGCAGATCTTTTCCTAGTTTCCAAACAAGTTGCATCTTGCACAAGACGGCTGCCTTTGAATTTCATTGAGAGATGGGTTGAGAAAGCATTAGGTTAGTTTCAATAGTCTAGCTAATGCTTTCTCTCTCTAATATTTATTTAATTAGCCTTAACTAAAATATTGCTTACCTTGTCACTGCACAGAAACAGAGTCAAACTCAATGCAACATTAATTCCCTGAATCAAATAACTATGCATATATAAAGATTTACAACTCTGGGACCTCAGAGAGGGGAGAGCTTGGGAACAAATTATTCCTGTAATGGCCATGACTTTGCACAAAATTACATTGGAGTGGGGCAGTTTCACAACATCACTGCTATGAATAAAGCACACTTTAAATTTGCTGACTTGTTCTTTGATGGGTGGAGGAAGTGTTACTCGCTGCTTTGATTGTGTACGAGATGACCGCAGCAAGTTCTTCAACTTTCAAAGAAAGATCCCACTCCAAAAAGCAGCAGAGGACCCTGCTCCTTGATTCCACTTGGGAAAAAAATCAACAAGAGTGCAGCAACACAACTAAGGGCCTGCAGTGCTTGCCAGAGATGATGACAGCATTGGGTCACTCGGCCACCTTCTGAAGATCCAGTTCCTGCCTACCCTTGCCTTAATCATGAAAGTGGTCAGGGGAGTGGGGGAGTAGACAAGCTTTTGATGGCTTCCGTGGTTGTGAAGGAGAGAGGAAGTCACCCAATAAAACTTTTTGTTATCCCATTCAAGAATCTGCTTCAGTGGAATTCCATTTTCTGCACATCTGGGACACCCCAATTTGAAAGCTGAAAGCTTTGAATAGGTAAAAAGGAGCGAGAAAATATATGATACTAAACTTGATATAAGTTATTATTTGAGCTTCACTTTGGCACTGTGCTAGTACAGGGACTCGAAAGAAAGAAAGAAAGAAAGAAAGAAAGAAAGAAAGAAAGAAAGAA
>JAHTLZ010003547.1:5589523-5613660 GCA_023846285.1 Phrynocephalus versicolor | reverse complement strand
GAAAGAAAGAAAGAAAGAAAGAAAGAAAGAAAGAAAGAAAGAAAGAAAGAAAGAAAGAAAGAAAGAAAGAAAGAAAGAGAAAGAAAGAAAGAAAGAAGTGAGCAAGTAGATGAGCAGTCAGTCCTACTTTTCAATTGGTACCTGTTAATTTTTTCCTCTTCTATGTTTTCAATAATAGAAATCCATTTTCAGTAACTGGAAATAATGGCTCACAACCAGCTGAAGTTTTCATCATGTGAAAAAATATGCATGGAATTACTTTTCATGTTTTCTAGGTTGCCCATAATGTAGATGCGGCATGTGACGGGCAACCGGGAAAGCAGATCCTGAGGTTTCTGCAACTGACCTTATGCAGTTGTTGTTGTTGTTGTTGTTGTTGCTGTTGCTGTTGCTGTTGTGGGCCATCAAGTCACCTCCCACATATAGCAGCCCTATGAATTAGTGAGCTCTAAAATGTCTTGTCATTAAAATGCCTGGTTCGATCTTCCAAACTCAAGGTGGTGTTTTCCTTTGTTGAGTCAATCCATCTCATACAGTACTTGGTCTTCAGCCTCAGTTCAGTCATTCCTCCTTCTAAAGTGAGTTCAGGTTTGATTTGATCTGGAATCCCCTTGTCTGCCTTTCTGCAGTTCATGGCTGCAGAATGGCTTGGCAATCGTTAGCCCGGAGAAAGGAGGAGAAGGAAGCAGGTGATGGGATTTGTTTTTAAGCAGCATCTCCTTCCCATGCTTCCCTCTCCTCCTTTCCCCGGGCTAACCATCACCAAGCCTTAGCAGGGGGAAGGAGGAGGGGGAGCAATTGACGGAGGTGCTGCTTGGAAAAAAATTGCCTGCTTCCCTCTTTTCCTTTCACTTGACTAAGGATTGCCAAGCCTTAGCAGGGTGAAAGGAGGACATGGTGGGATGGTGCATGGCTTCCTCCTCCTCCTTTCCCTCCAGGTGCCCCAAGATTCACTGTTGTAACTAGAGAGGGTCGGAAGAGTGCATTTGCCCCAGGGTTTCCAGATATGCCTCCACTTAGGAGATTTGAGTTACCTGCCCTAAGAACACCATACTGTAAATCTCAGCACCCTTGAAATGTGCTCCTTGCTGTTGAGGAGGGTGGCATAGCTTTCTTAAGATCTGGGTCTGAATTCTGCAACACAAAATTAGCAAGAGGCTACAAAAAGTCAAGTTAGCACAGCTGCCTTTGAGGTACTCTACTTCAGGGTGAATCAGCCAAATGATAAAAGCTGGTGCTTAACACAAGACAGTAGACATAATCGTGGCTGAGTTAACTTGGATTGAATTTAAATTAATGGATTTTCCCTCCCAGAAATACCTGGTTATTGAGACTGCTAAAGCCCTTTTGCTCTTTTTGTTTGTGTCCATTGTATAGGAAAGCATGGTAGATCAAGTCATTTTGCTGCTTGATATCACAAAGAATCAGGAGCAGAACAGCTGCCCCTGTCCCATATTTGGGGCCAGACACTCACATAAGTACTTGGTCTGTAGGCTGCTGCTCTTCAGATAATAGTCAAGAGTGGATCCTATCCCCATCCCATGTGCAGAAGCTGGCCATATTGGCCATTCAAGATGGCCTTGACACTGGCAATTGGAGAGTGTCCTCTGCTACAGCTGACTCATGAGCTTAGTTTAGAAAGTCTGGTTAGAGCAGACAGAAACAGGTGTGAAGTCAAATCAGCTAGGGCGCAACACAGATCATATGAAATAACTCAGTCAACTTGATAATCATGTTTTAAGGTTGCTGGCATTTAGATTCTCCATTTGAAGCAGGCAATAGGAGGAAGACATGACTGAATCATTAAAGACATGATGCCAGACACAAATCTTCAGGCTGAGTAGCTCTTTTTCTGTCTGTTATGCTCTGGTCAATAGGGACTACAGACTTTCAGTTCTGGTTACAATAAAGAGGAGAGTCAGAGCTGACCCTCCATAAAATTCATTTTAATATAGTTTAAGAATTTTGATTTAAATATAGAAACCAAGTATTTCTTAAATCTTATATAAGTCACTTGTTTAAGTTTCCCAATAAATGTATATGCATAAACTATTGGGTTTTGATTTTCTTTATTTCTTTAACTGTCCATTGATCAGTTTCCAATTCTGAAATTTTCTTCCCACCCTTTTGATTTTGGGTCCAAGTATTGCTCAAAAAATTTGAAGCGAAGTTGTTATAAACCAATGCTGTAAAGGCACATCTGAGTTTTCCTTCATTTTGTGTGAGTTTACATGTGTTGGTGACACCAGGCCTTTTCTCTTCCTCTTTTCCCCTCAGCATCTCATCCACATTTACTCAAGGAGTTCCCTCCCAAGTACTCCAAAGTAGATTCAGGAACATCTGGCAAGATACAGGGACTAGGGGAATCTCCGCTGATGGTGGTCTCTGATCCTTTGGGATATGTGCCCATCTGAGGATACAACCGTCAGCCTTTTGCTAGGCATTGCTAATGATAAATGTGGTGTTTTATAAGTGAAAGCATGCTTCTTAAATAAGCCTCCCAGTCATACAGAAGAGGAATGCGTGAATATTTTATTTCAGATCATTCTTGGATAAGAAACTTCCCCAAATGGAGATGTCTTTCTGTTTAGTATGAGAAGAAACAGAAACTAAGCCATTTTGGATGTGGCAGAAACCAGAACTTGCAGGTTTGTCAGGCAGCCTGATTTGCGTGCATAGCTTGTAATGGTTTGGCTTCGAATCCTTGTGAATCCAACCACGGATGTCATGGCGAATGAGGGTTGCCACCTCCTTTTTAAGAGCAACATGGCAACATGACCTCAACCGAACAGATGTCACTGATTATGCAGATGGCGGGGGGGTGCATTTAGTTCCAGCTCTAATGTTTTCATGAACTTACTCCAAATTTCTTCATATTTGGAGCTTTAAGAACTTGCATTTAAAAATAATAATAAAAGCTGAATAAGGGAGAAACAAAAAAAATTATCCATCCCAGACCTAATGGATATAAACATGGGGAACACCTCAAGGATCCCAAAAACCTCAAAAGATTTCAGAGAGAAGATGTCTTTCAGTTGTAATTTTCATTATCTAAACAGTGATGGAAGTATTAGTTCCACAGTATACAGTACACAGGAATTTTCATCTCAGCCCTCCTTAGACCCTCTGGTAGAGATGGGCGCGACTCAGAAAAATTGTTCGTTTTTGTTTTCATTTTCGTTTTCGTCTAGGGGTCCGTTTCGGCTCGTTTCCGTTTTCGTGAGCTAATTTTCAAAATTTTTCGTTTTCGTTTCATTGCGTAATGAAAACGACAAACAAAAACGAAACATTTTTCGTTTCTTCCCATTTAGCTCCATTAAGTGCTTTTCCAGTAACGAAAAACGAAAAATGGCTCGAAATTAGTCGTTTCGTTTCCGTTTCCGTTCCAGTTTTGAGCCGTTTTTCGTTTTTCGTTTCGTTACGTAACGGAAATGAAAAATGGAAACGGAAATGAAAATTCTGCTAAGTCGTGCCCATCTCTACCCTCTGGGACTGAGGTGCCCAGGGAACTATTTGGGATTTGTTGGGGAGTTTAGAATTCACCCATCTTCTCCTTTGGTGCTAGGAACTTAATATACCCATTACATGCCTTAATTTCAGTTTCCTCATATCTGAGCTCATACTGTGCACTGTTTTTAACCCTACGAATGCTGAATGGAATAAGAAGGATATTGAGGTGCTGCTCTACCTCAACAGTAGCTTTTTGCTCTGCCCCAAATTAGGCAAATATTTCAGTCATCTTTCCGTCCATTTTTGCACATTTGTCTGGAGAAAGTCCACAGGTCTAATTCAAGTTATATTCTAAAAAGGTGTAATTTATGAAAAATACAATTTTGCAGCTTATAACTGGAGAATTTCGATCTCTCTCTCTTTGAAACTCCCCATAATTAATCTCACATTCCTGTCCTTATTTAATGAGCATAAAGACTGGATTGAGAGAAATTGTTGACAATACAATTGCCTGATCCTAATCTCATCACATGTGAGCTTTCTGCCCATTTACAAAAATTATTTCGGGGAGATGAAATATCTGTCTTGAGGTCAGTTCCCTTCAGATGACCCGACTAGTGTGTGACAATTGTATTTGTCGCTTGTCAAAAGAAAGAAAGACTGGATGAAATGGCTATCTAAATCCATTCTGGTACAAAGATATCTCCTTTCACAAAGTTTAGTTTCCGCATTTCATTCAGTGTCATTCTAACACCCAAATTTCCCAAAACATTGCTGGCATTCCTGTGTTGCAACAAAAATCTTTGATTTCACAATAATTGAAAGGGACGAAGGGGTCTATCATAGATCCTTGGTACATCCACAACAGAAAAGAAACCAATGTGTTCTGTCCCTTTGATATGTTGCTATAGCAAAGTGATTAAAGTAAGAGAAAATACAATTAAAGACAAATTTGATAGGTTCCTATGGAAAAACTGAGCCTACAAAGCCACAGTAACTTACAGAGAGAAAAGCAACAGTGTTTACAAGGCAAGCTGGTGCCACCAGCTACCTGCTGGGATGTGGTGGGCATATTCCCTTGGCAAAAGATGAAGGTCTTAGGAGTGTAAGACAGACAAAGCCCATCCTGGAAGCCTGAAAAGATGGTTACCTGCAAGGCTGAGTTACAGAATTGGCCTTAGGGAGTGGAACTAGTGGAGAGACTTGTTTCCAGAAGGATTTCTTCTGGGGAAGTCTCTTCTGGGGAAGTCATTTCCAGGAAGAGGGCTTAGTTAGTAGGAGAGGAATTTGATATCTCCACAAGGCCCCATGAGCCCACCTCTCTATAGATCCATATTGGTTTTGCTTCATCCACTCTGATCTATTGGTTTTGGTGATGATTTTAAATAGATAATAGTCACTGCTGTATGAGGGAGTATACAGAATAGTCAAGAACAGAGCAACAGACTGAAATGTTTTGAATCCTATAGGAAATGGGCAATTCATACAAAATCTCTTTAGTCCAAATATCCCTAAAAGCCATTCATTAGTATAATAAAACCCAATCTATGGACAGATTTCATTGCTTATGCTTTTTTCTACTGAAATGAGTGAGGAGTACCACATCCAGAAAAAAGAAAAAATAGAAAAAAAGAGAGAAGTTGCAGACATTTAAGTGAGGCTGTATGATGAGACATGATAGGGTTATTTTTTTTATCAAAATACATACTGTATTTAAATATGCATTTTGAGAACCACAATCCTCTTGCAAAAACTTACACAGCACAAGGGGAATAACATCAACTACAGCAGCACAACCTGGAATTGAAGAAGGGGATTATTTAGTTAGCAGTTACTAAATTAAGAATCCCCGTAGCAATTTCTCGTTGCAAAGAAGTCAAACTCATACATAACAAAAGATCACAGCAGAGACTCCAATTAGCACTGCAAATTTTAGAGTCCTCGCTTGGATTCCAGGTCAAGCTGCTGCAAGTGACAACATTTTTCCTGTAAGTTTACACAAGAGATTTGTGTCAATACAGTATGTTTAAGCCACCAATAAATGTATCACCACATTCACTGAAATGCACATTCCTATGCATAAAATAAGTTTTAATTCACATATTAATCTTAAAAATAGATAAGTTTATTGTGTGTTTTGGTTTTTGTTTGTTTGTTTATTTGTTTGTCCAGGTACAATGGCCCCCTCCCTAGCCTGGGGGGGTTTCTCTCCAGCCTATGGACAGGGCTAGGAATCTGGGCGTGGTCCTGGATTCAGCCCTCTCCCTGGATGCCCAGGTGACAGCGGTCTCCAGGGCTGCTTTTTTCCATCTCCGCAGGATCGCCCAGATCCACCAGTACCTTGATGAGTCCTCCCTGAGGACAGTTGTGCAGGCCCTCATGATCTCGAGGATTGACTACTGCAGTGCCCTCTGCGTGGGGTTGCCCTTGACCCTTGTCCGGAGGCTCAGAATGCCCTCTACGTGGGGTTGCCCTTGACCCTTGTCTGGGTGCAGCGGCCAGACTGGTGGTGGGTAGAGATGGGCACGATCAGGAAAAAAAATTTTTCAAGTTGTCGTTTTTCGGGACGGGTCCGTTTCGGCTCGTTTCCGTTTTTTGCAAAATTTTTCAAAAATTTGTCGTTTCGTCGTGTCGTTTGTCGTTTGTCGTTACCGCCGTGATTTAACGCGACTTGACTTCCAGTTCCCAGAGCATGGGGTTAGGGGGTAAGGGCTAGGCTTAGGGTAACGGTTAAAGTTAGGGTGGGTTAGTGGGCTGTACCTCCGGGTGCCTCTGGCCCACTAAGAACACAGTGTACTGGTGTCTGGGTTAGGGTTAGGGTTAGGATTAGGATTAGGATTAGGATTAGGGTTGGTGGGCTTTTAATGCCCTCTCTGGCACATCCAGAAGTCTCAGCAAAACCTGGCCATGTGATTGATGGAATGGCTCCAAAAATTTGCATGGTCCCGTCCCATGGCCAGCCCATCATGTGCCTGCACAGGTGTAAAAAAATAAAAATAAAATAAAATAAAATAAAATCAATGGAGACGTTTGCACAGGTGTAAAAAAATAAAAATAAAATAAAATAAAATCAATGGAGACGTTTTGTTGCAAGAAAAACCCACTGCTGCTACTATAAAAATCAGGCATTTAAAATACCTAATTTTCACATGTTTCTGTGGTGCTTTGGTGGGTTTTTGGACCACGATTAAAAAAAAATATTCCAGTCGCCATTTTGGATCCCCCTGCACCGCATGGCAAATGGAGACGCCAAGGATGCCCCCTCCCAGCCTGGTACCAGCAAGTCTCAGCATCAGCAAAACCGGGCCATGCGATTGGTGGAATGGCTCCAAAAATTTGCATGGTCCCATCCCATGGCCAGCCCATCATTGCGCCTGCACAGGTGTAAAAAAATAAAAATAAAATAAAATAAAATAAAATCAATGGAGACGTTTTATTGCAAGAAAAACCCACTGCTGCGCTACTGTAAAAATTCAAGCATTTAAAATAGCTAATTTTTTGCATGTTTCTGTGGTGCTTTGATGGGTTTTTGGACCACAATTTCAAAAAAAATATTGCGGTCGCCATTTTGGATCCCCCTGCACCGCATGGCAAATGGAGACGCCGAGGATGCCCCCTCCCAGCCTGGTACCAGCAGCCCAGGACAGGGGGGGAGGCTGGAGTGGGGACCCACCCCCAGAAGCCACCCCTCTGGTAGGTGCCCTCAGGCAGGCATATTTTCGCCTGCTTTTTTGGCCGGGAATCGGGGTTTTTTTATTTTTAAAACTTTTTTTCTGTGCCGCTTGGCATCGCACAATCGCTGCGATGCCAGGAACGACAACGACAAATCAGACCCAATTTTTCTTTTGTCGGTTCGAGTTCGAGTTCTGGGGGAGTAATTGTTGTTACCGTTTCCGTTGCGTAATGGAAACAAGTAACGGAAACGGAAACGAGAATTTCGTCAAGTCATGCCCATGTCTAGTGGTGGGTGCTCGTAGATTCTATCACATCACCCCAGTTCTGGCACACCTGCATTGGCTGCCCGTTGCCCTCCGGATAAGGTTCAAGGTCCTGGTTTTGATTTTCAAAACCCTCCACGGCTTGGGACCAGAATACCTGTCGGAGCGTATTTCCCAGAGGTCAACTGGGGTCAGGCCCACTAGAATGGTGCAGGCACACTCACTCAGGGTGGCCGCACCCAGGGAGGCACAGAAATCGCTCATGCATAACCACACCTTCTCTATGGTGGGCCCCACGTTGTGGAATAATCTTCCTAGTGAGCTGCGCCTTGCACAGTCCCTGCCTGCCATTAAAAAGGCTCTGAAAACCTTCCTTTATAAGGAAGCATATGACAAACTTTTCATTTAATTTTTCTTTCTTTCTTTTTTCTTTCTTTTTTCTTTTTTTGCCCACGTCACATCTTGCTAAGGGTTTCCCCCTCTTTATTTTTACTAGTTTTTTTTCTTTTTTATTTGTTATATACTGCTGGTTTTATTCTCGTTTGTAAGCCGTCCAGAGTTCCTTCTGGAAGATGGGTGGTATAAAAATGCAACAAATAAATAAATAATAAATAAATTTGTTTCTTGAACTGCAACTCCCCAAATTTTTCAGCCAGCATGGAGAGGTGAAGCAAAGCAAAGCAAAGCGTTCTGCTTATATACTGCCCCATGGTGTTTCAAGCACTCTCTGGGCTGTTTACAATCTTTAATTACACAACTTACACTTTGCCCCCACCCCCAGTCAAGCTGGGTACTCGTTTTACCAATCTTGAAAGGATAGAAGGCTGAGTCAACCATAAGCCGGCTACCTGGGATAGAACCCCAGATCGTGAGCACAGTTCAGTACAAGCATTTAACCACTGCGCCACAGGGCTCCTAAAAGTAAAAGAATACAGGCTATGCCAACCTTTGTCCAGCATCAACTCTAGATTAGAGATGGGCACGAAACAAAAAAAATTGTTCCGTTATTCGTTTCGTTATGTAACGAAAATTGTGATGAAATTGGATCGAACCGAACAGAACCACGAAAATTAGGTTCGTTACGTTTCATTTTTGTTAATGGCGACGCATAATGAAATGAGCTGTTTTTAAATGTTAAAAAATGTCCTGAATATCCGTAAAAACCCAGCGATAATTATTTATTCTTCCTGATAATACCTACCGGGGGGGGGTCCTTAAAACGTGCATTTATGTCTTTTCTCAGATCGCTGTTTTTTTTTTTCCTTTAAGGGGAGTTAGGGAACATTGACCCAAAATGGCTCCCAGATGCCTAATATTGATTTCTTGGGTATTAAAATGCCCTAGACATCCGTAAAAATGCAGTGATAATTATTTGAAATTATTACGTACCAGGGGGTTGCAGTCCTTAAAACGTTTGTTTTTGTCTTTCTCCCATTGCGATGTATTTTTTCTTTTCCCTTTAAGGATGACACAAAATGGATTCCAGCCACAAGATGAGGCAAGCCATGTGATGGGATCATGTAAATTCTTGGTCAATTTCAACCAATAGCATGCCCAGGTTGCAGACTGGGTAGGTGTGGCAGCCACAGAGGTCATAAAAAGCTTTGGCAGCCCCTGTCCTCCTTGCAGTCTGCGTTGGGAGTTAGGGTGGGATTGCTGTCTCTGTGGCTCGTTACTTTAGGCCAGCCAGGCAGGTGTGTGTCTCTGTGTTCCTGCTGGCTGCAGCCTGGCTCTTAGGGGACAGAAAGAAAAAAATTCTCTTGCTGCCTCCCTGTGTGCGTGCGTACCTCTCGGTGAGTACCCTCCCCTGCCCCGCAGTGCAGTCATTCTGCAGCTGCCTTATACCCTGGGCAACACCAGCTCCTGCCTTTGCAGCCTCCCTGCATACCTAATCTATACTGTGTCTCTGCCAGCATCATTTTTTGGGGGGGGTTCCCTCTGGTCTGGGGCATTGGGGGACGTCCGCACACGGAAATGCTTTAAGTCACGCAAAAAGCGGGTAAAATGAAAACTGAAAAACGAAAAAACGGAATGATTTTTTTTCAAAAAATTCACGAAAAATGAAAACAAACCAAAATGGACCTGCAACAAAAAATGAAAAACTGAAATGTCATTTTTTTCTATTCGTGCCCATCTCTACTCTAGATGTGTTAGGCACCACTTTAGATTCTTATGTCCTTCTTCTTTTGTATCCACAGAGGGTTGTGCATGTCATTTTATTTTGTATGTCATTACAAAATAAAAGAGCTACACTGTTTACTAGATGTGTCACATTTTTGAATTTTCTTCCTGCTTTCCCTTTTAGGTAGTAGTTACACTAAATCCTTTCACTTCACTTCGGATGAAGGGTGGGCTGTGAAGAAACAGGCCAAAGTAGCACCAGGGGCTATTCTCCTAACCTTCCCCCGAGGTTTTCTATTTTCTTCTACTTTCTAAAGCCTGCTGATAGTTGGTGCAAAAGGGGTTCATAGAAGAGTGGGACCTGGATAATGTGCACGACTCCTGGGAGAGTGGAAGAGAGGCAGCTGCTAGGCTCTTGGCCTACTACACACTGAAGGCTCACCACATTCCCGAAACTGATAGTGTTGCTTAGCACACTGGATCCCAAGTCTAGTTCCTTGGGTTCCCTTCACCTGCTATTCTCCCGATACTACAGTGTACAAATACTAGGCACAAAGGCAAAGCACCAAAGCTGGATCATAAAGATTGTGGAAGCTGATAGGGACTGTGGAGAAAGACTGGTTTCCTCAGCTGTCTATGCTGCACAAGCCAGCAAGCAGTGGCACCACAGAAAAAGAAGAAACCAAAACAGGGAGCAAGAGGAAAAACAACTCTTTGTGCCTCGGTTGTGACTAGAGACGGGCATGAATTTGAAACCCAGTGGTTCATGATGGTTCATGGATTGTGACTACTCACAAATCATGAGCTGTGAACTATCCTGAACCTCCTTGGGGGAAAAGTGAACAAAGTCTGCAGTTTGTTTTTCAGGTTTATGTGGTTTGTGAGCATGTGTCCACCTGTGAATTGAGCACTAGGCACATGCGCACAGGAAGCAGGACCAGTTTCTGCGCAAGGAGCCAGACCTGTTGCCTCTACGGATGGTGGCAGCAGAGGCAGTGGTGACAAATTCGAGACAAGGTAGGGAGGTGAAGGAGGTAGGGAGAGAACTGGACATCCTGTTTTGCAGAAGTAAAACGAAACACCGAGGGGTGGGGTGGGGATTTTGGTGCTTCATTTTGTTTCAACAAAATGGGATTCTCGAACCATACCACAAACTGAACCACAAATCAGTTCATGGGTTTTTTCCTGGTTCATTGTTTGGTTCGTGCACATTCTAGTTGTGACCTATCCACTCAAAGCACACACAAGAACATAGGCATCCATTCACAGCTGCAGATACTCTGAATCAAATAAGGAAGTAAAGGTTAGTAGACTAGCTTGAGAAAAAAGGAGCAGAAAATTATAATCAAGAATGCAAAGACTAATCTACAAAGCAGTGCAACTCCCTGCAGAAGACCAAGACATAAAGGCCAGTGGCCTTGCTAATAAACCTAGTGGCTCAGCAATTGCAGTGTCCAAGAGATATTTGGGGGTTAAGAGGCAGTTCACTTGCCTGACAATTTCCTTCTACTTTGATTTTGGAAAGGCTTTCATTTGGTTAACTACAGGAATGCCATAATGAACATGGGTAATATGGATTGTGTTGATCTGCCTATGGCCTACCACTTGGGCACTATTGTTGAGCTAAGGCCAGAGAAATACTCCGATGTGGCCCCACTTTGCTTGAATACTATGTACACCCCCAAGAAGAGGTTTGATACCTCTCTTATTCTTCCCTCTGCTGGAATGGAAGAGAACTCCATTAGGGTCAAGAGAGAGTTTGGGGTTTTAATTCATTTGGGGACAAATTAATAGGGAAAAATTATCAGTGAGGAAAAGGTCTAAACTTTTCTGAGCGCTCTGAATGAGGCCTCCTCACTCGTAATTAGGCATAAGAACAAAATCAGTATGAGTTGCACACTGCACTTAATGTAGCATTCACTTTAGACCTCAGATTTATTTACTTCCACTTGTTTTCTGACAGCAACTAGGTGTGGTATTAGTAACAGAGAAGATGAGAGAAAGCCAGCTACACTGGTATGGATATGTCCTCAGATTAGCACCTTCCACCATCACCCTAACTGCATAACACCAAGAAACCGGTGGTCAGTGGCCACTTGAGTGACCAAAACAGTGACCATTGTCAGTAAGGACATGCAAATTTTCACCCTATGCCCTGAGAACATTGCTGATCAGGCAACGATGCATTTCAGGGACACGGGAACACACTAGGGCTGCTATCTCACCTGGGTTTTGATCCTGATCTTCTGAAGGTCCGGCTTTTCCTCTTTGTCCCATCATGTAACTGAATAAGTGGGACAGGAGTTCACACGTCCAAAGCTGGTTTTTAATTTAAAAGTGCAGTTCAGCCCCCTTGGCTAGCAGATGGCGCCAGCATTTGGAAAAAAAATGGACCACTTGGCTGGAGGAAATTAAGGCTTAGGGCACCACATGGAACTTCCTGTTTCTCCGAAGGTGAAAAGCAATTAAAAAAACAGTGCCGATCGGCCCCAGGAACAGCCGGTTGGTGCTATGAGTTAAAAAGAAGAAGAAACCCGGATCATCTGCGTGGTCCTACGGCGTCTGCTTCCTTAAAAGGTGAATTTTCAAAGCAAGGCAAAAAATTCCTTACCTCCTGGGTGATCACAATAACCTCGATTAAAGGGGCATTACCAGGTTTTCTTTTTTTTTTTTTTCAAAAAGCCCGATGGCCGTGGGGATGGCATTTTTAACACAGGTTTTTCAAGTAATTTAAACTGCTTTTAAAGGGCTGTGGGACTGAGCCCTAGGAAGAAGAAGAAGAATCACTCTCATAGTATCAACCCATCACATTTTGTCATCAACATCATGGTAGAAGCCAAGTGAAATGTCATGTTCCTCACCATCAATAAAGACCTTTCAAGGAAGGGAGGGAGAAAGGGAGGGAGAAAGGGGCAGAATGAGTTAAAGAAAGATCAGTATGCTGTGGGAAAAGTTTGGTTTGCTTCCCTTCATTTTCCCTGATTTCAGTCTTTGTTTTACTCACCCTGTCCCATTCCTAAGTGCCTACTGTGGAGAACCCCTCTTAGGAGAGTAATATTTTTTTAAAAAAAATTAAAAATATACTGTAAACATTTCCATTCAATGGAAGTTTCATTTAGGAATGTTATGATGGGGTGGGGGTGGAAGAGCAGCTGAAGATTGCTATGAAACTGTTTAGCCATATCTAATTCGACAGTGTATTAGAAAGACTTTCAGCTTAATACACTTGAGTCTATTGTGTGTACTCAAACATTCCAGTCAACCAGACTGATAAAACCAATTTAACGGGTCTATTGGCAAGAGTGATCTCAGATTTTCTCAAAGTCATATCTATGTCTCGCATGTAAAGAAGCACATTTTCACTTGCAAGTTTAGTTGAATGGGTTTTTTAAAAACTAGTGAAAAACAGTGAAACAGACATGTGTCCATTATTTTTACAGTTGACATAATATTTTTTTTAAAAAAATAAAGCTATTTTAAAGGGTGATGTGACCCTCCAGAATTGTCAACTGTGGCCACAAAAATAAAAGCAAAACTATGAAGAGCACTGAGATGAAAAGATTTTGCATATTTAAAATTAAGTGTGATGCCATTGCTCTTCCAGGCAGTTGTTGTTTTCCATTACTGAATACAGCCATAAAGTGTAGAAGACTGTAACAATGATATAAACCCATATATACCAAATAATCTAGGGATGGACACCAAATGAAAAATGACATGCCATTTCATCATTTCATTAGCTAATGAAACGAAACAGGGACACGCCGTTTCGTTAGTAATGAAATGAGTCAGCATTTTTTCTGTTGAAACAAACTGATTTGTTTCTCTGTAAAATGGCTCTCCTGTGTCCTAGAGATACCATATTTGATGTGAACCATGGACTCTCCCCCTTGAGCCCTCCAAATTTAGAGAGATTTAGGGTTGGGGGGATGTCAAAGTGTGTCCCCCCAGAAAAAACATTTCTAAGTGCGATTTTCTGTGCTTGAAAATAGTGATACCAGGCAGCTAGCAGTATGAAATTTGCTGTGGAGCTTCCTCAAGATCTCCCCTTTAAGCACCCCAAATTTGGAGAAGTTTAGGGTACAGGAGGCAAAGTTATTCAACTCCAAGCAGGGTGCCCCCAGTAAAAACCTTTGTAATTTTAAAGTACAGTGGTACCCTGACTTAAGAGCTGCTCGACTTAACAGCAGAAAACTGTTGGTGTTTTAACTGCCACCTTACAAATTTTAGATATGGTCTGCTGAACTTAAAATATTTTTTTTTAATTTTTTAACTTATCTTTTTTAATTTTTTAGATAGGTACCCCGACTTAAGAGTAGTTCAACTTAAGAGCATGCATTTGGAACGGATTAAATTTGTAAGCTGAGGTACCACTGTATGGGCAGCAGTCTCTCCATGGTCCTGAGGACCCTCATGTCTCCAGCAAGCCATTGTGAGAACTTCCTTGGGAAATCTGGAAGTTGAGTCATGGTAATTGGACTTATTTTTCTTGAGAGATTGAAATGTTTCGCTGCTCAGTCAAACAGCTTCATCAGACTGAGGAAAGCTAGTTGTGAGTCCACCATTTTATATTCCACTTTGACCTCTTGTAACTATGGTCTGAAATAGGCTCATAAGATGGACAATGTCCTGAATAGGCTTGTTAGATAGACAACAGCCTCAATAGCCTAAGGAGCTGAAATCCATAAAGTACTGGTCATTAGCTATGGCCTTGCTGGTGAAGGCATGAAGTATCTTTGATTTGTCTGGGTATTGTTGAAATCACAGCCTAAGTGTCTTCCCTCATGAACTTAATATTACGGTCCACCACATTGATGTGGTCTGTAAAGTCCTGTACTTCCTGAGTCTTGATTTTCACCCAGGTATCATCTACTTACCTGAACCAGGTATCATTCTAGATACCTGAACTCACCTGTATGACTGAGAATCTTCACAAACATATTCCTTGGGAAAGAAATCAGACTCGTCCAGTCCTTCGTGGCTTTGTGGAACATAGTGAAAGCCTTTGTATGCAACCTACAATGGTTTAAGTAAAATCACAATTTAACAGTGTGGTGGTGTTTAACTGAAGTAGAGATGGGCACAAAACAATTTTTTCATTTAATTTTGTAATTTTTAATTTCATTCCCTAATGAAACAAAAAATGAAATGACCCATCAAATAAAAATGAAATGAAACAAAATGGAAATTATCATTCTGCTGTTCCATTTCGTGTTTTGTTTTCCCATAGAAATGCATTGAAGCAATGCATTCCTACGGGGGGGGGAGCCCATGGTTTTTCCCCCCAAATGCACCCAATGGGTGGGGGAAACTGAATCTTTAATTTGTTTTTGCCTCCCCAAGCACCAATCAGCTGGTGTGCAAAAAAAAGTTTTAAAATCCCACCCAATTGGGCATAGGGAAAGTGTGGGATTTTTAACTCTTTTTTGTCACCCAAAGCCCTGTGTGCCAGCTGATCGGCACTTGGGGTGGCAAAAAAAGTGTCAACTGGCAGGACCCCATCCACCAGCTGGTCGGCGCTATTTTAAAAAGTGCCAACTGGCAGGACCCCACAAACCAGCTGGTTGGTGCTAGTTAAAAAAAGAAAGAAAAGAAAAAAGTGCTGACTGGCAGGGCCCCATGCACCAGCTGGTCGGCGCTATTTTTTTTTAAAAAAGTGCCGACTGGCAGGGCCTGCTGCACCAGCTGGTTGGTGCTAGTTAAAAAAAAATAGAAAGTGCCGACCACTGGCAGGGCCCCAACAGTTGTAAAATAAATAAATAAATAATAAAAACAAAACTAAATGAAAATGAAATGTTTTTTTTTTTAAATCATTTTGTATGAAATGAAATGAACCAAAACAACCCAAAATGAAAACTGAAATGAAATGCCATTTTGGTGTTTCGTGCCCATCTCTAAACGGAAGCAACCCAGTGGCAAGCAAAACTCCCAGAGCACTTAGGAATCCTGCAAGATCGATCCAGAGAGTTCTCCACTCCTGTAGAGAAACAGTAACTCTGAACCCCTTTTGGTCTGTAATCTGTTCCATGTCACACTCACATCTTGACCAGAGCTTGGAAAATAACTTTTTATTTCTTATATCACTCATTATAAAGCATCACTCTCTATGATTCCTTCTGGTTAATATTATCAAAAATATTTGCTGTGTTGCTCATTGACTGTTTTCACTTATATAAGTGAGGGGTGGGGTTTTTTTTTTAACCGAACACAATGAAAACATTTTCCTAGAACTGATAACAGAATGACCTGAGGCTTCAAAAACATGTACAAAATGATGTGAACTGGCATTTAAAGTTAAATAAATGGAGAAAAAAATCACTCAAAAAGTAGCATGTTCTCCACTTTGTATTTATTTTGAAACAAATTTGTTATGAACATATGTTTTCAAAACATCTATCTTGCATTTTTAAGAGAATCTTTTCCAAAGCTTTGATGGTAGCAAGCCGAGGCAAAGGCAACCTTAGGGTCTGCATAATACATAGAGGCAGATATTAATAGGGAGTTATCTATAGTTTCCCAGATGCCACATAAACATGAGTGGCATCAGCTGAGAGCTCCTTGAGGCTCTCAGAACAGTCAGGGTATTATATCCCTCGAAACAGTCAGGTTAGGCAACACTCATACCCAGTAGTGGTAGTCACAAACTCAGAAATGTAGGGCCCCTCCCTGACACTTGCAGACACAGACACATTCTTTCCATGTGTGCGCCCCCTTCCTTCTTGAGTGCATGCACACATGCTTTCTCATACTCCATATCATGACTTAGCTACAGCTTTAGGAAGCTGCCATCCAGAGACTGGTTCCCACAACTCCATCTTGCACGGCTTGTCAGATATGGAGGCAGTAACTAGAGATGGGTGCGAACTGAAAAAATGGTGATTCATTTCATTTCATTTAAGGCTTCAGCTCATTTTGTTTCATTTTTAACTATTTTTTTCAAAAAAAAATCATTTTGTTGGTTCGTTAATTCATTATTCATTTTTACCCTTCTTTCCACAGCACCCACTGCGCGGCCCCTGGGGCCTGATCGGCACTGGTTTTTTAAATTATTTTTGTTTTATTTTTTTCCTTTATTTTAGGGTGCCGCCGAGTCAACCAGGCCACCCTTGGGGCCCGGTCAAGGCTCCTTTTTTATATGTTTTTATTTTTATTTTATTTTATTTTTTTCACTTCCGAGTTTGCCCTGTGCTACAGCTGTACTGTGGGTCTTTTGTTTTGTTTTCTTCTTTCAGCGCCGACCTGTCGGTGCTTTTTTAAATTTTACTTTGCCTTTATTTTTGTTTATGAAAGGGAAGGGTCAGCAGCAGGTAGGCAGCATGGGTGGGTTGCAAACCCAAGGAGGGACATGCCGTGCCGTGAGAGCAGCAGCTGCCGCTGCCGCATGGCAGGGCTTCTGTTGCCTCCTCTGCTGTCCAGGAATGGAGACCATGGAGACCTTCCCAATCCTGAGTGCAGCCCTGCCCCAGTCCTGCCTGGTGGCGCACCGATCCCTGGAGATGTCCTCATCACCAGCAAATAAGGAAGGATCTCTGGGGGGGGGGCAGGATTCTGACTGCAGGAGAAGTGACAAAGCTTTAACCGTACCGCTGGGGGTGGGGCGTGGGGGTTGAGGTGGAATAACTAGAACTCTGCTCATCTCACCTTCTCTGAGACTAACATTGGTAGCTCAGGCAGAAAGACTTTTGGGGGAGGTGAATGTGTCTCTCTCTTGCCTAACAGGATGACTTATCCTGTCTCACTGTCCTGTCCTCAGCTCCAACTCCCTGCCCACAATATCCTTCCAACTGTTGCAATCCCAAACCTTAACATTCTTCCCTCATAAAAGGAACTGTGTTCATTTCGTTAAAATACAAGGCTATTTTTAGTTTAACTAAACAGTTGTTTGTTGTTGCTTACAGCACTTAAACATCATGCAGCTCTACCATTTGGAAGGTAGGAAATCACCTCAGACAGCAGATGCTTGTCAGATTCCTGGATCTGCTGGATTACACAATCCTCTCCCATCCACCCAATTCCTCTTCTTGTTTTTTTTTTTTTTTTTTTTTGGTTCCCAAAACTAGACCAGCTGTTTGGAAAAATAGATTTCCCTCACGGGTAGCAACAGAAGAGTCAGCTGCCGTTACAAACAGCTTCGGCATGTGGTATGAAGAGGAGACGCCATCTTGTTCTTTGCCTCAGACAGCCAGTGCCTTTGGCAAGCCAGTTCCCATTGTTTTCAGCCGGGCTGGTCCCTAGGTAAATGTGGATGGGATGCTGTTTCAATTAAACAAAGGGGGCTAAGCTGGTATGAATGGTACGATGGCTTGCGGCCAACAAGGGATTTTCAATTCTCCAAGCATTTTACTCAAGCCTCATGATTCTAAGAATCTCAAAAGAAACCCCAAACAATTTGGGGCCGAGATTTTTGTTTTCCCCATACAAGTCTCCCTGTCTGCTTCCTTGCCTCCTAGCCATCCTTAACTGTCACTGGAACAGTGTTTCACATTTCCTTGGCAGGACAAGGCACATTGTGTTGATGGTATCCTACTCAAGTAAGCTTATTCCTCATTTGTTAAATAGACGGGGGGTGTAGGAGGAAAATGTACAGACAGGGATTTCTACTGATGTAACTTGCATGGCAAAGTGCACCAATTGAAAATTGTGCATCTCTTTCAAGTCCTTCCTTTGCACTATTAACGAGGCAGGACAGATCATGAGCTGGCTAGTGCCTGAAGAGGAGTGCAGTTGTTTATTACAACTCTCAGAAACCTGCAACTGGAGAAGCCAGTGAGGATCCCGGGAGTTGTAGTCCAAATAGCAAATGTTTCCAATTTCTGGGCTGGCCCAAGATATTTTACAGCTTGGAAAGAAACAAAAAATGGCACCCATTTCAACACCTAGTTCCAAATACCCATGGTACCCAATGCAAGTTATTTTGGTATCTGATGCAGGGCATACTATTTATTTATTCATTCATTCATTCATTCATTCATTTTTACAACTTATATGCTGCCCACTACCCAAAGGTCTCTGGGCGGCTTACAATCAAAGAATTAAAACAGTTAAAACATCAAATATCAATAAATAATTAAAACAATAATAAAAACCTTACACTAAAATCATTACACTAAAATTGCCATCAGAGGACCCATACTAGTGGCACCTCTTCTGCTCACTGGAGCTGTATGACCAACAATTTTGCAGTTTTATGACATCAAAAATCTACAGACACACACACACACACACACTTTATTTTTGTTTTGTCATACTGTCCAAGCCTACTATACTTTGGGGCTGGTGTGGGGTTTCTCTCTTTTGTGATTTGATCTGTTCCCTTTAAAATGTTAATAACATTTATTTTATGAATTGCATCACAATGAGATACTTTAGATAACTATAACTCATACCTGCAAGCCCCGGTGGAGGTGAAAGGTGGGCTATAAATATTTCAATTAGGAATAAAAGAAATCTATAACATAAGCACAATAAACTCAGCCTTCTGTTGCCTAGCCTATTTTAACTGGGACTTCTATAGTTGCAGCCTGCCTACACAGCGGCAGTGCAACATGAGTGACCCAACATTTTTATCATTATATCAGATCTTCTTAGGTCATCAATCCTTTCTTTTAAAAGGGAGGTGAAAATAGCTTGATTTTTCAAACATTTCGAGCTGGCAATTCCGCTGGCCACCTGGTTGAACCTAAGGTTGGTCTAAAGTCAGCCTTCGCACAGTTTCCTATAAATGTACAAAGGAACCAGATGGTCCTGTTGGGACGCAGCTTCTCCCAGGTCAGCATCTGGAGTTTACCATTTCTCCCTGGCAAAAAAAAAAAGAATGCAATTAAGAAGATCTTTTTGTCTCCTGTGCCGTATTAACTAGAGAAAGCATTGCTAGAGAGGGTGTATTTTTTTTTAAAAAAAGGCAGAACCTCCTTCACAAAAAAAAAAAAAACCTTCTATATTTCTCTCAACAAAATTTCCAGAGACAACTTCCCAAACAAGAACATCTCCAATGCATTAAGGCCGGCAACACTATAAACATGTGGTTCTGGAGAGGATCTGTGGCGAATGGGATTCATATGTTTGCGATTACGCTACCACTTGCAGGTGCAAGGGGGAGAATGGAATTCTCCTGTCATCCATCTTTTAAACCTTTTACACTTTAATGCTTCTGGTGCTTCGCTTCCATCATCCTCCAAAGCAGGAAAGTTATCAGTCTCCTTGTTTTCAGGCAGGGAGACTGAAGAAGAGAGATGTAATCGCGGCTCCCTGGAATGGGACGCAGCTGGCCCACCTGGATTGCAAAGGCTCTGTGCCATAATCATTTGACCCCCTCAACTTCTAGCTAACAAATAAACGGTGCACTTGGGGTGGAGGTTCATAAGACAGATGGTATACAACAGGCAACTTACAAAGGGGTTATTGGTGATACCATCTGCAGCCATCATAACTAATCCAAATAGTGCCATTTACTTCAAACGGATGTGACTTGCTCCCAGGGCATGGAAAAGTTGCTTTTTTGGACTAGAGCTGCTGGAATCATGGCTGGGAATTCTGGAGTCATAGTCAAAAACATATTTTTTCCAAGCCCTCCTTGTACCATATTGCCTTGGAAACATCCCAATTTACCAAACAAGCAGGTGTGTTGCTCTTTTAAAAGAGAATCAAACACAAATCTGGATGAAAGTGATATGCTTATCCACCAAATCTAGTATAAATCATCACATTAGCATTTGAAATATAGTCCGTGGTGTATAAAATATTTTGTTGATGTGGCTATTCACCATACATTAATTTATTTTAAGCCATCTATTGACCACATTGAAGATGTGATGATTCCTGGCTGCAGGCTCACCATTTAGTAGTTCTAATATAAAAAGAAAAAGGAATGTTGAGGGAAGAAGAAAATCCAGCTGTGAACAGCATCTGTATGTCGGGCATAAGAGGGCATGTTGGTCTCCCTCTGCTTGCCATAATGCTCTTCCTTAAAGCCAAGGGGTGCAGTTTCACAGAAGCTGACGAGTGGAATGAAGCAACCAAATAGAAAACAAGCTGGGTGTCTTCTCATGGAAATGACAATGTGACATAGCACTAAATTGGAAAGGAAAGTTTATTTTTTAAAAAAAAACAAAATCCCCCTCAAGATAGTCAACATCCGCCATGTTCTTCAAGAAGGAATGTCTCGCAGAGGCTCAAATGGAAGGAGAGGTGATAAGACACATGAGGAAAGGGATGGGAAAGATACTTCTTAAACTGATACAGAATAAGCCACCCCTGCCACCTGTTCAAAATAAACCAACTGACCCCTGAAAATGTATGCACTACAGAGAACATTGTGGAGTCTCAAAAATATAAACTTAAAGTTGTTCATTGGCCAATGAATGGTCAGCTGCAGTGAGTTTGGAAGAGCCCTGATCTATCCTACAGTTGCCCTGAAAAAGAGGTCAACCTCATGCACCCATGATGGGAATGCAGGCAGAGCAGCTGAGAATGGGGCTGTTGTTGTGTTAAATTCTTTTTTAAATTGCTACAAAATCCTTTTGTTAATTGTCAAAATGCAAGTCAACAACGTTAACAAATAATGAAGAAATCAAGAACAATGAAGAAAAGTAAGGAGGTGACCAGAATTACTGGTCAGGTGATGCTAAGTGAGCCACATCACTGGCCTCACTGTTGTGCTTTTAGTTGTTGCAGGAGGGATGGGAGGCAAAGAGCAAAGGTGGGAGGAAGTGGAAGAGAGCAAATTTAATAGGGGAACCACATTGCACGTTGGAGTGAAAAGTGTGACGATTGTTCTTCCCTGAGACATCATCACATTGTTGTTACTGCCTTAGATACAAGCCCCAGTCCTCTGTTATTGAATGCTATAGAGCCCACGTGCACTGCCCTGCTGCCCTCTATCGTCACTTTCAACACATGGAAGCTACAGTCTGAAGAGGGGGACGCTACCCTATCCCTGTAGTCTGTCCACTTGAGCTAGAACCCCAAAAAACTGAGATTCTAGGGAGACATTATCTGAATACAGCAGCCTCCTCCTCCTCTTCAGACTGCCACTATTACTTGTTGACAGCAATTAGAGAGGAAGAAAGGCTAGGACCTTCCCCTTAAGATATGCAGATTCCATGTAGTTTAGATTATGACTGAATAGGATTTAAACAGTGAGGGATACCTGCACTGTTTCAGCATTGAGACTTGAACATTTAAAGTCACCTTGAAAATCACACAAGAGCACGAGGCAATAACACAAGGAACAGCATAAACTAGCTTTGGAGCTACAGTATTTGACTTTCCTCTTCCACCATTATGCAACGCTACGACCCTATAACAAAGAAATGACAAAGTGCATGTGTGTGTGTGTGTGTGTGTGTAGCGTGTGCATGCACGTGCACATGCACAGGCATGCATGTGCACATGCAAGTGTGAGCTTGTTTCAGCAACCAAAAATAACTACTATTATCTTCAGAAATTAAAAAGCAAAGGTTTTAAAAATAATGTTGACTATGTCATCCACTCATTTTGGGGTCCTTGAATGATCCCTGCACTTAATTCATTACTCTTCAAGACTAACTTTTCTAAACACTGTACCCACTCTCCACCCCAAAGCAGACACGCATATATACATTTGCATGACGATTTAATGACTGACAATCTTAGAAAGCTACCAAATTAACAAAATATTTCCCCAAAAGTAAAAAATAAATAAAGGAAGTGGTTTATCAGTGACATGCACTAGATAATACAGTAAATCTCAGGACATTTGGAAGAGCATATGTGCTAAATGGGCTCAATCAAGGAAGGAAATGAGATGCCAAGGAACTGCTGTTCTTTCTTAGGGCTGGCTTTCCCATAGTTACTCCAAGTGAAACAGATGCTTCAGGTAACTGGTTCCGAATATCACAACAGGAAGGCAACATGTTAATATTATTGTTGCATTTATACTACCCAGAAGGAGGACAACATATGTTGTCTAGATTGTTTGCCTAACGTGCCAAAATAGCTTGACATGTCTTTGGATCTGTGTACCTTGACATGGTGGGGAGGTACCAGTTATTTTCCACCTCAGGCAGCACTATCTCATGGACAGTTGCTGAGTGTCAACCTATTGGAGATGTAGTTTTTACGCTTATGGTGGTAATGTTTTTGCAGCTGATCATTATACAGATTGTTGCACAAACACTGGGGGCACAATGCTGCTTAGCACATGTCAAACAAGCTGCCAGTTAGTAATTGATGGTAGCAGCAATCACCAAACAGTTGATGAAGTGCAGTCATCAGCAATGCACACATTGGAAGTGTCAAAAGAGAATATTCTAGTGCACAGAGATTGAAAGGGGAAAAATGTAAGGAATGTGGGGATTTCTCCAAAGCATGTGAATGGAATGGAATCTGTTCCATATAATTAAGAGTGGAGAACCAGCAATTCTAAGAATAAGAATCTGGAGCGGGAGCTTGTGTAAGGAGAAACCACCAATCTGAAAAATGCCTTCCTATTTAAAGGGGTCTAGCCATTCATATTGCACAAACCATATTTCAGAAAGTGCCTTTTTATTCTCCCTTGTGAGAGCATCAAAAAGCCAAGCAGGGAAAAAGTACAAGGCTGATGTGGAGATGCGGACCCAGACAAACAGAGACATTTGGGACATAATCTTTGGAAGATATTCCATTTAGAAGATTCTCTATTTGGAAGACTTGGATCTTCAGGACTGTCATGGATTCTGAAGACAGGGGTGTCGAGAAACCAATTCACTGCCTCCTGGCCCAAATAAAACTGATGCTAAGTATGGCTTTTTCAGTTCTGTTATCTTTTTGTTTGTTGATATTATGTTTATGATTGTAGATTATTGGGGGAAAGTGCATATTTGTGGAGTTCTCTGCATGATTACTCAATGCCCCAAAGCCCAGCCAACCACTACGATTCTGCATTTCCGTGTGTGTTGTTTTCTAAGTCTATTATTATATAAAACATGCCGTGTTGACTGGTGAAGACCCTGTGCAGCTGCAGTATGAGTGCTTGAAAAGCACCACTGAGAGACATTTACAAACAATAGCTCTTCCTGCTGAGATATTTGCCCAGGCACCCTGCTGCATTAGTGTTGAATCCTCACTCTCTCTTGAACACATAGGCAATGCAGCAGTTGTGGCACAACACCAACAAGATGGCAGAGTTACATGCAAATATATCTTGAGTCCCTCTTCTAGTCCAATAAATCAGAACCACGTGGCCTTAGAAAAGAAGCTTTCTTCACATTGAGAATTTAGCTCATTTCTTACCAAACATTTCCACAATGCTCAAAAACGTATGCAAAACTATACTACCAGACACTGGGCCAATTAAAGGCAATTCAGATTTGGGAGGCAAGGCTCTCATTATTCTGAGGTGTTCTTATTCACTAAATGTCCTGATATAATCCTCTAAATACCAAATTATAAACATGTTGGGGAGGGGGCTGTATGTTAACTTTTACTACTGATGTAAAACCAAGATTATTATTGCAAATTGTTGTTTGTACCTTCTTTCCTTTCTTAGATTACTGATTGAAATATGATAGATAGATAGATAGATAGATAGATAGATAGATAGATAGATAGATAGATAGATAGATAGATAGATAGATAGATAGATAGATAGATAGATAGATAGATAGATAG
>JAHTLZ010003547.1:5563534-5580219 GCA_023846285.1 Phrynocephalus versicolor | reverse complement strand
GGGGAGTGTTCGGGGATTTTTATGTGTGTGTGTTGAAGGGTTTTTTATTGTGTGTGAGAGTGTCTGGGGATTTGTGTGTGTGTGTGTGTGTGTGTGTGTGTGTGTGTGTGTGTAATCTGGTCTCTGGGTGTCTGAATTTCGTTGTATGTGTATACTGTGTATATACACACAATGACAATAAATTATTATTATTATTATTATTATTATTATTATTATTATTATTATTATTATTATTATTATTATTATTATTGTCCAAGATGGTGATAATGGCAGCAACAGCAGCCTGAACACCAGTGGTTGTGACAACAAAGGTAAGGAAGGCAACAACGGGTGGTGGGGGAATCTTTTTTTTTTTTTTAAGATAGTCATGGGCTAATTAAAACAACTACATACCAATGAACCAATTCATCCATTCATTGGTTCACAGGTGGAGTATTTGATGAATCACCATTTTGGTGGTTTGTCCCCATCTCTAGTACCCATCTACTCTCCACCACATACATTGGATGCTTTGTAACTCAACAGTTTCGACCTCTTGTCCTGATTCATCATGAACCCAGCCTGGATCAGTATTTAATTTATGTATAAATCAATTGAGTGGAATATTTGGCACATGATCATCCAAAGAGTGATATTTCCCATTATCAGTTTTTTTCATCAACTGTGGTTTTGCAGTTTACTTGAAACTGCATTATGGGTGTATTCAAATAACTTCAACCTTCCCCTGATTTGAAATCTCCCTGACCTTCCATTCCTAGTAGGTGATAGGATAAAAACTCAATCCAGATTATTTATTTTCCAAAGTAAAAATATTAAGAATATATGTCAGTACAAAATTTTAAATGTTAGGGGACTCAGATTTTTCTAAGTCTGAAGACCCTTTAAACATTATGTATGTTTTAAGATAAAATTCCCATGCAATTCTATGCAAATCTCTTAAATGCCTTATTTTTTAAATTTTGTTTACATACTTATTTATGGAAATGCAGATGTCTCCATTTTCATTTATAAACATCCTAGATATGCTGCTACCTTATAAATCCAAAGACTTCCCTGCCTTTGTATTATTCTTTCCCTAAGAAAAGAAAATTGGATTTTATTGAAATTCTATTCTTTTTTTCTGAAAGAAATCAAATGTGTCTGACTTTTTGTTGCACTTTTAGGATTGAATGTGTCTGTTTGTCTGTGTGTGTGATTGTGACTGTGGAAAGAAAATTGTTGTGTGGACTTTGAGTTGACAGCTTGCACAATGTTGGTGCTGCACAGCTCCCATCAGGTCACAGCTGTTTGCATAACCCCAATCTATTTGATCGTCTGTTTAATAGAGATCTTAACATGGAAATGAAATGAAATTTCATCCTGAGGAACACAGGGTGGAGAGAACTTTGTGAGCTGTGTGATCTGTCCTTGACCCCTAGGTTAGGCTTCTCTCACAGGTCCAGTAGAGAAGGCCACCCTGGCAGCCAATCAGAATGAGCAATACTAAAGTAGACAGAAGTTGTTTTACCTGCTGTGATGCTCCTACGCTCTTCACTTCACAACACAAAATGTCTTTGGCCATTGGCTCATCTCTTCCCCAACTTTCATCCAAAATGTTATAGCAACTAGCAAAAGTTAACTGCTGAAGTCCAGCTGTATTAAATATTTCTCTTTATCACATTAATGGGAGCAACAAGGTTGTACCTTAATGTACAGATTAGTGGTCCACCATCCTCTACTGTTTTGGGAGAAATTTCAACCAATTCTGCCCTTGGGTCAACCATATTAACTGTGCATTTTCAGAACCTCAATTGGGGAAGCTATCAAATGGACAGAGAAGAATGCAAGCAGTTGTGACCTGAGGAGGACTGTTCAGCACCACCATTGTGACACCTTTCCACTTCAAGCCCCGACAACAATCCTCTTTCCACCAGGACATGCACACATTCTGGCCTAAAAGTATGATACGCTTTTCAGAAAAATTTGGTCAGCTAAGTTGAGTGACAGCGGAAAGAACAAGATGGATATTGCAAAACATAAACAGTTGGTATAACCAGCAACACGTCTTTCTCTTCGCTTTGCAGCTTAGCAAACTGGCCAGCCACAAGTCGATGTATTTCACTGCAGGGTGATCCCTTGTGCACCCTCACCAATACCTTAGTGGTTGGAGTATTTAGGGGAGATATTGGGCTTTATCAGGGGGATCAGCTGTTGTTCACCTCCTCCTTTGGTAACAACAGATTGGTCAACTGTATTATTTTGAGTTCCTCTTTCCTCCTTCCATAGCCTTGATTGTCTTTGCACACAGTTTGGCCTGGTTTTACACATTTGTTTGAAAACAGCTCACATAGCTAATCATGACCAAACAGCTCCACTGTTCTCAGTAGAATTAAAATGTGATTAACTCATTTCCAGATGTATGTGCCACCACATAACGCAATACACTCCGTAGATGGTTCACAACCAAGCATACCAACAAAGAAAGAAAATTTACAAAACAATATACAGTATAAATTCAGATCCACAAATAAGAAATCAAGCAATTAATAACCCAATTTACTAACTAACCTATCTTTAGGTAAATAAAAATAAAAATAAAATGCCTTCAGACACCACAGGTACAATAGCTTTAAAAAAGCAGCTTTGAACAGTTCTGTTTTTACTTATTAATGACTTCAAGGGAAGACACCCGGTGAATGTCTGCTGGAAGTTAAGTGACTACATCTGAGAAAAGTTCAGTTCTTCATAATCACCCTTTTGACCTCTCGTGGTTTTATTGTTTTTAACATCCTGATCTGTGAAGAACGGACAGGGCAGATAGCTGTTTTGTAGGACAGATGTTCCGATAGGCATTGACTTGGGATTACCAGGGGTGGTAAAGCAGTTATTAGAATAAACGATGGACATTCTAGAGAAATTCTAACCCAGGCATGTGCAAACTTCTGCCGTTCTGATGTTTTGGACCATAGTTCCCAGAATTCTAAGTTTAGATTGCCAATGACAAAGGACTGTGGGAGTTGCAGTTCAAAACATCTGGAGGGCCAAAGTTTGGACACGCCTGTTCTAACCCAAAAAGGAATAAAGCAAGGTTGCCCAATATCACTGATGTTATTTGCATTAGCAATAGAACCCTTAACAGATATGACCCGAAATAGTGGCAGAATGCATTGATTTAGAATAGAAAAGGAAGAACCTAAGATGCAGATGATATTCTGTTGACATTAAGTAACCCATTACACAAGCAATAAGAGAATTGTTAATTATTTTAGAGGATTTTAAATTAAGCTCGGGGTTAGGAATTAATATTAAGAAATCTGAAATTATGGTTTTCAATGTAGATAGAAAAATTAAAAGAGATCTATTAACTCTAATGGGGATGAAATCAGAAGTTAGTAAAATCAAATATTTAGGAGTATATCTTGACAGAAATATAGAGAGGTTACAAAAATTAATTATAATAAGGTTTGGTTAAAAATATCAAGAAAAATAAAGGAATGAAAAAGTAAAAATGTTAGGGAAAATTAGAGCAGTAAAAATGTTTATATTACCAAAAGTGTTATAATTATTCCAGATACTCCCAATAGAATTAGATCAAAAAGATATGGGGAAATGGGATGAAAATACTTTAAAAAAACTGGGTGTTTGGCAGAAAAAAAAGCAAGGATTTCAAAAAATGTTGGTATACATGCCCCAAAATGATTTGGGAAGCTCTGATCCCCACTTGTTGGGGGAAGGGCGCGTTTGCCCTCCCAGCCCCGGTTTGGGCGCGCTACTTTCGCGCCCATCCAGGGCTTTCTGCCCGGGGACGGGAGCCTATAAGAAGGCTCCCGTCCCTCGCTGCCATGTTGTTGGCGGTGAGATTTTTGGCTCCACCCTCCCCCCCTATGGTTGGAGAATGAGTATAACTGGTCGCCTTTTGGGGCCGGATGGGAATTTTTGGTGGTTACTCTGATTGGCCGTGAGTAGCCATGCGTTTTCGCCCATCCCATTCTCTTCACCGCGGGGGTGGGCTACCTCCTTTTTGGCCACTAACTTGGCGGGTAGTGCAGCTGGTAACCGTATTCAAGTTGAGAGCTAATTTGACGCCATTACGACGCTTCACAGCCCTCGTAACCAGTCTATCCACATTGGCTATGTCAGCAGACAAATTAAGCTATATATGACTGGAGGCCTCCCAAGGGCTGTGCTGAGCTCCAGATTTAACTCATTTACCTATCTGAATACAGAGCTTCTTGGCTGTGGGAATTTCATCCCACCCTGTTACCAGCTTGCACTACGGTATCAGGTCCCCTTCAGTGATCCTGACTTTTCAGTTAAGAAGTTGAAGAGTTATTAATAAAGTTGTGGCCCGTTTGTACCAAATCAGAAGTTGTCTCGCCTCTTTATTTCGGGGCTTGGGGGGCAAAGGCTTGGGACTCCCATACTTACAGGCTTATTATGATGCATTTCAACTGAAAGCATTGATGGAGATGGAACGGAGGAAAAAAGATAAGTGGATACGATTTGAAACAGCTATTAATAAGGGAACAGGTAGCTATAGAATTTATACCAGAGACCTGAGAAAGGAGATAAGACAAGCGATAGGCCCAAGGAAAATAGCATTGAATGTTTGGAAGAGATGGCAAAGGACATGAATGCCTCAGAATTTGAAGTGGACTCCACATTGGAGAGGAGAAGATGAATCAGAAATTTTGGAAAGACCTTAAGGAGGGAGGTATAATTAGAATTAAGAATATGTTTAATTATCAAGGATATTTGGTATCATTTCAGGAGTTGAGTCAAAAAATGGAAAAAAGACATTGGATAAATTTAATGGGACTATATCATTTAATTAAACAAAACAAATAGAAACTAGCCATTAAAAGGGAAGACAATAATTTAGAAGACATATTATATGCGGATGGAATAAAGAAAGGATTGGCAGGGAAAACCTATCTTGAAATGGGGAAAGATAAGGATTTCACGTTCAGAACATTAAGTAACAAATGGAATAAAGAAAAACAAATAACTTTTGAGGATGTTAACAAGTTAAAGGTGGATGTGAAGAAAATCGAGTTAGAAAAGTATAGAGAACTCGAAAGGAAGTTGTTACGGAAGTGGTATAGAACCCCTGCCCAGTTGGCATACATGATTAAAGGGATGAAACCTAACTGTTGGCATTGTAAGGCAAAAGATGGACAGTACTCCGAAAAGGTTATAATTTTGGGGGGAAAGCTTTACCGAGCATAGCATTGCTATGCAAAGTTAAGCTAAATATAGATTAGATCTATTATTTATGGCTGTACTGGGAAACAATAGAATTGAAAAGCAAAATCAGAATACTTTTAAGGCAATGTTATTAGCTTTACATGCAGTGATAACATATATGGATAGAAGGAAAACTCAAAATGGACCTTAGAAAGATGGAATGATTATTTGTATGAATATATTAAATCTAATATATTTGAATGTTTAAAGCAATAGAAGGCATGGGGTGTTTAAAAAGAGGAGGCAAAAGAGAAATGGTTGGTATTTTTTCAATGAATATATAATGGTGAAGCCAATATAATCTCTGTAGAAAAATTGGAAAATTTTTGTTTGTGGTTAAACATTTAAGTTGTAGTTATAAGATGGCCTTTTTGCTGGGGGAGGGGGGAAATGAATATTATAAGAAATCTGAGATTGGATTTTTTTAAAATTAAAAAAAATTAAAAAGGCATTGATGCCTCAGACTTTTTAAGACTTTCGTGATGACCAGCTTCATGAATATGTACAGTATATACAGTATTTTTTCTGTATATAAGGCTATATTATTGTCTAAAATTGTCAGAGTAAAAATTGAGGGTTGTCTTATCCGTGGAAGTAACCAAGGAGAGAACTGCACAGTTGCAAAGCTGTAATTTTGGATTGGAAAGGTGGTGGGTCATCTTATACATAGGGGCATCTTATAGATAGAAAAATACAGTAATTCATCCAAAGATCTTGCTTTCGTAATTTTGCCCCTGCATTGCCTTATCTATCTATCTATCTATCTATCTATCTATCTATCTATCTATCTATCTATCTATCTATCTATCTGGGGGATTTTCATAATCAATTGCTCAATAGGAATGGTTTCGGGAGGGCACTTTGCCCAAAGAGTTCATGCTGTCAATAGCATTCAGGCAAGAGACTCTATAAAAAGAGAGAGGGTTATACTTATCCTCTGTCATGCTACTGCAGGTCCACTGTAGTGTGACTCTATAAACTAGGCAACTAAGCCTGTGTCTCACGCTGCAACTATCCATCAGAGGTACACCATATGCCAACATTATATTCTACCTCCACAGGGATAGCCATGTTAATCTTTTGCAGCAAAATGAGAAAAGATTCATATGACACTTTTCACAAAGTCATGCATATGAAAAGAAAATGTTATCACGTTGACATTAACCAATGACACCAGAGTTGACTGTTAAGCCCTCTGTTGAGGGATTGGCTTCCCACCCATAGGACTAAAGTAGGAAGAGCTATGGGACTAGACAGCAGAAACGTTTTTCCTGAGAAGAGCAAAGTCTCCCACCTGGCCTGTGGCACACAGTATATGAGGAGATGCAGCCAGAAGATGAAGCATAAAATGTCCCAATGAAGCTTAGGCAGGCAGGCAGGCAATGCTTGGTTTGCACCAAATGATGCTATCTGCTTCCACATGCCTTGAGGACAGGAGGTAGATGAAAACAGATTTCAGCAGTGTTACATCAGTACAGTCAACTGCCAGGGCCCTCCAAATGTAGTTGGACCGCAAGTCCCAGCCATTTTAGCTATTATAACCAGCGGTAAAGAATGAAGAGAAACGGAGTCCAATCACATGAGGAGGATCACAAGTGGACCCTCTACAACTGAGACAGCTACAAATGACCAATAGCACTGTGTTTTCTTCAGATTTTGCCATTGTATACATCCCTAGGAACTTTTTTAGGAGAAAGGGAAGGAAATGTGCACAAGGTGCTTTAATTTGAGGACTCAGTAACTATGTTTATGTTCTTTGAAAGAGTAGCCTGATATAAGCCCCGCGTTTACATTGACACTATTGAATAAAGCTGAAAATGTGGCCCTTAGCCTCACTGAGGTTTCATAATAATCATTTGCAACAGAAAAATAGCCTGCAACAAAAGGTTCCATGGGTGGGATGCCCCTGTTTGAGGTTTCAGCCAGCCAGACATCCATGTTACTTTCCATTTTCCATTACTACTCCATTCCATTTCCCTGCTTTTCTACCCCTCCCTAAACAGTGACCCAGTATTCCCTGTGCACTAAACATGTGCAGTTACTGAGGTGGTGAAAAGGAATGCCCTCCCCACTCTCTTCATTAGTTTCTTCAGTAAACCTTCGGGTTCCCCTTTGCCTGCTCATAATAATCCTTCTCTTATGTACACTGTTTTGACTGCATACAGTTTCACATTCTGCAGATGACTGACTCTGCTGTTGGTATATTGCAGGAGTGAGGAAGATCATGCCTTGGGGCTGAGTATTAACACACACACACACACGAATCCCATGTGGCCTTTCGGGATTTCCCCAGATGGCCAGACTCCTCCATGTCACTGCTGCTTGATAGTTTCTCAACATATGTACATGTTTTTCTTGTTCTAAAAGGGTGTTCACACACATGCAGCTAGACACAAAACTTTAACTTGTTCGGCATCAAAGCTACCCCACACTGTATCCCGAGGTAAGAAGCATCAGCAAACAGAAATGGAGGAGCCAAGAGCCAGTACAAGTTGCAATAAGGGTGCAAGAGCAGAGTGATATATTAGAGCCAGTAGTCAAGCCATGGATCATGTACTTATCTAACAGGGCCAAGATGATGCAAAAAGAGGAAGGAAGGGAGGGAGGGAGGGAGGAAAAGAAAGGAAAGGAAAGGAAAGGAAAGGAAAGGACAGGTCTTCAGTGGCCCAAGCTAACATGCAGAAGGTCAGGTTTATGCAATGCAAGGAGTACTAGAGAATTTGGTTACAAATGTTGGTCCCAGCAGTCTGAGTTTGACTAGGGCCATGGTGTTTATTCATCTTGGCTTTGGACAACTTCTTTCTTCATACAACATGAATCAGTTATTTACTACAAATATCAGAGCTCAGAAATGTTCTAGTTGCAGTCATTGTTTCTCTTTTCTAACATCCAAGGTTGTTGGCATTCTGCAATAGGGTCAGCTCTTCATTCTTCAAGCTGTTGTCCTTGAGGAAGAGTTTTTCCTGGCAGGACCAGGGGCCTCCTTAGTCTTCAGTGCTGGCAGAGGGAGGATTGAGATCTTCCATTGTCCTGCTTTCCCTCTCTGAGGCAGGTCATCCTTGCCTTCATCCTCTGAATAGGACTTGGGCAGGTGGAACGCAACAACAGTATGCATGCTACGTTAAAGCCATGAGAACCAGAATGTTTTCCAAAGCAGAGTGAAAGAGAGAGAAACGAACCCCTTGGTTTGATAAACAGAGGCATTTGTGGATCAATGCCAGCAGCATTCTGCTGATGATTTTTCAAGGCACACAGTTGAATATGGGAAAAAAGAAATGTCGAATGCTTGACAAACTTAAAGAATATTTTGCAGTGGAAACTAATGCACTTCAGATAAAGTCATGCCATAAGCACTTCATTGGGATAGCACATATCTGAAACAATATATCAGCATCTTCATGAGCAAAGAACATACCAAAGTTTATTAGAACTCAAAGTGGAATGATACTGCAAAAAGGAAAAATCATGTTCTTTTATAAATGGCAAGATATATGCTGAAACATGCACAACTACCTGCAAGATACTAGGAAGAAGCAGCTTCTACAGCTACCTACTCTCAAAAGCATGTACCACCAACTGAACTGAAGCTATAAACAAAATACCATATGAACACTGGCATGAGTGCGCTGTTGGTAAAACAATGTTCAGAAACCTACACTTACTGTACATTCCAGAACAAAAAATATCCAAACTAGACAGCACAACGACATAAGAATTAATATTAGAATATTTCAGAAGGACAAGGGATACCAACCAAACCTTTGAGACCAGCAGAACGATCTGCTTTGATGAATATGGGAGCACATGTACCTGTAGAATTATCTTGGTTCAAGGGGCTATCTTTTAAATGAGCCCTGAAAACATAATAAACTTTGCAAAGCATTGAATGTATAAATCCAATAACAAAACAGTAGTAATAGAGATGGACACGACTTGACGAAATTCTCGTTTCCGTTTCCGTTACTCGTTTCCATTACAGAACGGAAAAGGAAAGGACAATTACTCCGCCAGAACTCGAACTCGAACCGACTAAAGAAAAATTGGGTCTGATTTGTCATTGTCGTTCCTGGCATCGCGGCGATCCCGCAATGCCAAGCGGCACAGAAAAAAAGTTTTTAAAAGTTAAAAAAAAAACCCGATTCCTGGCCAAAAAGCAGGCGAAAATATGCCTGCCTGAGTGAGGGCTCACGGCACCTACCAGAGGGGTGGTTGACCCCCCCCTCTCCTGTCCTGGGCTGCTCTGGTGGTGGGGAAAATCCTCATCGTAGTCGCTCGCAAATAGCCGGACTCGCCGCCGGCCGCCGCAATTCAACCGGCACAGAAAAAAAAAATTAAACCCCCCGATTCCCGGCCCAAAAAGCAGGCGAAAATATGCCTGCCTGAGTGAGGGCTCAGGGCAGGGCACCTACCAGAGGGGTGGTTTCTGGGGGGGGGGTCCCCGGCCTCCCCCCCTCTCCTGTCCTGGGCTGCTCTGGTGGGGGAAATCCTCATCGTCTCGCAGTTGCTCGCAAGTTGCAACAAGCACCGGACTCGCCACCGGCCGCCGCAATTCAAGCGGCACAGAAAAAAAGTTTTAAAAGAAACCCCCGCCGCTCCGATTCCCGGCCCAAAAAGCAGGCGGAAATATGCCTGCCTGAGTGAGGGCACCTACCAGAGGAGGGGGGGTTTCTGCGGGGGTCCCTGGCCTCCCCCCTCTCCTGTCCTCCTGGGCTGCTCTCGTCTCACCATGCCATGCAGTGCAGGCGGGGGATCGAAAATGGGGCGGCGACCGCAATATTTTTTTTGAAATCGTGGTCCAAAAAACAAAAACACACAAGCCAACACAAGCACCACAGAAACATGCGGAAACTGCTATTTTAAAACTGCCAGAATTATAACAGTAGCAGTGGGTTTTTCTTGCAACAAAATGTCTCCTCTGTCCTCTATTTATTTTATTTTATTTTATTTTATTTTATTTTATTTTATTTTATTTACACCTGCGCAATGATGGGCTGGCCATGGGAGTGACCATGCAAATTTTTGGAGCCATTCCACCAGTTGCATGGCCACTTGGCCAGGTTGACCACAGAGACTTCTGGGATGTGCCAATCGGGCATAAAAAGCCCACTAACCGTAGCCCGAACCCGAACCCGAAGCCTAAGCCTAACCCATACGCCAGTACACTGTCCTTCTAAGTGGGTCAGAGAGGCACCCAGAGGTGCACCCCAATACTCACCCTAACCTCACCCGTAACTAGCCTAACCCTAGCCCTTGTGCTAACCTGTCTTAACCCTAAGCCAGATCTACTTGCATTGCACTACACGCAAGTACCTTTCCCTTCTTAGTGAGACGCAGCGGGTGCAGAGAGTCCACCAGTCTGGCTCTGGGTGACTCCTGCAGGCTAGGCTCGGCAGCATGTGTGACATGCAGCAAACCATGCCCCCGAGGCCTGACTGATGCAGGGAAGGCACCCCCAAAAGAGGGGTGCCTCTGCCAGTCTGCTGCGTCTGCAACTTGGTATACATATCCATATGGCTATGCATGCCCTTTTGCAGCAGGTGAGGATAGGAGGCACCCACGGGTGCCTCCAGGAGCCCGCCTTCCCTTTATAGCGGGCCAGAGGAGGCACCCACCCCACAGAGGTGCCTCCAGGAGACCGCTACCCCCCCAAACCAGTATAACGACAGATGAAACAACGACACCACGAAACGACAAATTTTTGCGAAATTTCGCAAAAAACGGAAACGAGCCGAAACGGACCCGTCCCGAAAAACGATCACTCAAAAAAAATTTCCTGGTCGTGCCCATCTCTAAGTAGTAACACACTCAACCCAAATTGAAGTTTACTAAACAAACAAGCAAACCCCGAAATGTGTTTCATGCCTTTATAAAGTTCCAGAGCCAAGACACCTGCAGAAAATAAAGTATCCAGAAATCTCTAATACAATGGCATCATTATAGTTCAAGGTCTTGCCCTGCACACCTGTACTGACACTGCATTACCTTAATATGTGCATTCCTTGTCCAGTTCTCTCTCCTTTTGCTCTCAGCATTTTTCTGAAGGATTTCTCCAACCAGTGGGATGAACCAATAGACCATGGAAATACGCCAGCACAAAACCAGAAGGGCAGTCTTCCAAATAGACCAGATCAGTGAACAAAGCAATAGAGAGAAACAATGGTGCTGATCCACAACACAGAGATCATTGAAGAATAGTGGCATGCTGATACTAAAAGTTGAACAGTAGGAGCCAGAATAGGTGTAGATTCAGATGAAGCTTTTCATTCAGAAAGAAGCATAGTTCAAGAGGAAATAGCCAAACAAGAAGTTACAGAAGAAATTGGAAGATGGCCCCTCAACCAAAGGCTTGCCAGCACAACAATCATCCTATTCACAAGTCAAGATGAAGCCATGGAACTCATACTATGGCCAAATGGGCAGAGAATAAATAAATAAATAAACAAATACTATGAGAAGAAATTAATGACTTTCCCAAAGAAGAGACCAACAATTGCAAGGAGGGGGTCAGGGAAGAACTCTATGCATGCTACAAGAATAAAGCCTGGAAAGCAGTGGACGTACCATCCAGAAAGGGGGGGGGAGTAGGATGAAAGTTGACCTTTAAGAAAATGCATGATCAAGATCTAGAGATACACAACACATTATGACCAAACGTTCATAGCAGAAATCAAACACATTACAATCAGAGCACTTCTAAGTGTTATGGCTGATGGGACACTGCAAGTGGAACATTGGAACATGAAGATGGTTCTCCCCTGTGGTGAGCTACAAGAAGATAGAAACACACTTATGGACTAAGACCCACTAGATGAATATTCTCTTGGTGAACAATGTAAAAAATTTTAGATGTATTATAAGTAGAGATGGGCACAAAACGAACAATTTTTCGTTTCCGTTTTCATTTTTTCATTTTGTTACGTAACAAAACGACAAACGGATTTTGTCTCTAAAATGAAACAAAACGAACAGAAGCACTGGAAATTTTGTCGTGCGTTTCATTTCCATTACTGCAATATGAGTGAATTGCTTAAAATCCTAAAAAAAATCACAAAAAAATGAAATAAATGGTAATGAAATGGTAACGAAATGAACAAAAACAAAAACGAATTTTTTGCAAAAACTCACGAAAAACGGAAACGAAACGAAACGGACCCTCCAAACGACAAACAACAAACGAAATGCCATTTTTTTATTCGTGCCCATCTCTAATTGTAAGTAAAAATGTGAACATGGTAATGTGTATTTCCCTGTTTTGTTTTACTTTGTACAGACTGTGACGAAGGCCATCCCAACCCATCAGTTCACCCAACAGCAGGACAATTGCCTGTGTTGGCAGTCTCTAAGTTTCTGAAGGCCATGAATAAAGCAGATCATTTCCCAGAGGCTATCATGATGAGTCGAGAGGAGGCATTTGGCTTTAACTGTCTCCCTGAACACATTTCCCTCCTCCTAGACCAGTGATGGTGAACCTATGGCACGGGTGCCAAAGGTGGCACTCGGAGCCCTTTCTGTGGGCACCTGACATTGCCCCTTCATAGCCACCTGTATAGAGGTTAAATTGCTGTATTGGCACTTTGCAAAAAAAATTAGTAGGTTATGAATTGCAGTTTGGGCACTCAGTCTCTCAAAGGTTCACCATCACTGTCCTAGACTGATTTATAAGACAAGGTTAATGCCAATGCAAAAGTAATATTACTGAACCTTGAATTAACATAACTCACATGCTCCCTTGAGGTCACTGAGATGTCTCTCAGCATTTCTGTCATCAACCCATATGTCTTGAAGGGGGTGATCACTTACATGATCAAATCACCAATACCCTAAGAGGTATCTGGGTCACGACTAAAAAAACTCCAGTGTATACTTCACCTCTATGTGATGACTGATATCTGCCAGGTGATCATACACCATTGACAACCTTATTTTTGCCTTCTGCCTGCTAAGGTATCACTGGGGTTTATTTTACTAATTTAAGCAACTTCAGTAAGTAAGTCACCAATTATGATATCCAGCTTTTCATATAAATTCTTCCTTTATTACAGATAAGAATGAATGTGTAATATGGATTTATGATCTAGACACACATGCATGGCCTCTCCTGCACATACATGCATGGCTATCCTTCTCACATACATCACCCAGTGTTTCAAATAAATAAGCCACACATACATATACAAAAGCTTATTTTTAAAAGGACATTGTGAAGGCAGCCCTTGGCCATGGGAAAATGATAGCAAGATTGTGAAATAAAGCACTGGTTGTTTTCCTTGGTCAATGAGGGGGATAATGTATGAGCAAGAGTCCCCATTCAGAGGTCAAAAAAACAAATCCAAGTGCAGGGCTTGGGGTTGGTTATTGTTTGGCTGAAGGCATGCACAGGTCATGACTTTGTATGAACATTGATCTGAAATGAGAAAATAAATGAAGTGAGAGACCAGCTTCCATTGTCCTGAAGGTGGTGTCTCGCATTGTTCTGAAGGTGGTGTCTCACATATGTATACACACCATCAAATGCACCTGGATTCACCTGAATTAGGAAGCATAATCCCAGTCTTCTCTTCTACCTTCCAAATTCTTCCTTCGTGCTCTCTTGCTCTCATTCTCTTTTTCTCTCTCCACCCTGATATTCATTTAGCTTTACAAAGGTTAAACTCAGAGACTCCCATCGTATTCCCCATCCCAGTCATTCTGCCTCCCTTCCTTCCCCGTGCCAATGTTATTTTTCATGCTGCTTCTTTTTGTCCCGGGACACATTTGAGCATGGACAGGAATAGAATCTATTTAGGAATGGCACTTCTTGCTGCATTTATGTGTGTCAGAAGTCACTATACTTGCCCCTAAGCTGTCCAGTCTTGCAAACTTTCACAGGTGTACTTTTCTCCATCCTTAGGACTGGTGACCTTTAGCTCCACTTGGCCAGTGTCTATTTTTTGCTGAAGAGTATCTTACTTGCTAACTTGCCAAGTCTTCATCCTTAACATCATCCTTAAAACAAACAAACAAAATATGGCATGTCTCTGACAAGTACATTTGTTACACTTCTGTAGAAGTGCAGTGACCTCACTGTCAGATGGGTGGTATATAAATCCAATAAATAAATAAATAAATAAATTTTGTATTTAAAAAATAAGTTATTCCTCAGATAGTTGTGAATTTTTCAGGCTGTTTGGCCATGTTCAGGAAGTTTTTCTTCCTGTTGTTTCACCAGACTCTGTGGCCGGCATCTTCAGAGGGCAAGGAGCTCAGGGAACTAGGAGTTCTTTCTGTGTTCTGGGGTGAAATATCTCTCAAAGTCTGGAGAAACATCAGGAAGAAAAACTTCCAGAACACAGCCAAAGAGCCCAAAAAACTCACAACAGCTATCAGATCTAGGGATGGGCACAAAACGGTAAAATAGTATTTCATTTCATTTTTCTTTTTGTTCTCTTCCTTTCTGTTTCATTTCATTGTAAACAACATTTTAATTCATTTAAAATACATTTTTAACTTTAATGTGTGTTTTTAAATTGTTTTGTTTTGTTTTTCATTTTTTAGCGTGTGTGTGTGTGTGTGTGTGTGTAGTGCCGGTGCAACTTTTTTTCCTTCCCCAAGCCCTGTGCCAGCTGATTGGCACTGGGGTGGGGGGGAGGGGTGTTCCCCCCCACTCCAGTGCCGATCAGCTGGCGTGTGGGGCTTGGGAGAGGGAAAAAGGTTTTAAAAGCTCTGTGCTTTTAAAACAATTCTCGGAGATAGATTAGTGGAACCTGAGTCCAGATCTGCCCGGATGGCCTCTATTTTAGATTTAAAATGGGCTGAGAAAGACGCACTGGTTTCTGAGTTATGCACCCCCAAAGAGGTCTCCTCAGAAAAGTCCCCCCCCCCAGGTACCAAGAGACACTAAACTTGCAGAGGAGCCTCCTTCAACTCTCCTCTACAATCTCTCCAAGTTTGGTGAACATCGGGTTTCCTCAAGCCAGTTGCTAAAGGGCACTTTCCTAAGGAAAACAACTTGTGGGGGTATAACTTAAACGTCTGAAACCCAAACTTCACCAAACTTGAAGAAATTGTGGAGGGGAATCATGGGAGGCTTCCCTGCAAACCTGGTGTCTCTAGGTGCCTTGGAGCCATTGGGGGGGGGGGGGGAAAAAAAAAAAAAATGAATTTATGAATCAAATTGTTGATTTCATCCGAAAAAAAATCATAAATTCTTCTCTCTTTTTGTAATGCTTTGATCTTGATGAATTGTGATTCAAAACAAATCACCATTTTTCTGGTTTGTCCCTATCTCTAAAACCTATATACAAAGATAAGGAATATATACAATGTTACTCAGTTTGGATTATCATTCTATTCAATTGCACAGAGAAGGGTATGAAAAATGGCTCCTGTATGCAAATATTCCGTCTGCTTCATTTATAGTTGAAAGCCTGCTCTCACTTTCAAATGCTTTGATTTTATGTTTCTCCAGTCATTGTGGAGTTACATCCAGATGTGATTTTGAAGTGAACATATACAGAATGAATTTTCCAGCAGATCAGAGCCATGTGAAAGCCCGAGTTGCCCTACCTTACCCTTTGATAAATTTACACTATGCTGGCCAGATGTACCTTCATTAGTAGCAATGCTGAGAATACAGAGAGCTCAGAGGAAATATTTTTCCCATCTCCTACCACTCATAGTCCTGTATGCACAATTAAGACCTTGCTAGATATTGTATGATCACTAATCTGGTTTGATCCTGAATTGTCCTCCCATTAATTTTTTCAAGGGGGGGGGAACCTTTCTGGCAAGTGCTGCTGATTTAAACCCACTGTTTAGGCACAATGGATAATTGCATTAGTCTTGAAAAACCTTCTGTAAAGTCTACCCTAATCAGATTTTTTAATTTAATGCACCATCAGCTGTTTTTATGATAATATTTAATCTGCTGAAACACAACTAGTGCCCTATGAATATCTATAATGTTGAAGAGAGATTGGGTTTTGAGCATTCCCTCCTCAGGGGTGAGCCATTGTTTATTATAATATGAATAATCTATGTGAAATGATATGTATTTATGTTCATCTCACTGACACTTACTTAAAAATAAGTAATGGACTAGACTTCTCTATCAATTCTTAACAATTAAATCTGGGAAATGGGCATTGTCAGGAAGGAGACAGGGGAAAACAACAAATTCCATTATTTTGTCAAGATAATAAAAGCCATCATTACGTAGTCAGCCATTTTGTTCCATATGGAGGCTTCTACCCATGAAATACTTGCCATCTATACTGCCAGCATACTAAGCCACTGCCTGCCACTGAAAAACTTCAGGAGGTTGCTGAGTGACAGGGCTGTCACTCAGAAAATAGCCAAAGCTGTTTAGTTACAAGAGGGTTTTATCTTTGAAGTGCTATATTCAGGACCTGTGTGTGTGTGTGTGTGTGTGTGTGTGTGTGTGTGTGTGTGTGTGTGTGTGTGTGTGTGTGTGTGTGTGT
>JAHTLZ010003547.1:5547119-5563524 GCA_023846285.1 Phrynocephalus versicolor | reverse complement strand
TGTGTGTGTGTGTGTGTGTGTGTGTGTGTGTGTGTGTGTGTGTGTGTCTTGTGTTGTGTTGTGTCATTACAGTTGTGACCAACTCTTTGTGACCCCATGCCCATTGAGTTTTCTTGGCAGGAATACTGGAGTGGTTTGCCAATTCCTACTCCAGGCACCTACAGGGCCTGGTATTTCCTGGTGGTCTCCCATCCAAGTACTAACCAGGGCCGACCCTGCTTAGCTTCCAAAATCAGTCGAGATCGGATGTGCTTAGGGCATCTATGAAACCATGGAGGAGAAGAACATATGAAACCTATAGCTGCAACTTGTATGTGCTTATTCCAAAGGAGGTCCCACAGACAAAGCTTAAAACAAGTTATTTCCATATAACTAAAAAAAAAAAAAAAACAGTACTGTCATCTTAACATTTTGCTAATATCATAATTAACAGCAGACATGTTGGAGCGGCTGTACAAGAATGTCTTTAATAAGAAGAATGACTGTGTGCCATCAAGTCAGTTCTGAGTTATGGTGACCTTTTCGGGATTTTCCAGCAAGAAAGTACCAAGTGATTTACTCTCTTCTGAAGGTGCACCTTCTTCTCTGTAAGTAAAGCCGAGCTATGAGGCCCAAGGTATTATAGGCTGGCTTTATTCCCAGGAGGCATGGTGGGGAATTGAACTATCAGTTTCTGGCTCCAAAGTCAGATACCTAAACTACTGAGTTATCCAGCTAGCTGATAATACTTTGGGGATACCGAAAGGGGCAAATGATTTAGAAGAAGGGCTTTTTCAGATGTGGGGAAATGTCCACTTCTCTTTCTTCCATTTGGTCCTTCTTGGTCACAAAGAATAATGGGGCCATAATAAAAATTTCATTTAAAAATCTATTTCTATCAAAACTAGAGATGGGCATGACTTGACGAAATTCTCGTTTCTGTTTCCGTTACTCGTTTCTGTTACAGAACGGAAAACGAAACGACAATTACTCCGCCAGAACTTGAACTCGAACCGACTAAAGAAAAATTGGGTCTGATTTGTCGCTGTCGTTCCTGGCATCGCGGCGATCCCGCGATGCCAAGCGGCACAGAAAAAAAGTTTTTAAAAGTTAAAAAAAACCGATTCCCACCCAAAAAGCAGGCGGAAATATGCCTGCCTGAGTGAGGGCTCAGGGCACCTACCAGAGGGGTGGTTGACCCCCCCTCTCCTGTCCTGGGCTGCTGTCATGGTGGGGGAAATCCTCGTCGTAGTCGCTCGCAACAAGCACCGGACTCGCTGCCAGCCGCCGCAATTCAAGCGGCACAAAAAAAAAGTTTTAAAACCCCCGATTCCCGGCCCAAAAAGCAGGTGAAATATGCCTGCCTGAGTGAGGGCACCTAACAGAGGAGGGGTGGTTTCTGGGGGGGGGGGATCCCCGGCCTTCCCCCCTCCTGTCCTGGGCTGCTCTGGTGGTGGGGGAAATCCTCGTCTTAGTCGCTCGCAACAAGCACCGGACTCGCCGCCGGCCGCCACAATTCAAGCGGCACAGAAAAAAAGTTTTAAAACCCCCAATTCTCGGCCCAAAAAGCAGGCGGAAATATTCCTCCCTGAGTGAGGGCTCAGGGCAGGGCACCTATACCAGAGGAGTGGTTTCTGGGGGGGTCCCCGGATTCCCCCCCTCTCCTGTCCTCCTGGGCTGCTCTCGTCTCACCATGCCATGCGGTGCGGGCAGGGGATCGAAAATGGAGTGGCGACCGCAATCTTTTTTTTGAAATCATATTGTCGTGGTCCAAAAACACACCAAAGCACCACAGAAACATGCGGAAATTGCTATTTTAAAACTGCCAGAATTTTTACAGTAGCAGTGGGTTTTTCTTGCAACAAAATGTCTCCTCTGTCCTCTCTCCATTGATTTTATTTTATTTTATTTTATTACACTTGTGCAATGATGGGCTGGCCATGGGAGTGACCATGCAAATTTTTGGAGCCATTCCACCAATCGCATGGCCACTTGGCCAGGTTGACCACAGAGACTTCTGGGATGTGCCAATCAGGCATAAAAAGCCCACAAACCGTAGCCTGAACCCGAACCCGAAGCCTAAGCCTAACCCATACGCCAGTACACTGTCCTTCTAAGTGGGTCAGAGGGGCACCCAGAGGTGCACCCCAATACTCACCCTAACCTCACCCGTAACTAGCCTAACCCTAGCCCTTGCGCTAACCCGTCAACCCTAAGCCAGATCTACTTGCATTGCACTACACGCAAGTACCTTTCCCTTCTTAGTGAGACACAGCGGGTGCAGAGAGTCTGCCAGTCCGCCACTTGTGGCTCTGGGTGACTACTGCAGGCTCGGTTCGGCAGCATGTGTGCCATGCAAACCATGCCCCCGAGGCCTGACTGATGCAGGGAAGGCACCCCCAAAAGAGGGGTGTCTCTGCCAGTCTGTTGTGTCTCTGCGTGCAACTTGGTATGCATATCCATATGGCTATGTATGCCCTTTTGCAGCAGGTGAGGAGAGGAGACCCCCATGCCATGAGGGTCTCCAGGAGCCTGCTTTCCCTTCCTAGCGGGTGAGGAGAGGAGGCACCCCCCCCCCAAAAAAGAGGTGCCTCTAGGAGCCCGCTTTCCCTTTATAGCGGGCCAGAGGAGGCACGCACCCCACAGAGGTGCCTCCAGGAGCCCGCTACCCTCCCTAAACCAGTATAACGACAGACAAAAAACGACACCACGAAATGACAATTTTTTGCAAAATTTCGCAAAAAAGGAAACGAGCCGAAACGGACCCGTCCCGAAAAACGATCACTCAAAAAAAAAAATTCCTGGTCGTGCCCATCTCTAATCAAAACTGTTCCTGCTCAAGAAATCTTTGGCGCTGTATTTAAGTTTGTGGTGTGTGTGTGTGTGTGTGTGTGTGTGTGTGTGTGAGAGAGAGAGAGAGAGAGAGAGAGAGAGAGAGAGAGAGAGTTGCACTGCTGTTGCTTCTTTTTGGAGTTGTTATTGGCCGTTACTTCACGAGCCGCTCGCTTCGCGGCAAGCCGTCATTTCTGTGCGAACCGATTGTTTCAGTCCGCACGCTCCTCCTTTTTGGCTGCAACGTCACCCCGACCACGCCCCCTTTACCGTGCTCCAACCGGGGTGAGTGATTCCCCTGCCATGGGCCGGGAATCTTTTCGCTTCGCATCTCGCTTCGCTCCCAACGTCACGTGTGGTCTCGGTTTTTGGCTTTTATTTCAAGTTTTTTTAAAAAATATTCAAACAGGGATATCGATGCATCGCTATATTGTTTCATCGCTTTGCGCTGTTACTTCCTCGCTCGAGTAGCAGCGGCGGCGGCGGCGGGAGCAGGAGGAGCCGCTGCCGCCTCGCCCGGCCAGAGCAGGGCACCCGGGGAAGGCAGCGTGCAAGCGGCGGAGGGCGGGCGGCTGTGCCATGCGGGGCTCCCCCCGAGTAGCGGCAGAGGCGGCGGGGGGCTGCCAATGATGCCAGGAAACAAAACACAGGATCGTACAGTAACCACACTCTGTCGTGAACGACAGCCAAGCATTGATGCATCGATACGCCGAGTAATTTTTTTAAAAAAAATAAAAGGAGAGTGGAACTGGACGTTGCAAATCAGCTTTCTAATGCGAAGGGAGCACGTGAGGTAGTAATCGATTCGGTCCCAAAAATGCCCCGCGTGAGTACAGAGAAACGGGGGTGGGAGCGAAGGGAGACCACGTGACCACCACGTGACCGCCTCCGAATTCAAATCGAAGGCAAGGTCAATTCGAAGCAAGGCACCTCGTGAAGTAACGGCCATTGTTGTTTGTTTGTAAACTGAAAACTTCATTGGAATTTTCTAGAAGGAATATACGAACTTCCACTGGGAAGCCCTTGGAAAAAGCCCAAACAAAAACAAACCATGCCTTCAGGAAGGGAGAAAAGATGAGGATGGGTTTGATTACTGTGCATACGGAGTCAAGACAAGTGTTATGTGTGAGGCAGGAAAATAACCAATAAGATCAGTAAAAATTCATGTAGATTACAAAGAACATACGTTTCATTTGGCAGAGTTCCAAAATGGGCAGAGAGAACTGAACCTTGAAGGGCAAAAATAGTAAAAAGACTAAGGAAATCTCTGCTAGCATATAGATGCATGTGGAAGCATAACAGGTAAAATCACAAGACAGCAGCTCTATCAGCCTTTATGGTTGAGATTGCCACTAGGCTCTGTTGAATTTAGAGAGCGGCATTGCTGCTCATCCTGCAGGATCAGATCCTAATGTTTCATATTTTTGTAGATGTATGGGTCTCCACATATGTGCATGCCTCTGTGAACACACTTGTCTGCTCTCTTATCTTAGGAATGAATTTCAACAACATCCTCTATCCAAATTATGAAAAAAAATGCAGCACCACAAATGGATGTATTTACAGTCTGTTTGAATGGCTTCCTGCAATAACATAGATTAATGTTATATGAAATCCCCTTTCATATAACTAAAGATATAGATCCATATGTCCCGAGAGATACTGAAGTGAGCAGTAATTCATGTTATGATATGTTATGCTCCTATCACCATATGGTATCATAGATCATGATCGAGGCATAAAACCAAACTTTGGAAAATTTATGATGTAATATCTAAAATGAAAACTGAAAACTTGCTTATTAAAATGAAATCCCTGCTCACCAATACACACACTCACACACACACACACACACACACAGAGAGAGAGAGAGAGAGAGATACAAACGTGAAAGAGGTCTAATCATGTTGACTTCAAGCAATTCTTCTTCTTCTTCTTCTTCTTCTTCTTCTTCTTCTTCTTCTTCTTCTTCTTCTTCTTCTTCTTCTTCTTCATTGCTGCTGTTGTTACTGCTGCTGTTGGTTTTGTTGAGTGCAATAAAAACCAAGACAAACAAAACCTGATAAGGAAATAAACTCAGTGGATTCTTTTATTTACTCAACACATTTTATATCCAGCACAAACCCAAGAAGTGAATCAAGGTTCCTTTTATTAATTCAAGTACAAAAGAGAAGAAACGGCATGGAAAACAGTGGTAACTGATCCCAGGCAGCAGAGCTGAATGGGAGCTGCCAGTGTTCGCCTGTAATGACAGTAATACATTTGTCGTCCTCGGTCTTCTGCAAGGAGGAAACAAAGCTGAAATGCTAGTTTTACTCGGGTTGACTTGATTACCTGCTTAATTCAGGAAGTTGCATTGTGACTATTGTAATAGATGCAAGTCAGGGTGGCAAGATAACTCGAGCAAAACAAACTGCTGTCGGTGCTGCGCAGCCACCTATTTTTATCCAAACAACTTGCGATTTTTGTTATCTCCTCCTGTTTGGTTGCTTATTCCCCAAGGAAACGATACAGAAGGCTCTTTTGACGACTCTGATTAGCTTGTTTGAAAGCTTCCTCTCCAGCACACAAACACACACACACACACACACACACACACACACACACACACACCCTATCCCACCCCTTTGCAAAATTCACCCTATCATAAATTTTGCATTACTTGGTGCACAATAATGCGACGTAAAATTAAATAAACAATTTAATTAATTTAATTAAAATTAAATATTAAACATATTGTGTACGAGGATCCCCGTGCCTTTGATTTAATTGGGCAGGAGTACCCAAAGCAGTTTGGGTAACAGTGAAAAATAATTAAAAACAACAAGTATGATCACCTCTGGGTATGAAGAAGAGTCGGGGAGCTTTCTCCTGAGAAAGGTTTACTTAATTAAAACTAAACTAATCTTGGAGAAAGAAGGGGTGGAGGGGGAAAACACTTGATAAGCATTTCATAATACAAATCATAATTCCCCCCTAAAAGTGATGTACACAGTCCTCCTACCTTGTATATGAAAAAAATTAGAGTGTTGCGTTCTGCCACAAGGTTCTCAATCACCACATGTGACAAACTGCGATAGGCAATACATTCAGCTGCCAAACCCTCTGCAGTGCTTAGATGGCCTTGATAAATGAATAGTTTTTAAAAAGACATAAAAGGTCTGTGGGCCTGAGAATTGCTACTCCCTCTCAAGTGTTCCTCCTTGCTTCGTATTGTTGTGGATGCGAGAGCAGGCAGAACAACGCCCTCGCCCTCACTCAGTCCTGCCCTCCTCCAGCCGCCGCCGTTTCTAAACTCACAGCATCCTCCAGTTCCAGTATAACAATATGAAAAAGCCAAGCTATGACTCACGCTGGCAGCAGGTGGGCCTTTTGGTTACATTTTCATACGCCAGGAAGAAAGCCTGCATTGAGCTTCCACAGGCAACCCGTAAAACATCTTTCATTCATAATACACCACATATTCTTTCCTGCACCTGAAGAAGGAGACAGGCTTGTTTATACACCGCCATCCTATCCCTACACAGCAGATGCCAAAAAGGCGTACATTTGTATACCGTTGGCAGTGAAAAAATCCAAACCTTATGAAGGATTTGGACACATCCCAGGGCAGCGCCCTCTCCAAGCCAGACATCAAGCAGACGGCTTTGAATTGCCGCACACACAACTGTCCTCCAATTGGCGTGCAAATGTTGACAGGTTTTACAGGCCATTTCAAAAACAAATGCCTTCTTTTAACACATTTGGCGGTAGCAACAATTGTGAGAGCCTATCGTAGCAACCGGCAAGGAATTGAATGTATATCGAAATATGTCCTAATTAACATTTTAGATGAATGTCTCAACATGAGCCAACATTTCTCCAGCTAGTTTTTTGAGTTGCTCTTTCTTTGAAGGGAGCTTTGATCCATAGGAATATACAAGTGAAGACCTGTGTCAATTCATGAAACATTTTTCCGTGGGTGTACCTTCTGTATGGCTATCCCTCCTTTATCTTTCCTTCCACACTCCTAATTCACACTACTTCAGAGCAAGTTAAGATGCACCTTTGCAGTTGCCATCTAACATTTCACCAACACTTCTGTAGTACAGCCCTGCTTTTAAAACAAATTGCTCCCAACACCAATGGGGGGGGGTCATTTTGTGCCTATCTTCCATTTGGACAGTTTTTCAACATTCTGGAGCATCTCAACAGCTAAGCCAAGGGGCTTCTTTCACTCAGCCAAATAGACAAATGTTAACAACAATAACCTTTGTGGTTAGGTTTTAAGGACTGTAGGGTGTTCTACAGCAGGTGGCAGTGCCAGCAACAGCAGCAAGAGTGGTGATGCAATGTGTGTGATGCAATATGATACAGGTCCATAGCTACTGTGTTTACGGGGTATCCCACCCAAATTTCTGCATGTTTACTCAGAAGTAAGTCCCACTGATCTTAAAGAGACACACCTCCAAGGAAGTATGGGTATTTATTTTTCTAGTGTTAATTTGATATAGAATGTATCTCCGTACAGAGAATGATAAGTATTCAAAATGAACCAATGTTGACTTTGATTAAATGGCCCACCATGTAATTTTGGAGTCTCACTTGACAGTTCCACATGGCCTTTTCTGTGCCAAGGAAGCCCAAAATAGATAAATGCAGGATTCATTTTCAAGTAAAACCACTAGGAAAACAAAAGAGGCAATGCAACTTCAACGGAAGCAGCTACATTAGACAGAAGCAAGGTAAACCTTTGACTGACTGGCTAGCTCTGTTCATTAAGTATCTAGAGGCTGGCAGCTCAATTCCCCACTGTGCATCCCAGAAGAAGACTGAAGTTTTGGGAAGTTGCTCAGTCCTGGGATGCCCCCAGAAGAAGGGAAGGTTGAACCCCTTCTGAGCACTTGCAAAACACTGAAAAGGCTCTCTGTATGTCAGAATTGACTTGATGGCACAAAACTATTATTAAGGTATCCTACAATCAGACACTGACCTTGGAAAAGGCTTCTTTTTTTTAATTGCAACCCTAAAGCCCTCTAGCTAGCACAGTCACTGTCTGAGTATTCTGGGAACTATAATCTGAAAAAGTAACTTCATCAAGTTCTGTCATTGCCCTCCACTCCTTACATTTTGCAACAGTAATGGCATGGCCTTACATTTATACTTCAAGGTAATCAAATTAAACATTCACAAACCGCATCAGCATTAAGCAAGTAACCTTTATACTGATATTAAAGTACAGCAGTACTAAGGCCATGTTGGGTGCAGAGTGCTGTACATAAATGGAACTTCAGATGCCCTTGAGTTTCTGCTGCAGACATTTATATGCCTGGATGGGCAAGCCAGTTTCCCTTCAGAACTGGCTTGCATATTAGCCATGCCAGCAGATGCCATATGCTTCAAAGGAACCACCCACTGTGTGACCTGTTTTTCCCTGTGCCTGGACACAATACTGTAAATGCAGAGTCACATCCTCTGTTAATCATTCTGGATGATTTTGAGATCCTTGTGATTTTTCAGCTGGAAAAGATGCAGTGATATTAGAAGAATGTCACAGACTTGATGCTGATGTGCCAAATATTTATTTATTTTATTTATTTATTTTAGAGTATTTTTACCCTGCCTTTCTCCTTGGAAAAGGACCCAAGGCAGCTTACAGTAATGAGGGATAATATACAGTCCAGTACAATTAAGACATGTTGAAGTAACTGAGAACAAGAAATTGAGGGACATCTTACAGCAATAATAGACAACATTACATTAAAGCAACATGGTTATAAGTAGTCATGCTATTGGGTTATAGAAGGGATATGATTGGCATGTTTTGGAATAGAAATAATTATCCAGGTAAGATCAAGGTATTGCTGGTTGGGATACTGATGATCCATACTGTAATTAAACTGTATACCACCCAGAGACCGCCTGAAGTGGTATGGGGCGGTATATAAGCAGGACATTTTGCTTTTTGCTTTGCTTTTGCACTGCACTCCCCCTGAAACCATTTGGTAATGCTCCTGGACCAGAGCTAGATAAAGGGTTCTCTCTCTCTCTCTCTCTCTCTCTCTGAACCTTTTTCAAAAACTTTCAGAAACCTTGCATTCCATTCCACAGTTCTGGAGAGCCTACTCCAAACTAGAAATGTCCAGAGGGGTGCCATGTTTTGTCACTTGCAGCAAAAACAACCAGCAGCCTTGTGCACTAACCTATTTTTAGTTGATGTAAACTTTCCTAGGCTGTAGGCTACTTCTTCAGATGTAACTAGAGAAACGGGATACAAACTGTGAAAGTTTATGTCACATAAACTTGTTCATCTTTAAGATGCCACAAAACTCTTCCTTGTTATACTTCAGTGAAACAGTCCTTCTTCCCAGTGCTATACGGCATCCTTCAACAATGTGACAATGACAGCCAGAAATGCTTTTAACCGGCTTTGCCTTGTTTACTTGATGAACTCTTTTTAATGTACAGAAATCAAACCCATAGAAGTCTCCATCATTTTAGGCTTACTGTAATAACTCTATATGGAGCTGCCATTGTAGACTGGAAATGTCAATGGATTCAGAAATGCTACCGATGGGGTTTTGTCTGGGTCAGCTGCAAAGTGGATCAGATTATGTACATCATCTATCATGTCCATTGGTACCTATGCTATTCAGGACTCAACTGAAGATGTTAGCTTTGGCTTTTCATGTCCAAAGGACATTTTTGGTGGTAGAATGCAACACATAGAAAATTCTGCTACAATAGACCCATCTGGATACCTCCATTTAACTAGGTTCTTAACTACTTTTAAGTGGGCTTTTTTCTGGCAAGTGTTGAATTACTTAGGGCCATCATTTGGTTGTCTTATCTGTTGTTTGTAGACATGTTTTAATGATACTGCTTTATTTCTGGTGCCTGCTGTTGTGAGTTTTTCCTAATTTAAAATTTTTCTTCTATTCTTATTGTCACCTTGAATAAGGCATGGCACAGAAAACTGGGATATAAATATTATAATCAATCAATAAAAGTAATGGACCCCCCCCATGGAAAGCTAGGCTGGGTCCCATATTTGCTGTCCTTCCATAAGCAAAGACCTTCATCTTCAGACAGGCTTTTCCTTAGTGACTGGGGGTTTGAGGGGGGTTATTAAATGGATAGTGCTCTTTGTTTTAATATTGAACGGTTTGCTATTTTAATATAACACTTGTTTAATTCTTTTTAAATATTCATCTACTTTGAATTTTTAGCTTTTTGTAAATATTGTCTTTTTAATTATGTAAGCCACCTTGGGTCCTTTTTAAGGAGAAAGGCAGGACACAAATGTTTTAAATTTTTAAGAAAAGATTTGAATTTTTAAAGTAGGAGATCATAGAGGATTTACAATACCAGGGTCAAAATTGAGTCCATCTTAAACTGTGCCACTAAAATCACATATAAAACATGTACTCTGTGTGTCCAAAGCTTAGTGGAGGTTGACATTCAAATGCCAGTGTCAGTATATGGTGTGAGGAAATCCCAGATGGACTGGAGTGTCTGACTATCTTTTGTAAGTTTTCTCAAAGTCCCTTTCTGACATATTTCTGGTCAACCCACCCAACATTCAACTGCATTCCAGAATGCCCAGATGTTTTAATTGCTATAGAGGGGGGCAGGTTGGATCGTCCCTGACTAAAACCATTGAAGCAAGAAAGCAGATTAGCTTCCCCTTCCAAGTCCTGTCCTTTACTTCCTCCAATGTAAATAGACAGTGAGCAGTTGTAGCAACAGCGAAAAATGAGGAGAGGTACCATGGCTTTGAGAGTGAGCAAAAGTCTTTCTCCCATTGTGGGCGGCTTATGAACTGACCTCACCCCAAAATCTCATGGGGGACTACTCCCCTGCTCTGGGAGCCTCAGCTTGTTGATGTCTGGAGAGAAAATACACACAGGGTTTATCACATACCCAGCCAAAGTGTAATAAATACACATGCGTTGTCATCCTCATCCTGACACACACCTTCCCCTGGTATAATCTGAGGGGGAATCTATGCAAAGGTGGAGGCTTTCTGTGCCACAGGAATTTCACCATAACCGGACAGGAGCAGAGGCTGTTCCATGGCATTTTTTCAATTTTTAATGTATTAGTCAGAAAACCCTACAGGGCAGCAGTGGGCATGTTTTATCTTGTGGCCAATCAGGGCAGCCCTGGGCATTCCTCTTCATTCTGTTGCGATTGGAATTCCCTTCGACATCATATTTGTGTTTCCAAATGTCTGCCGAAAACTCAAAGAGAACTGATAGGAGACTGTTGATGAATTTGGAAGCAAAATGAAGGAAGGTGCACAGAATATAGTGTTTTCCTTATATTTTTCCTTATGGAAAACACCCATAAAGGAAATGCAAAAGACAACAACAGGATAAAGAGTGCTATCTAGAATTCCCACTTATCCCACATAGCTATAATATGCCTGTTCGCATACAGAATGCTGAGCGATATTGCAGTCCCTGAAGGACCTGGCATACAATCCTTTCTTCTTCTATCCATGCTTAACAAATATCTGACATTATGCTATCCATAGTATGTTTCTCCCAGGGCTTAAGAAAGCTCCTTTATAAGGTTGCATTCCCTGTAGGGCCATCTAGCATGGCCATGGACCGTCCCAACCAGTGTACCTTTGGAGAGGTAAGTTAAAAAAGAAACATTTCTTAATTATGTGTTGGGGGGGGTGTAACAGATTCCTCAAGCACATATCTGTAAATGAATTCTGATTATCATTGCTTAGGCCACTGCAACATTGAACTGCTTTTCTGAATGTTCTGTGCAATCTGCCTAAGGTTATCTACCTTACAGTACAAAATGTCAGACGCATAAGGAGCATCTAAAGTAGAGTAACACGGAGAAGATTCCAGTTAAATAGGTGCTCTTGAGGTAATATATTGGCAATCCTGTAAATATATACCCTAGTCATTCTCCCCCATATTTCCACATTAAATTATTCTCCTGGTATCCCTTCTTTTAACACCATTGATGGAAAATGTTGTTTCTAACACATGCACAACACATTGTCCTTTGGAGTTGACTGCCTGTCATGACTGCATACATGTTGGGTTCTTTAGAGCTACCTTCAGGTTGCCTTTTGAGCCCACTGAGGCTGGGAACATTTGCTTCCACTGTGGACTGGATACTAATAAAAGACTAGCAACTGGCATTCTGTGCACACCTTGCATTGCTGCCACCCACCCTGCGGCTGCCATCATGAAGTCAACACACCCACCCTCTCCGAAAACCATTTTGGACCTTTATATCTGTCTTAATGGGGGAGGCAAATATGATAACGTTTGTGTTTTCCCTGTTCACTTTGCCCTGACCTCAAGTCCCTTCTATTGTGGTTCCGCATTTACTATGCAATACAGTGGACCCTCATATAACAAACAGTTTGTACAGTATAACATAAAATCTGTACAGGATAAAAAAATGTGGAGATAGGGGAAATTTGCTTAACAGAATCGCCTATGGGGCAAATCCGTGCAACATATAAATGGTCGCAGTTAGGGATTACTCCATTTTCAATGCATTCCTATGGGAAATTTGTATAAAGGGAAATTTGCTTAACAGAGTTTCATTTGGAACAAATTAATTCCTTTATACTAGGTACCTCTCTGTGTGTGTATGTGTGTAGGCTAGCACATAGTGATGACATTTGCAAAAGGGAAGAAGAAAGAACCATGAGAAGATTACTCTTGAAAGGAATAATTCTTCCAGTTCAAAATGGCAAAAACAACATTTAGAAGAGCTAGCTGAGCAGAGAGGAAATAATGCAGTGATTTCCAAGTGAAATGCTTCTAAACAATATTTCAGATTGGATTAATTGTTGCATGTGAGTGCATATGACAGAAATGCATGCAAGGAAGTCTTGGTTCCAAGAGGCAACAGAAATCTGGCGAATGCTTGCATACCCAATTGCTCTCAATGTCATGTTCCTGCTACAGCAAAAAATCAAAAATGTGATTTTGATTCTTTGGATCAGGGTTGCAGGCCTGCAGTTCCCTGAATCCCTTTGATAAGGGATGGAGAAACTGGAGAACATGATGGGATTTGGATCTTGTTGGGAGCCCAAATCCCATCATCTCTGTTCCATTAGCTGGAGGTCTTAAAGACTAAGAGCACCTGGAGGGTGGTAAATATTTTCCACTTGTGCGTTAGATGGGAGTGAAAAAACTATCACGGATTTCATTAGAAGCAATATGGGAAGGTGAATGTATGGCTATTTAAAACACACACACAATACATGAAAGGGATGGCTGAGCAGGTCAGCTTGTGGTGTGCAGGAATCAACTCAAATGTCATTCTTCAAGAGGAGGCCAGGACTGCAGTCCTGGCTGGAAGAACTGTTGAGAAGACAACATCGCATAAAAGCTGAAAATGAAGATAGCATTTGGGTGAGGCAGGCAAAGGCCAATTTAAAGTGATTCAGCACATTGCTGTCTATAGGATGACTCACAGGAGTGAGTGCAGCTGCGTCTGAACAAGCCCATTATGGTTATCAGTCAAAGAGTGGCATAATTGCAATTGCTTGAGCATGAAAACCAAAAGGCTATAAACTCCTCAACCACTGCCAAGATTTCCACTTACAGAACGGATCCAATACATTTGTTTGATTTTGCTGAAATATCTGCTGCAAATTTGATGTTCATATTATGCTAGCATTGGCACTGGCATTGGCTGGCATCGTTCCAATGGATGCTTATCATTTATTTGATGTAATAGCATGAAATATAGTAACCAGCCATATATTAGGTGTTAGGTAGGTTTGTCTGGGATAAGCATTTTGCTGGCTTTTCAAGTTTTTTTTTGGGGGGGGGTGTCTTTTTTCTTATTTAATTACAGCTCATTGCAGTCCACTAATAAAACAAACAGCAATAGAAGTTTTACCTGAAGAAGATATTCATGGTGAGGGAAACTTCTCAGATGGGAAGAGAGGGACCCCTGCACGTCCAGCTGAGAGGATGGAGAAGCCCGGGGAGAAAGGGGAACCTGAGAGAGATGCCTTCCTTGAAGTTTGAAGGGCGGGACGCCTGGGCTAAGACTGAACCCTCACATCCATTTAGAAAGAACATTGGCTGTTGTTTTCCATGTTTCAACCACTTCCAGAAAATATTTCCAAGGCAATCATTTTTGAGCCTCAGTGATTTCAACAGGGGAAACACAAACCTGTGATCAACTCCACTCGTCCTACAACGGCATCTCTAAGCTTGGCAAATTATCTTATAGTGGCCTGAATTGTTCCGTGCACGGAAGAGCAATCATGTGATGTCTATGGCCAGGCAAGAAGGGAGGTCATGGCAGAATACTTTCGGGGGGGGGGGGGGGTGTCACCCCATCCCCCATGCATGGTGGTGCTGAATTACACACACCTATAATTCCTTCAATTTCTGAAGATCAGCTTTTACATCTGTTGCAGACAGGTCCATACATAATCACTTTTATCCTGCATGGTATTAAGATGTATGAAAAGGCTAAAGCAGTCTACAAAGTTAGAAGAACAAAAAAAACCCCAACTGAACTGCATTAAATCCATGTCAGGTAGACTTGAATGTATCAGCAGAACACTATGGAATGGAGAAAGCAGAAGATCACTTGTAAAGGGCCGGTAGCAAAGCTGGGAAGCATCCATTTTTAGACCACAACTCTCAGAAAGGATAATGGGAATTCTAGAAGTTGCAATGAAAAAGGGCTTTCCCCTAACCTCTTGTCCATAATTATGAACCTTTTAAGCTCAAAATATATGAATCAATATCCATTAAATATATAGAAACTGAAAATGGCAGGGTTAATTGTTTGATGAGTCATTGTAAAGGAATGTGGTTATCCCCTTGCATTTCTTTACTGCAATTAAAATTATTCAAATGTTATGAGTTTAGCATAATGATGATCAAATGGGAGACTCTAATGATCCTGGAGCAAAATGTAAGCCTGAGAAACATATGAAGACTTCCTCTCATGCGTCATCTGTCCTTCATTTGCAGAGTTACAAATGACCAATTTTGAGGGACCCTCATATATTCAAAGCCTAAGGGACACAATAGTACTAGTATTGTTTCTGAGATTATAGAGAACTAGCAGCTTTCTTTATTCCATTCTGATGCTTCTGGTTGCACCGTCTTGTGAATATCAGTCACTATTTGTACACAACCCCTAAACACCGCCGCAAATGGCTCCCAGCTCCGGAGCTTAAAATTGTTTCCCCACCAGCTCCGGAGTTTACAGAAAATTAAGTGTGGCCACGCCCACCTAAGCGCGTCCCAGCGCACTTTTCAGGTACCTGCTCTTGGAGGGTGAAAAATCCCAGATCCGGATGTAAAGGAGTGAGTGCCCGGCTCTCCTCGCTTCTGTTTGTTGTTGTTTTTGCCTTCCGCCCCTTTAAGAGAAGGAATCAGGACGACGGGGAGGCTTGGACCGGCAAACGGAGGTGAGCCTGCATTCTTTTGTCCCCTTTTTTTCTCCCTCCCCTCACGCAGACAGGATCAAGGAAGTGCGGAGGGGTGGGGACGCAGGAAGAGCAACGAACCCCAGATGGTTGTCTCAAACTGTAGTTTAAAATCATCTGTATCAGAGTTTGGATAACATATTTGCACCTTCTTGTCTTTCTAAAAATATGACCCCAAAAAGTGAATACGAGAAATTAGAAGGTGAGAACAAGCAAGTTAGAACTTAACTGAAGCTAAGACTTTAGAAAGTGACTTTCTGGATTAGAATTCTTAGAATCCTTCAGCCAGCACAGAACTGCAATTCTGGCTGCAGTGCCCTGTTTAGTAGACTATGTGCTGGGTCAGATACTGGATCATGGATATCACAGTCAGTGTGCATTTGGAATAGAAACCAGGCATGCCCTGATAAAAGTATCGCTATTCATCCCCAAAATTTAAAAGAAAATTCAGATAACATGTATGATACTTGTGCTACCTCAAACCCATACTGCTTATCTGTAGTCTTTGTAGGGGTGCGATTCGATGAACGCCTTTACACATCTATCAGATGTGGATCAATTGTGTATTCCTGCACACCGTTAAAAGGCCATGTAAAGTCTCGCAAGACTTAAGCCCTACAGAGTGTTGCTCAAATCTCTTTTCAGATTCCCCCCAAATCTGTCCCTGTGTTTTTAAGTATCTTGGCTCCGTGGGAGTCAAGCTGGGTTTTAAAATGTTGTAGAAAGATGAAGTGGGGGGCTTAGAACATAAGAACATAAGACCAGCCTTGCTGGAACAGGCCACAGCCCATCCAGTCCAGCATTCTGTATCACACAGTGCCTCACCATCTGCTTCAGGATATTCCCAAGCAGATGTCTTCACCTGCTTATGATTCCCCACAAATGGCACTGAGAGATATCCTGCCTATCTCTCCAACCCAGAGGTTGTCCTTAGGCATCCATAATGATAGCCATTGATACCCTTGTTCTCCATAAACTTGTCTAATCGTTTCTTAAAGCTGTCAAGGCTGACAGCTGTCACCACTTCTTCTGGCAGATCTAGCACCCAAAAGTTTAATGGAGTGCCTCCTAGTTCTAGTGTTGTGCGATAGGGAAAATAGCTTTTCCTTATGTACTTTGTCCAAACTGTGTATGATTTTATAAACTTCAATCAGGTCACCTCTTAGG
>JAHTLZ010003547.1:5536571-5547109 GCA_023846285.1 Phrynocephalus versicolor | reverse complement strand
TATTATTATTATTATTATTATTATTATTATTATTATTATTATTATTAACCACACAGCTATCTACGCTGGATTTTGTATTACCAATCACTAGTCGAACGCTTCCCAAGCATTTAGGACTCAGTGATGTATCGGCGAATTATGCAAGCAGATCGCAGTAAGGCAGCTTTCTGCATCTGATTGATGGTGACTTTGTCAACTCCAATTTCTTCTAAATACCTGCTTAGTTCTTTAGGCATCGCACCCAGCGTGCCGATTACCACTGGGACCACCTGTACCGGTTTATGCCAGAGTCTCTGAAGTTCAATTTTCAGATCCTGATATCAGGTAATTTTTTCAAGTTGTTTCTCAGTGACTCTACTATCACCTGGTATGGCAACGTCAATGATCCACACTTTTTTCTTCTCCACAATCACAGTATCCGGGGTATTATGCTCCAAAACCCTGTCTGTCTGTATTCAGAAGTCCCAAAGTAATTTTGCATGCTCATTTTCAGTCATTTTTTCAGGCTTATGATCCCACCAGTTCTTTGCTACGGGCAGATCATAGTTCTGACACAAATTCCAGTGGACCATTTGAGCAACTACATTATGATGCTGTTTGTAATCAGTCTGAGCACGATCATGATAATGATGATGATGATCATCATCATCATCATCATCATCATCATCTCAGAATTTTATTTTATTTGGACACACACAGAGAGAGATAGAGAGATGAAGCCGTTCTTGTTTCTTTCTGTTTCACATCTGTTCCTTACTCTGCAGCTTGCCTAACTGCCCACACTTCCTCATCTGAAAAGGGCTTGTGAATTACACTGTGCCATCTCTCCCTGGGTATCATTTGTCCTGTAGTGAACAAAGGGGCACTGGCTGCCTCCCACCTCAGAGAGGGATGTAAAATGGAAGACAAAATATGCATGCATGCAGTTCTCACCCACCTTGTGAGTCAGGTAAGCTGAGAAATCTGGATGTCACCCATAAGAAAGTCTCTGAAATTTATCCCCCTTTTTGACAATCTTTTCAAAGGAAATCTATTCTCTATCGGCTTGACTGAGAATGGTCAAAATTGTCAAGGGAGAAATCTTCATGAGCATTAAGGGCAATACTGGAATCCATCTACATTTGTAACTTTTTAATTGAATAGACATTTTGTTTTTACAGCAGTGAAGGCCATCTCTATCTAACAAGTTATGATGGAAAAGTGGAAAATAAATGTTCGTAGTCTGACAGGAATAAAGAGGAAATTGTGTTAGAATCTCATTGAAAGCAACAAGACAAGATAATAACTTGTGACTAAAGTGAACAGGACCCGTTAATCCCCCAAAATTAAGTCTTGTTAACTTTCTTTGGATTTTGTTTTTTAACATACAAGTGGTACCTTGTATAAAGGAATTAATTCGTTCCAAATGAAATTATTTTAATCAATTTTTCCTTTATACAAATCCCCACAGGAATGCATTGAAAACGGAATGATCCCATTTTATGTTGTACGGATTCTCCCCATAGTTGATTATGTTAAGAAAATTTCCCCTATCTCCGGCATTTTTATGTTGTACAAATTTTACATTATACAAGCTGTTTGTTATACAAGGGTGCACTGTACTTACCTAGTAGGTTCATTAGTCCCTGTCAGTGGGCCTCATTAAATGCCGAGTGTTGCATCCTTTCAAAGTTGTATCAGTTCTATAGCAATTTTTCCTTGGGGGAATGCAGATAATTCTGTGGTTGTTTAAAATTCATTTATTCATTCATTCGTTTAACTATTTTCATTTCATTCTACAGTATTTCTAGCCATCTCCTATAAAAGCTGTGTTCTGGGGGCAGGAAATGCTATAAACATGCAAAAAGCAAAACACACATAATACAGTGGTGCCTCGGATAACGACGGTAATTCGTTCTCCAAGGTTAGTTGTTATCCGAAACACGTCGTTATCCGAAATGCAGTTTCCCATAGGAATGAATAGGAAACCACTTAATCCGTTGTGGAGCCTAGGAAAAAGGCACAGACACCTGTTTTTTGCTCAAAACTCTTTAACAAGTGCACTTTAAAGGTACAGATGCAATGCCACCTGGGATAACTTTTTTACTGATGCATGCTGGAAATTCATTATCTGAGGCAGTCCATAGGGAAAATTCGTTGTCCAAGGCAGCCCATAGGAAGATTCGTTATCCAAGGCAGCCCATAGAGAAAATTCATTCTCCAAGGCAGAACTATACCTAGGAATTGCAATTCGTTATCTGAGGCAGCCCATAAGGAAAATTCGTTATCAGAGGCAGCCCTATACCTGGAAATTTGCAGTTGTTATCCGAATTATTCGTTATCCGGGGCAGTTGTTATCCGAGGTACCACTGTATGTCCCTAACAAAAAGCAGAACTAAAATAGAAAGCAATTGGGTGTCTCCAATCCCCAGTGGGACAAAGAAGTAAGAAACCACAAAATAATACAAAGTCTGGCGCCATGACAGCACACTGCAGTAGTCAGGATGTGAGCAGAGCATGGACAACATGGGTCCCCTTGGCAAGAAAAGAAATATTTAAACTTTCAGTCAGGTGAACAGATCAAGGGAGAAGATTTCAGTGCTGTGTGACCACAGGCTAAATGACCTTCATTCCAGGAAGCCAGGTGGGTGAGATGATCACAGATCTTTCTCAAGTAATTTCAGGGTTCTGCACGTAATTCTTGCCATAACTTGATCTCAGGCCATGCAGGGCCTCAGACACTACACCTAGCACTTTTGGATTACACCACAAATATCTCAAAAGGTCATTGTTAACTCCTTCAAAACTAGCTGGTTGTGTTCTGCTAAACCCTTGACACTGAACAGCATACTCGCTGAATTTTGAACTCATTGTAGTTGCCAAGAGTTCACTAGAGTCCTCCAAGATGCAACACATTTCAATACTCAAGATGTGAGTAGGGTAAGAACAAATACAGTAGTACCTCGTAAGATGAATGCCCCATAATACGAAAAACTCGTAAGATGAATGAAATTTCCGGGAATAGGAACACCTCACAAGATAAATTTGATGCATTCCTATGGGAGACGCATTAAACCGTGTTTTGCAGGATCAATTTTTTGTAAAATGAATTGACCCCATAAAACAAATTAAATTCGTCTTAAGAGGCACTACTTGTAGATCCCTTTTGCAGAAACACCTACTTGCCGAAAAGATTCTCCCAAAGCATATTAACCTGGCAAAAACCACTTTATCTCCTTGATTGGGATGGGGAGGTCATACACAGCTTAAATTCATGATTTCGTGATTCAGCCATGAAACCAATTCAGACCTCTAAAGTAACAGCACTACCAACAATGCTCAAATAATTCAATAAAGGCAATGTCACATAGCCGCAAAGCATCAGATTTATACACATGAGGGCATTTTGGGACCAAAGATTTTTAGGTATTATCTATTAAAAACTGGCTTGGGAATAAGCTTAGAAATGCCGTGGAACTTGCTCCCAAAAAAGTAAATGCATGGTGGCATTTGGAGTCTCACAAGTCAAGCTGGCTACCTACTACCAATACCTCCATTTTAAAGTTTCAGTTGGCCTTCTTGAGGAGGAACCTCAATAATGCTCCTTCAAGACAGTCTGGACTGCTCACTTTCTTTTAATGAGGCTTTATGTCTTCCTGGGACCAACCTACCAAGTCTAATGGGATGAGGAAAATAAAGGTTTAATAAAGAGTTAATACACCATATTTCTCACAGCTCCTTGTCCACATTCTCATTCCACAAAAAACTAGGATTCATCCCTATAAAAGTGTCTGCATAGTTCCCTAGTGGTATTAAGTGACTGAACACCTATAATTGTGGTATCCAAGTCATAATGGATATGAATGTTGTTATCCTCCAAGTGCCTAGTTATCAAGATGCCCTTTGTCCCTATTCGCAGAACCATAATCTCCAAAGTCCTCTAGTGAGGAAAGGACCAATATGTCCTGTAGAATTAAGCCACTACATGAAGAAAGTACTCCAAAATTATCTGCTTGTTTATGCAACACTGGAACCTACCAATCTATTGCTAGATAGAACCCTTTTGTGGCAATTTGAGAAAATAGCTATGATTACATTTTTGATAGGAACAAAAAAGTATTATTATGCCATTAAGAGCAATAAATTTATTTCACAGCTATTGTTTGGTTGAGCTATAAACATGGCTGTTGATCAGGTGTTCCTGGCTTGGTTTTTACTTCTCCCTCTGGTAAAAGAACTTAGGTTTGACATTGTGTGCCTTCATGGATTGAGGCCCACACCTTCATGTGCACCCTTCAAATCAATGTCGGCAAGAACACGGTTCTACTGATGAGCTCATAGATCACATAAATCCTGAAACTTCTTTCTTTTGATCAGTGAGTGTTTGTCTTGATCAGAATTGGGACTGGGATTTAACAAGATTGGTGAAGGAGTTTGGTTTTTATCTCCTGCTCAAGAAACTGTGCATAAATTCAACAATAGTATAGAGTCCATTTCACTCACTTGGCAACTACAAGACTGAAGGTGGCATGAAACTAACATTTGGCTGGGGTCCCCAGGAAATATTAATTCTTTCATGACTGATACACATAATTTTAAACACTTCTTTCTCACACCAACCCTGTCTGTTGACTGGAATCTTGTGGGTTATATATGCTCGCATTAACCGCAATAGTGTAAATCACAGGCAGATTACAGTTTGTATTCTTCATTCCACACCAGCTTTGGTATGTGATGAGCATAAGTGTCAACTTGTTAACTAGTGGCAATTCACCACAGAGATTTACACCGTAGCACTTAGCTGGCATGAATAACTAAATGGATTCTGCCCCCTTTTTTTCTAGGATATACTTCATGCATTTGAAATAATGGGTGGGTTTTTTTTCCTCCTTAAACCTAAAGAGTCTGGTGTGAGAAGGTGCCCAAAAATACTGGAGATAAACTGGACATAATGTTGAAGACCTCTAAGGTGATTAGAATATCAAGTTGGAAAGAAGGGAACCCTTCCTTTCTCTTCAGTTTCTGGTTGTGTTACCACAGCATTGTTCAGGAGGGGTTCAAAGAACCGGCTGTCTCTTTAAACGCTTGAACATTGCCAATAAAGATCTTGCAAGCTACACAGTTTATCTTAACATTAATCACATTTAACAAGGCACTTATGAAAGCCAAGAAAGCACAGAACTAAAATTGTTTGAGGCTTTGCCTTCAACTTATTGTAATGAAGAACTGTCAAACATTTATGATGGATTTACTGCAAGGGGCTTAAAAGATATTTTGTTCCTTTGAAGAGTTGTCTCTCTCATGTTCTGAGTGACATCCCAAGCTCTTCCTCCCATTTTTCATTGCATTACACCTCAACATAATAGCAAAGGTCTTGGCATAGGCGAGCTGGGCTGCTTTTTGGGGGGTCGGTCGCCTAGATGCTTTTTCTTGCACCATATTTCCTTTCAGTGCCAGTTTGGTTTAACTAGAGAAACATTTTTCATAGAAGCAGGACAGACAATACAATCTGTTTGACAAACATATATTCATTTGGCTTCACAAGGTGTCTCTATTTGAAAAGAGAGAGAGAGAGAGAGAGAGAGAGAGAGAGAGAGCACAGCACCTAAATGCCGTGTGCATTTACTGTACATTCTGTGCAGTATAAAAGTGGCATTTCTTCTCAGCTCTGTGGAATACTCATTCTAACAGGGAAGACCCTTGCTCCTCCCTCTGTTCCTCTGCTGCTTTATATTACCAGCATCATAGCTTCACATCTAAGTATGTATTCTCTCTTACTAGTGAATGCAATTATAGGCTTGCATTTAAACATCTGGCATCTTATTATATTTTAAAGACGTGAAAGGAAACATTTCGATAAACTATCAATGAGAGTTAAGGGGAATGTGATGGTAATGGTGTTTGGATGACAATCATGAACCCGGCTTACTTCTGAAAAACCAGCTGACATGAGAAAGAGGTTTTGGCCAGAGATGCAATCTATACTTGGTCAATTTCAGATCAGGAGCAGGAGAACAAGGAGAAGGAAATGACGAGTGGTCACTGTACCTCGGAATAGTCTAAGGATGTGATCTTATGCATCCAAGCACAATAACCTTGAATTAAGCTCAGGTTACAACAAGCAAGAGTAAATAAGCTTGTGCTGTAAGGGCATTAATGGTTTAGTAGACCCTACTTTCTGGCAATAAAGCCCAGAGTAGCTGGAAGTGGTTTTATTATTACTATTCTCTTAACATCACTGGAATTATTTTGACATAAAAATCTCTCTCTCTTCTCCCCCCCCTCCCATTCCTAATTGGAATAGAGACCAGACCAATAGCTTTGATGAACTAAGCTGGGCTTTGCCAGTGTCGAACAAGTTCCAATAACATGTTTAAAACACACAGGCAGACACCACATATACATAAAAGGGGAAATGCTGTCCTTCATAAATGGAAAGCCAGGCTCAGATATTGGATGCTCTCTGGTCTTGTGGTAAAGGCTTCATCTCTAGCTTTCCACCCATGGAAACCGCCAGGAGCAGATGTTAGAGGGGAAAGCTTTCTCTTTCAGTTGTGATGGCATTGGACTGCCTGGGCCAGTCTTCTCCACCTTGCTGCCCTCAGGGTGTACCGCACTTCATCATTCCATACAGGATGGGGATGGTGGGCTTTGTAGTGCAACGCGTGGGGTGAGCCGCCCTGAAGACAAGCAAGGCCAGGCCAAGGCTCGGCGGGTGATTGATTTCTCTAGGATTCGGATGGGCGCGGCGCCTTCTGGGGAGTAAGCCCTCTCAAAGGCATTTGGGGTTTAAGAGGGGGCAGGTATGCCCCGATCCACCCTTCCAGGAATGCAAGTCGCAGAAGCAGCCTGAAGCCCTGGCGTCCACCGGTTGGGAAATGGCTGCCACTAGTCACGCGGTGCCCCACCAGGAGGGCTTGACAAATCAGCTCTGGCTTCCTTGCTTGTAGCCGCCTCACCCGTGACCGCAACCGAGAGAAGCAGGAAGCCAGTGTGTCTTTGGCCCAGCCCCCCCCCTTGTGTTCCTCCTCCTTAGAACGCGGACGGGGGTGGGATGGATGGGGTGGAGACACCGCCATTTCTTTAAAAAACGCAGGGAGCTTTAGGGGACGAGGTGGAGGGCCACTGTTATTCCCACCTCCCTTTTGCGGTCTTCTGCAAGGGCTTATGAAATTCCCACTGGCCTTGACGCCAGGAAAGAAAGCTCTCGGGCCTTGCCCAGCGGAAGGAAAGGGAGGTGGCTCGGGTCAACCCGCCGTATCTCCCGCAGCCGCGGCTCCCTCCGTGGGCTCCCTAAGTCCTTCCCTTCCCTTCCCTTCTTGCAAAGAGGGCGAACCTCGGAGCGGTCTTCTCGCCCCCTCTGGTTTGTCTCAACCCAGTTTCTCCCTCCCGTGTTCCTGAATTTGGACTAGGTCGTTCCTCTCCCGAAACGATCCCTGAGACCGGCCAGGAGACGGGGGAGGGCTGTCCCCTACCCCCGACGGTTCTCTTGAAAGGAGCCTCATAGCTTTTGGTCAGGAGTCTCCCTCTACCCCCCCCCCCAAAAAAAACCCACGACAGCACCCCATTCTCTCACGGGAAATGATTCCAGACCCAAGCAGCGGCTCGGAGGAGAGCGCTGGACACCCGAGAAATGAAATAAATGACTCCACCGTATGGACAGAAATATCTGGGTCAGCTGCTCTTGGTTTTTCCACCCACACACCCCAGATATGATGGTCTAGGCACGGACAAGAACGAAAGAAACCAGCGCCCGTCCAGGGTCGTTTTTTAACTCAGGCCCGGGATAAATTCCCCCTGGGAGAAAAGGGACCAACCTGTGTTGGAACAACAAAACTCCCATCAACTCAAAAGGCGACTGAGATGGTCCTGGCTTTAAAACGAAGATTTTTCCACCCATATGGACCATGGAACAAACAAGGCCTTGTAAAAGTCCATCATCCTTTCTCTTGCTTCGGGGATCAATCCCTCTTCCTCGTAGGGGTTGCGGGGGAGATGATTAAAGAACAGTTTTCTTTTAGAAGGTCGGTGCGCTGGCAGGCACGCCCTCGAAAGCAGGCTCCAACGGAGTTCAATGGGTTTTATTTTCCGTATTTCCAAGGCCGATAGCTTGTGAGATCGAGGCTTTACCGGCTATATTTGTTTTGCTACCTGTGTGCATCAGCCTCTCCTCCCCTGCCGCCGCCGCCTTTCATCCCGATCTTTTGGCTCCCTGTCTTGGGGTCCCGCTCTAAGAGCTGGGTGGTGGTGGTGGTGGTTTAATTCTTCCTAGGGATCAGGGGCAGGGGAAGGTCAGGCAGAAAACCCCTTTCCCCGAGAATCCTCCGGTGCCAGGAGGGAAGGGCGGCTGAGCACAGAGGGGTTTTCGCTTGGCGCATATGGGACCGAGAGGGGCTTAAATCCCAAGAAGGAAAAGGCGTCGTAAAAACACAGCCTGCCAAATTGTAACCCATCGCCCAACAACACCCCCAGCGCTTCTCATTCTAAAATTACACCGTCACACCTACCTGCTAGAAAGTGGCGCTGACGGTTCCGCTACGTTCTCCAGACGCCAAATATTGTACCTCGAACTCGGAAATCATCATTATTTAAAAGTAAAAGAATTTAAAACCGCCGAACAGTATTAGTTATGCACGGCGGGGTTTGTTATAGTTTTGTTGACTTGCTGCTTAATACCAAGGACGGCCTCCCAGCTCACGTCGGTCCGCATTTCGGACTACCCTGAGGGAGACGCTGGCACCAAAAAAATATATTAATTAATTTTAAAAAAAAAACTTCTCACTAAAGCACTAAAGGGATCTTCTTGAGGGCCACTTTGTTTCCGCGAAAAATCACTAAGCGCTCTGCTATGTAAGCCGAAAACTCTTTTCTGGCCTCTGGGCACTTCTTCTACTTTAGCCCGGCCTCCTTTAGAGTGATCAAAAGTTAGATTGCGCAAAGAAAGAAAGAAAGAAAGAAAGAAAGAAAGAAAGAAAGAAAGAAAAGTTGAGTTCTTTTAAGTTTAGGACAAAGTGTCGGGATCGGGTCGTTCTGTCTCGTGAAATAAAAGATGGGCTCACCTGGTCAGATCCCAGAGCTAACCGGCTTTCCCAGTTCCGCCAAAGTCTGGCCTCTCGAGCTTACTCAACCGAGAGGAAGCTCCTTGATTAGCCAAGTTTACATACATTCTTTAAAGCCTCCTTTAGGCCGTTGATTTAGGGGCCGAAACGAACAGCTTCCCTCGCTCTCGCTCTCTCGCTTTTCTTCTCTTTTCCCCCCCTTCTTCCACCACTCCCCCCACCACCCCTGGCATTTCCACGACCAAGGAGAAAATTCTCATTTAAATCTTCTGCTTTTGGCCTAACCGTCGAGAAGGACATGTCAGGGATTTCTTTCGGCCTGGGATAGAGACGGGGAGATGGCTCAAACTTCTCTCATCCTCTCCTGCGCAGGAGCCGTCCTCAAAGCCTGGCGGAATTCCATCTGACAAACTCCTTTTAAAATCACCTCTTCCTCTAAAAATGAAGACTCCTGTCTTAGGTGTCGATCTCCGTTTTATAAACTGATATCGCTGATGAGGGCGAATGGGAAGTAGTCCGCTAAACCGGGAAATGGCCTGGCTCCGCGACCAAAGGCTGGATCGGGTTCTCCCTTTTTCCCATTCCATGATTATTCACCATTTCCACAGCGCGACCTTTTGCTTTCTCGACCCGAAGGCTGTTTTTAAAGAGGGCTTAAGACACTGGCCAACTACACGAAATTGGTGTTCTCAAGACCAAAAAAAAAAAAAAAAAACACGCTTAATTAAAGTTTGCCTTATCTACATATTATGGCGTGCATTGAGAAATATGTAACACAATCCTAAATAGATTTATCCAGAAATGAGACCTGAGTGCACGTGTCTACTAGGATTCCACTGTGTAGGTTTGCAGTCCTGAAAGAGCTGCCTAGATGCCCAAAGCACATTCAATCTCGCCTGATTTCGGAAGCTAAGCAGGGTTGGCCCTGGTTAGTACTTGGATGGGAGACCAATACCAGGTGCTGTAGGCGCCTGGAGTAGGAAATGGCAAGCCACTCCAGTATTCCTGCCAAGAAAACTCCATGGACACAGGTCACGAAGAACAACACACAAACCTAGGAAAGACTGCACCCTAAATGCATTTCCATTTCAGCTGTCTTCCAATTGTCTGCCATCAGAGAAAGCAAAAGCAAGTCAAACCAATTCCTGATACAATGAGTAAATCTTTTTCACTGGCTTGGTAAGAGAGAGAGAATAAAAGAAAATATAGACACATTCATACAGTATTTGCATTTGCTATCCTGCCCAATAAAGCAACAGTCGTATTTTTGTAAAATGCAGTCGCCACCCTAAAAGCACTAAAGCTTTTATGTCTTTTGTAAAACTTTTGGAATGGTGGTGTTTGGAACAATTATCAGAGTTGTAACAGATGGGAGCTGTATATCTATGGGTTAAGAAAGAAAGAAAGAAAGAAAGAAAGAAAGAAAGAAAGAAAGAAAGAAAGAAAGAAAGACAGAAAGAAAGAAAGAAAGAAAGAAAGAAAGAAAGAAAGAAAGAAAGA
>JAHTLZ010003547.1:5499482-5528733 GCA_023846285.1 Phrynocephalus versicolor | reverse complement strand
GAAAGAAAGAAAGAAAGAAAGAAAGAAAGAAAGAAAGAAAGAAAGAAAGAAAGAAAGAAAGAAAGAAAGAAAGAAAGAAACGGCCTTTTAAGTCAAGCTCAGGTGCCCATGAAAAATAATGGGAATCGCCAGCCCACAAAATAAATACTGAATGCCCGTGATCGGGCGGCGTCTCCAAGCAAATTAAAAAATCCCGTTCTCTTCTCCATAAATGCTGGGCGGCCGGAAGACAAGGGTGTATCCACCTGCTTGTACCTGTTAGTTCAAGTGGCCGGCCTTCTGCGCCAGGAGGAAATCGCCTGGAAAGAGATAGCCATCTGAAGGGGGAAGAGAATGCCTTCAATGAGCAAGACGGAATTTACTTTGCCAAACTAATAAGACTAGCGGCGGCGAGGATGCAAGGGGCTTCTCGGAGAAGGCCAGGGAGGGAAAGCCCCCCTCCCCTCCCCTTTCCATTCATTATGCTGCGCTGCTAAGCAACCGCTTGCAAAGTACTGATCATTCCCACTCGCCGACGCCGACGCCCCCCCCCCGCCGCCCCCACCACTACCACCTCTTCTCCTCCCTCGTCCTTCTATTGCTCTTCCTGGCAAAAGGCGCCTCAGTAGAAATTCAATATGATCTTGGATGCGAGGCAGGGAGCTGTCAGATAAATTTCTTTCCAACCCATCCTGAAACTCGCAGGAGCCAGAGAATTCCGTGACAATATTAGTCTTTCATTCATTTTTCAATCTCTGTACAGTATATAAGCGCGCGTGAGAGAAAGAAAACAGGAAGCAGCGAGGAAAGTGTGTGAGACACACTCTCTCTTTCTCTCGGTCTCAGAAAGATGGCAATATTGTGCCAGGAGCCCCGAAACACTCATGGAAATCTCGGACCGCATCGGTCCCTCCCTCCCTCCAGCAGTACAGCTCCAGTAAGTGGGGACAGAGTGAAGGTCTCCCAATGAACCTTCCTTTGGAACAATCCCCCGGGAAACTTAGTTTATCAGCGAACAGTGTCCAGAATCGAGCTAGGTACAGGGCCTACATTTTCCACCTCCGAGCAGACAAGGGAGGGGAGAGATAAGAGAGCGAATAAGCGAGGAAAAAATATTTTTAAATATTATCATCGCCTCCTTTAAAAAAAAAAATCTAAAGCAAGGGGGTGTAACAAGAAATATATTTACCAGTAAACTCGAGGAATTAATAGATATGGAAATGGAATATAAAATTGTTATTAACCGGGAGAGGAAGGAAGAATTACAGAATGGACATATATCCTGAACACAATCTACACTTTATTTCAGACTACAGATTTCTGAACATAAGAAAAAAATCTTTGGCTTGCAGCAAGGGGGTGGTTCATTCTCGCAGTCTGTGTGGGTCGTATTGTTGTTGTTCTCTGACTTGGGAGCGAGGAGGGGGCGAGAGAGAGAAAGAGAGAGAGGAAAATAGAAGCACGCACACTCATACCCACGTACGCACAGCCACACAAATTAAGAAGAAGAGGTGAAGGCACCCACAAGGGGGGGGGGTAGGTGGGAAAGCAAGACGGGAGACGTGGAGGAACCGAGAGGCTGAAAGGGGATGGGGGGGGGGCCAATTATTACCCTAATTAAGAAAGCCAACGGGACAAATTAAAGCCCAGGAAGGCGGGGACAGGAGAGGGGAGCTCCACGGTTGAAGTGATAGGGGGAAAAAGGTACATATTATCATTATTATTTTGTTCTTACCTGAAATTAAATATATACAAGATCATAAGATGTTTGGCTATATAGATAAAAAAAATTTGTCAGTGTGATGTTTGTCTTGTTTGTTTGCTTTTAACTGGAATCCTTATAATAACTATGAATAGACAATAAATTTCTTTTCTTTTTTAAATAGCACCCTTCTCAAAGTCCCCCTCCAGTGTCTCTCTGCGGGGTGGGATGGGGGGTGGGGTGGGGAGTCTTTTGTTTGCTTTTCCAAATTGTCCTCTTTTTTATCTTCTCCATCTTTTCATCTTTTTTCTTTTTTTCTCTGTCTATCGTTATCCTTTGTCTTTCCTGGAGATCAGTTCATAATAATAATATAATAATTATAATAATTATAATATTAAGAATAAAATAAAGGTTTTTTTTTTTTAAAAAAAAAGGAAGGGAGGAAAGAAAGGAACGGGATATCGCCCAAAAGTCTTGTATGGGGGGCGGGGGAGGGAGCCGCAGGTCCTTCCTCCGCGGGGCAAATTCACTCGCTCTCCTCTTTGTCTTGCACGGTGGTGGTGGAGTGGTTGTAGAGTCCCTGGGCCATGAGGTGGAGGGCCAGGCCGTTCTTAATGCCGGTGGCCTTCTTGATCTTGGCTCGCTTGTTTTGGAACCAGATCTTGATCTGCGACTCGTTGAGGCTCAGCTCCTGGGCCAGGGTCTGCCGCCTCTGCTCGGTGATGTAGCGGTTGGCCTGGAATTCCGCCTTGAGTCTTTGGAGCTGCTCCGCCGTGAACGCCGTCCGAGGCCGCTTGTCCTCCTTCTCGTTCTTCTTCTTCTTCAGCTTCCTCGTGCGGGGACCTACAGGCGGGGGGGGCGGGATGCGGGGGGCGGGATGCGGGGCGTGGTGGGAGAGAGAAATCCACGCACGCACACGCACAGGCGCGACGGGGGAAAGGTTGGTTGCGGAAGGGAGGAAAGAGGAAAAAGGAGGACAGGGTTGCTAGATCAGAAGCATTGCAAAACCAAACACAAGAAAGAACCGCCACCGCCACCAACATCACCAAGCGCCGCCTGGACTCCCCCGCGACACCCTGACGGAGGGAGCCACCCTGGGTGACCCGATGGGGTGGCATGTCCCGGAAACTGGAGAGGGAGGCGGTCTTCCCCCATTTCCAAAGGGGACATCTGGCTACCGTACAGGGGGACGGGAGTGGCGGCGAGGGGGGCAGAGCGGCAAATGACTTGGACGGCTGCAGAGAACCTGCCGCTAAGTTTGCCCAGCCCTTTCTAACACTCCTGTTCAAACGTAACTGCGTTCCCCAGACCCGCAACACGATTCTGGCAACTCCACTGTTTCCACAGGGCCTGATAACGGGGGGGGGGGGGAACGCCAACTTTTTGACAGCTTGTGCGTCGGATTCAAGGCAGCAGGCCACGAAAACGAGAGGACAAGGATCTTAAACCGTGGCAAAGTATTGTCGCATCGGCTGCAGTCAATCAGAGGAAGACACCTACTGATTTCCCCCGTCTGGATCAAACTCAGTCCTCAACGTTTCTCAGGAAAACTAGCTTTCAGTTAATCCTCCTCGAACTTTAAGTACAGCTCTTAAAGGCAAAGCTGCTTAGTTTCTACCAAAAAGAAAAAAAGAAAAACAAGAGAAAGTGGCCTATTGATTCGTTATCAAAGCCAAGGCATAGTTTCTTTTCTTTAACTTTTCCTGGCTAATATTTGTTTTAAAAGTATTAGCCAAGCAAAGTAGGAGAGTGAAAAAATTTTCTCAGCAGGCGATGGAGCGAAGGAATATCAGTCCCTATTTCCTTCTAAACCGAGCTTCGATTTAGGGGGTGGGGGTGGGGGGCGGGATTCCCATTTTTCCAAAAATTCCACCGATGAATGAAGTTACATCGCCTTTCCAACCCTGTAAGAGTTAAATGAGACGTTAGGTAGCAGCCCAGGAAACCTTGCCCGACGTCATTCACCTTCAGTCCACGCCACTTTCAGGTTTGACACACACACTCACCCAGCAGTTTCCTCCTGAATTTTAAAACAATACATCTGCAGGTAGACCTCACTAAGGGTGATTCCAAAATAAGTGCCGCTAGTGGTTTCCCAGGTGGGTTTGTGTGGTGGATGGGGACATGGGCAGCACCTCGCTGTACCCCTCAGAGGCACAACATCCGAGTTGTTATATCAGTCTTTCTCCTCAAATGCTTCCATATTTCTAGTCGGAACAGAAACTGTTTTTAAAAGCCGGATGGATCCGAAGAGACACCCAAAAGTTATCCCTCCAAATGGAAGCCGAGACTTCCCCAAATAATTGGCTTCGAAATTTTAAAACAAACAAACAAACAAACAAACAAAACACTAACAAGCCCGATAACAGAAGTTAACATTTGAACAAACGAAAAGAATGAGACATCCTTAAACCTAACGAGAAACGTTTAATAAATTTCTCCTTTCTATAAAGATCCCTTGGAATGAACGTCCAGCCGGTGGAACCATCATTCTCTGTTCACCACCCTGCAACACACAAAAAACACTTTTCTCATCCTGGGAATCTCTGTAGCAAACCCGCTTGAGACGCAACGACCTGTGTGCTCTTACTGTCTAGCAAACGAGGAGCACTTGGCCTTAATGGTTAGGTCCCCATTTCGAAGCGCTGGCCTCCTTCCTCCCTGCAAAGCGTGCCTTTGAACCCAACCCAGTGGGTGCGGACGCGCGCGCACACACTCACAGGGCAGGCAGACACGCGTCTCCTCCTACGCGGGAAAACATTTCTCTGAAGTCACCGGGAGAAATCGAGGCAACTGTCGGCGTCAGATGCCAAGATATATCCACACACGCACACATATACACAAAAAGACACACACACACGCGCGCGCGTATCGTTCCAGTTACCAATCAAGGTTGGGAAAGGAGCCATCTTTGTTTGGGGAAAACGCCTGGCGCTAATGATGTTAGTACGCTTTTAAAATGCCACCCGGTCCTGGGGATTTATTATTATTATTATCAATATAGGCCTACGAGAGCTCTCGGTCGCTTAACTCACCGAAGCTTCCCTGAAATCAACACGGGTAGCTCAGAGCAGCCTCGAATCAAAAAACCGCCCCCATTGTCTTGACTGGATCCTGGATACCACGGGGGAAATTATTATGCACACCTCCCACCCGATCTTGTTTTCTTTTTCTCTCTCCTTTCATCCCCCCAATCCCGTTCCTAACCCAGGTGAGCCAAGGAAATAAGGTAACAAGAAATGGAGCAATGGCAATAATACGTGGGCGGCTCTGGACGCCCATTGCTTTCAGCCGGTATGGGTCAGCCCGAGACCTGTCCGAATCAAAGAATTACCGCAAACTGGAGGTAATACTAGGAGAAGAGGACCTGTTAGGGTTCCACGAAGCGAAACACGGGCGGAGCGGGGGGGGGGGGATTCTGCTTCTCCCTCTGGGTCTCTCTTTCTGTTTTAACCGTACGCCGGGAAGATTTCCCCCCTTTACAAAAACAACTTCGACCCCCACCGCCAGATGGTCGGCGGTTCTTCCAAACCTGGATCAGAGCTGTCTCAATTTAAATCAATAATCAGTTCTTTTGCTTTTTGTTGTTGTTTTGTTTTTGTTTTTGAAATAAGACCATGGAAGGAGACCGTTCCCTTTTACGGATTTCTTCCACTACCGGAGTTCTACATCGAGAAGAGAAGGCAGCTCCCCTTCCTCCTGCCGGGCCCAGCCTTCACGCTTGAGACCACCGGCTTCTCTCCTCACCCCTTCCGCCCAAGGTAAACTAGCTTACCAAAGACCCCCCACCCCAAACAAAACACAAATAATATTTTAAATAATATTTTAAACCCCCAGCTGCCTCTGTGTGACTGACACGAACCCCGGGCCTCGCTTTTCTCGCGTGCCAGTATTCAGCAGCGGCCATCCTCGTGCGCTTGCAAGCCTTCCCAGATTTCCAAAAAAGCGGTGTCCCCCCCCCCCCACCACCACCACCACCTACGGCCAGCTTTTTGCAGCCGGAGAAAGAAAACAGACCTAGTCCAAGAACTGACAAGCTATTTGGTGGAGGGGGGGCAGGGGCGGGAAGAAGCTGAGAACCACCAGAAGGGACACCAGGCCTTCGATTACTGTCCCCCCCCCCCCAAGGGCACCCCATTACTCTTGGAAAGGTAACGTAAGAGAGGAGAGTACGGGGCGGGGGAACTGAAGAGGAGAGCCGAGCCCGGTGTCAACAGAGGCCAGGCCCGCTACCGATCGCCCGAATGTACCCGAGTTAAGTCTCTCTCTCTCTCTCTCTCTCTCTCTCTCAGACTAGGCAATTCTACACCTACAGACATTGTTGTTGAAGCAGGGGAGAGCCAAAGGATATCATCGCTCTTGCCCTGGCCGAGCGGCCTCATCAGCGGGTTTCGTGGGGCTGCGGAAGGGCCAGCTGACAGCTCAATCACTCAATCAATCCCTTCGTCAATCAAAGTGGCTTTTTCGGAGTTTCCAGGCGCGGGGAGGTGTCAATAGCGGCGTGATCGAGATGGCTGGCGCTGATAGCGGCGGATTGATCCCTCGCCTCCGGGAAGGAGTTCATCAAGAGCCGCCGCCGCGGCCGAGGGAGAGCCGCCGCCGGCCGAGCGGGTGGGCGAGAAGGCGGGGCGGCAGGCTTAGGCTTGGGGGGGGGGGGAATCTCGTTCGCGGAAGGGCCCGCCGTCGCCGTCTCCCGGGTCGGTTCCCCCCCACTCCTCCGTCCTCCAAACTGGCTCTCCGGCCTCGGCTTCTCCCTCCCTCCTCCTCCTAATCCTCCTTTTTCCCGGGCTGAGGAGGAAGGAGAGAGCCCCACGCGTAGCAATTCACGCGCGATCATGGCTCGGGTTTTCTTGGGGACCCCCCACCGGCTTCCTGGCCTGATCTTTCCACCCTTGATACTGGGGGGGCTTTTCGGAGAGATTCCCCACCACCATCACCACCGACCACCCCTGGCTCCTCCGTCCCTTCCCTCTGCTCTTCCTCTTTCGCTCCCCACGGCTTCTCCGAAGAGCTTTGGGGGAGGAATCAAACAGAACAGTCTCTCGAAACCTTCCGGGTCTTCTAGGTAAATAAGGGTAGCTTATTCACCTCTTTTTCTTTTTCACCGCAATCCTTAAAAGGACGGCGAAGAAGCGGCAATATAAGGGGGGGATAAATGGGAGATAAACAAATACAGCAAAATAAGGCCCAGGAGCTGGGTCTTTTTTGTCCCCTACGAGGAGGCCTCGGCTTTTTAAAGTCGTCCTTTGCACACACACGCACGCCTTTTCTTTCATCACCCCTTTCCCTACCATTTTTCTTCAAAAATATATCTTTCACGCGCAACGCGTGTCCCACGCAATCCATAATTTCTCAGGCCCTAAGGACAATAACAACAACAATTGCAATAATAGAATCACAATACGGCTCGGCAACTAAGCTTCACGTATTATTTCTACCCAGTCCAAAACCTGACACTTAAAGCCTAGCTTTAAATTCACGCATACACACACACACACACACACAAACAATATATCATCACCACTGAGAAATATATTACAGAAATGCTTTTTTATTTCCTAGCGGGGATAAATGAGGAGGCGAGAGCAAAAAGGAATGAGTCTGTCACGCAGCCCACTTTCCACGGTCCGCCTTGGCCTCGTTTTGATTAGGAGACCTGGTTCCAATTCCAAATATCACCCTTCGCCTTCAGCAGTCCGGGCAGGGTTGCAGGGGATTAGTCTGCTGCGGGGCCTTCCCAAAGCTTTATATATTAGGAACTAGGAGGAGAGACCCTGCAGCCTGGCCTTCATTAGTTACGACTACACGGAAGTCAGGGAGGCTTCCGATTTCCAGATAAATGAGATCTCCCCAAGACAAAGAGGGAGAAAGAAGACCGGCCAATAGATTTGGACGGTGTGTGTTTCTTTTTAATTAAGATTAAACGGAAATAAAAATTAAATCTCTAGACTGAAGATCTGGAAATTTCAGGATTGGCTTTTCGGAGTAAGAAGACGAATATTCTTTCTTTCTTTCTACCCTCCAACACGCACGCGGGACACAATATATCGACTCCACCTGACCCAAAGGACAACCTCAACGAGGTGGCTAGATAGGTCGCATGATCCCATCAACATCCACTCAGTCCAGCACCACCCAGAACAGATTTACTGTGCTGGGGAAAGACTGCTGCTCACCTATCAACCTGCCTTTCTCTCCCCCACCATCCCCTCCTCCCCGGGCGCTCGCTTCTCTGTGGTTTTACCTGGGGGCAAGTCCCCTCGATTGCAGGGGGGCTGGAGCCCAAGTAACTGCCTAGAAGGGCGGTGGTGGGCGATAGTCCGTTCTTTGGGGTGGGGTGGGGGGCGTGGGGGGGCAGCGATGGTCTGGAAGCCTAAGCAGAACAACCGTATCATAGAAGGAGCAAGAAGACGAGGGGGGTTGGGGTTGGGGTGGGATTCTCAAGGCACGGAAGCGGATTCTTACCCGAGGACGGTCTGTCTGAATACCTAGTGCAGTAAACCCAGGCCGGCCAAACCAGCGGCTGTTGACAATCGCTCTTGGCAACAGCTCCTCCATTATTGGAGCCCATGAGGAGGATGGCGGGGTTGGCGTGCTCCCCATACTTCGCCGGGGTAGTTCCACTCCCTTCCGAGCAGGAGGAGGAGGAAGAGGAAGAGGAGGAGGAGGAGGAGATGGAGGAGGAGGAGGAGATGGAGGGGGGCTTGGCCGTCCCTACCGCTGCTGCTGCCGCCGCCGTGGCGGTGCTGGCTTTGGAGGCCGCGGTGGAAGAGCTGTCGGGGTTCCCGTGCGAGTCCGCGCTAAGGAGGGCCGAGGAGGCCGGGTTGGGGGCTCTGGCGAGCAGTGGGTTGACATTTTCTCTACCTGAGCTGGCCGCGCGGTCTAGGTCTCTATCCCGCCCGCTGCCGCCGCCGCCGCCGCCGCCGCCGCCTCCTCCTCCTCCTCCCGCAGTCCCGGCGAGGATCAAGAGCTGCTCTTTCTTGCAGCCAAAGTCCGGCCTCAGGATGTTGTCGATGAAAAAGTTGGTGGTGCGATGGGGGGGCGGCGGCGGCGGCTGGGGCAGGGGCAGGGGTAGGGGCAGGGGCGGCGGCGGTGGGGGCGGCGGCGGTGGCCGAGGCTGCTGCTGCTGCTGCTGGGGAGGCGCCTGCTGCTGCTGTTGCTGTTGCTGCTGCTGCGGCTGCGGCTGCTGGAGATGGTGGTGCGGGTGGTGGTGGTGGTGATGAGGGTGATGGGGCAGAGACACGAGGCAAGGCGCGGCGGGAGACAAGGGCGCGTGGCTGCTGCTGGGCGACCCAGGAGCGCTCTCTCCATCGCTGCCGCCGCCGCCGCCGCCGCCGGTGCTGGTGCTGCTGGTGCTGAGGCTGTGGCTGTGGCCGGCTGGAAGGGGAGCCGAGTCTCGCTGACTTTTATTGTCCGTCTGCTCTTCCATAGTCAGCCGCCAGCTCCGCAGACCGCCGTCCTTGCGATCCCCCTCTTTTCGGGTCTCCCCCTCCGCCCCGCTCGGGCCAGCAGGCGAGAGGAACGTGGTGATTTCGTCTTCTTATTAAGCAGAAGGAGTTGCCCTTTTTGGAAAGGGAGAGGACGAAGGGGGAAGCAATCCCAGGCGAAACCAGAATAACATCCACTTGTTGGCTTCCCCGCGGAATCTAAAGAGAGATATCCAAAGACTCGGGCATTTGGAGGGATTTGCTTTTTTTGCCGTTATCCTTATATTTCCACTCTCTATCTCTCTCTCCCCCCCTTCCCCCCAAAAAGAGAGAGAGAGAGAGAGAGACCAAAACAAAACGAGACCCCCAGACCCCGCCCCCCGCTCCCAATGCCTTCTCACAATCTACCCATCTCTTTCCAAAAGGCTGCAGCTTCGGGGTTTCCCCAAGTGTCAGAATCGGCTTTGCCCGCGGATCAGTCTTGGCAGATGCTTTAATCGCCACCTCGCACGTGCATGTTTTTTTTCCTCCCACCTTCCTTTCCCCTCCTTCTTCTCTTCTCTTTAGATATATATTGCCTTATACATATATATATATAAAGGCAAAATCTCTGACAGCTCCGATCTTGCAACAAACTCTCCCTAAAAAATCTCTCAGCCACACTTTTTTTTTCCATTCCAACCGGAAGCACGTGAGGCTGGCCCGCACGTGGAAAGAGCCAATGGCCAGCCCTGGAATTCTGTGACGCCCCTGACGTCAGCCAATGAGCTGCGTTGGAACTTTGCAGATACGTTATCTAAGGGGCTGTCTAATTCCGAGAGAGAGAGAGAGAGAGAGAGAGAGAGAGAGAGATTTACGTTTTCTTTGGCGCATCTTTTCTATAAACCCTGCTTCTAGTTCCTCTCTCCCTCCAGCCCAGGAGTTTTCATCTGGTCATTGTTTTCAGAAAGCACTTATCCAATAAACTTCACAAATCACTTTCGGGAACTCCACAGTCTGATTCTCTATGCGATGGTGTGCATAATTTGCCAGCGCCTCTAAAAGAACCCTGTGATGACATTCCCCCGCTGCTGTTAACGGAACCAAGTAATATTTGTAAAGGGTAACATACGAAACAAAATTTAGTTGAATGTTTTGTTAGAGTAACTTTCTGCATTTAAAATAAGATAAAAGACTGTTTTATGTCCCACTGGTCCGTCTGCCTAGTAATCTCTTTGACAATAACAGTTCCAGGCAAATTTATCGGATTAATCTTTGTGTTTTGTGTTTTGTTTTGTACTGGATACCAAATCGGAACAGATATGGAGGCTGTACAGGTACCTGGAAGGAAGGCCCTTTAAACACTGGCATCCTTTGGAGGAGATACACCTAGGATTGCAGGGGAAGGGAAAAAACAAGCAAAAAGACTTCGAGGAAAAGAACTGTGAGCTGTTTTTAAAAGAATAAATAAATAAATAAATAAATAAATAAATAAATAAATAAATAAATAAATAAAGGACCAAATCAGCAAGGCTCATTGATCTGAAACGAGGGCATTGCAGTGTAACCCCGAGTCCGTTAGAATAACCTAATACACTGAATTCACTGGGAGTTATTCGCAGGTAAGTGGGCTCGGGATAACAGCTCCAAGCACACGCTTTAATGTGTGCAACTGAAATCGGTTGGAGTTAAACGCCTTTTTTATTTTGGCCGGGTCACTTCTATTGATTTATTCTTTTTCCCTTTAAAAGAGTAAACTAGGTGACAGGCTGGACTTGGTGCAAATGCTTTTGTCAATATCGAGAATGCCTCTTTTCTCGGGGATCATAATACAGTATAATTGTTTGCAAATGCTCCCACGTCCTCCGCGCAGGAACAGGTGGTATTGGAAAGAACCGGGGGGAAAACCGGCTAGCGATCGAGTGTGAGTTGGGTTTTAAAAGCGGCGTTTTCTTAGCCAAACCGATGGGAGCAGGGAGTCACAATATCCAGCATGTATTAACTTGTTGGTTGATAGGACAATGAGGTGCCTCTATCCCCCACAAATCAAAAACTGGTGACACTAGTCCAGGTTCTTCCCCTGTATGTTAATAAAACTCAGAGACAGCAGGAAGAGGAGGAGAAGAAAGCAGAGTGTTCTGCTTATATACCGCCCCATACCACTTCAAGTAGTCTCTGGGCGGTTTACATTTTTAATTACAGTATGCAGGCTACACAGAAGAAGAAGAAGAAGAAGAAGAAGAAGAAGAAGAAGAAGAAGAAGAAGAAGAAGAAGAAGAAGAAGAAAGCAGAGTGTTCTGCTTATATACCGCCCCATACCACTTCATGTAGTTTACAATTTAATTACATTATGCAGGCTAAGGAGGAGGAGGAGGAGGAGAAGAAGAAGAAGAAGAAGAAGAAGAAGAAGAAGAAGAAGAAGAAGAAGAAGAAGAAGAATTGTATTGGTCTGTTCTGTGTTGCTTGCACCAGCTTGTTCTATAATAAAATATTTTTCTCGCTTGCATTATTTCTCTATGGGTCATTTATTGTTAGAGACCCACCTCTGCCACAATGCACCCATACTTCCTTCCTGCATGTGTCTAGGTATGTATGTTTTCCAACATTAGACAATTCAAAAACATTAACATTGTGCGTTGCTGTGCAGAAGCAAACTGCAAGGGACACTCGGGGTCATCTTAGCGGCCACTGATGAGGCTTCTGCTCCTATTTCGAATGGGTGTCAAGGTGCAGGTGAGAAGCCTTACCATCCGGTGAAAAACGAGGAGGAGGAGGAGGAGGACTCCGTGTGCCACTAATGATTTTTTTAAAAAAAATGAGAGATTGGTTTGTAATTGACAAATCGGATCATTTCAGGCGTGCGTGTGCATGAGTGCTCGGAAAAGCCGATGCTTTCTCCAAATCCGGGTCCAAATCGCTGAAATCGGGAGGGAATTGTTTTCAGAACTCCAGAGAGCCACGCCCCCCCCCCCGTCTCTTACTTGTATCTGGTACGCCAAGAAGGCTTTCGCCTCGTCAAGTTTCCCGAGGAAGGCCTAGTTTCAAAACCACTGGAAAAGCCGCCTCCAAAATAATAAAAATAATAATAAAGTCCCAACTACGATCTGATATATAATAAAATCCCATCGAGACGCACCACCGAGAGACACAGACGCTCACATACCTCCAAATTAAATGACTGTTGAACATCTGGCCGTTTCCAATCTCCTCCCATTTCGTTTCCCCCCCTTCGTCCTAAAAATTGGGTTTTATTTATATTTTAGTTCGCCAAAAAAAGGAGGGGGGAGGACAAAAAAATGAAATCTTTATCCCAAAAGCGAGCGTGGGTACTTAATTAAATTCTAATTAGGACACTATCAATATCCCATTTAGCGGCGTAGCCTTTGTGTGCCTCAGTCCCTTTCAGCGCGGTAAATGGGGGGCCGCCGCCTTATCTCGCCTGCAAAGAGACGCCTTGAGAAGGGCCTCGAAAGATAATTTATAGGTTTTAATTACTCTTCATTCCGCCTGATCAGCTTGGCGTTCATCAGAAGACGGCGAATAAAACCTGGTCAAAAAGCACTGTCACTATTCCCTGGCACGGCGCTTAATCAAAGTAAGCAGGGCCCCTATTACACGCTGCGCGCCTCTCCACGTAATTTCCCAGCTGCTGATAAAGCTGGTTGAATAATGCTGCAGTCCTTCGGAGACACCATTTACAGAAATGACTTTATTGACGGCTTAACGTCGGTAATTCATTTTACCTTTCAAGGAGTGGGAGCCCGGATTTGTTACAGTAATGGGATGATAAATGCGCTGGCGGCCCCATAGCTTTGATTAGGCGCTGGAACACACACACACACTCACGCACACACACACACACACAAACGCACGCGCGTGCAGACACAAACAAAGCCACGCGCGCACTCTTACGCAGCATCCCCTAAAAGGCCCAAACTGGGCAAGGTGAACAAACTGTAAAAAAAGAAAATCCGGGCTTTTCAGTAGGAAGGAAGGAAGGAAGGAAGGAAGGTTCTCTGCTTACCTGCGTGTCTCCAGGCGTTCCCTGGAATTGTAGTGTCTCCACTTTGGACAGGTGGGTTTGGGGACGGGGTTGCAGATGCCCTATCGATGCGGGGTGACTTTTTCCTTGTACAGACAGCTGCTCAACCGGGACGGTGAGGAGGGTCAAAAATTATGGAAGAAGGCGGTTCCAAATGTCTGGGTTTAGGGAGGAAGGTGGAAGGGAGGAGTGGATGGTTCCTTGCATTCGACTCTTGTTTCTATTTTGCCTCTTTTAGTGCTGCTGCCACTCTCGAACAAAAGAATTCACGCAGACCTGGCCAAGAAGGGCCCTCTGACTGCCCTTCTCCACCCGAAACGCAAAGCAACCAAAGGGGGAAAGTTTCCTCGTTTGGATCGGCCTCACATTTGGGTTCGGCTGCTTCTCTCAGGTTAAGGGGAACGCGTCGTCGTCTTTCCTATCAGCATTATCAATTAGGGTAATTATGGTAATTATTCCGGTTCCATTGTTAACGTGTACTTCTCTTCCTTCCTGTGCCACTAGTCCCAGTACGTGAAGAGCCAGAATGGAATTGTGTTGTTGTCGTTCCTCCCCTCCGTTGTTAATGGCAGACTTTTGATCCAAGGACAGAAAGGAAGTGAACTAAAAGCAAAAGGAAATGCAAATACTCCCCCCCCCAAGCACACCTGCTGCATTTTACTAAAATAACTCCTTTTCTCTTCGCTTCCCTTCGGCTGTCTCCTACCTCTACCCTTATCCCTCTGTTTTTCTGGGTGCTTCCTTTTTTAAAATTATTATTTTATTTTCAGCATCGCTTTTAAAAACAAATTTTAAAGTTTGTTTGCGAAAAAAAAACCAAGCCAAGAGGAAGAGAAGCACACTAAATTTCGGGAGAGGGGGAATTCCCCACCCCCACCCGCTCTCCCACCCCCGCGGCCCAGAAAGCAGAGGGGTTCAGTGAGGCTAAATAGAACCCGCTTCCTTACAGCACTCCAAAGTTTTTTTTTTTTTAAAGAGTCACGGAGGAGCTTTATTTTTCGTTGCATTATTATTTTTATTATCATTATTTCAGCCCTCCCTTCTGCCTGCCCAGGCTTGTGTGAATTCCTAACTGCACGACAACTAGCTGGTCGTCTCTTTTGCTGGCCAGCCGGCGATCCGTGCGTGCGCGTCGCCCTCCCATCTGACGACTCTCAGATGGCCTTTTCCTTTTTCTGGAGTATCTCGTACCTTCTTTAATATACACGCCGATAATCCTATTGCTAGGGCCAGATCAGATCTCATCGGGGCCTTTGGTGAAGGACATAAATGAGCTGTTGCCACACAATAGATGTCCCCCTTCCAACAGGGACGGGTTGACCAGAGGTTTTGTTGCAAGTGAATGCGACTAGATTTCTCTGACAAAGTGCGGCATTATGATGATGAGCTGGGAGGTCAGACTAGACATTCCGGGTCCCCAAAGCCTATAGACCCGGAGAAAATGCACGGGCATCCCACGTCATTGTACCTGACAATCTTCTCAGCAGACTAATTCAATTAGCGCAGGGGTGGGTGGGTGGGTGGGGGGGGAGAAGGCAGTCTTCATTCCCAAGCGAAGGGAAGAGGGGCATCTGGCGAGATCAGTTCTATTCGGACCAATCCGGAGCCCGCGGGGACGTCCAGATATCTATGGAACAGAATGGCACGAACCCCACCCCGCAGAAGGGAAAGCAAACAGTAGGAGTTGGGCTGGTCGGCGATCAACCTCCCAAGCCCTGCCCGCGGGCACCCTCGCCTCCACCACCACCAACAACAACCCCCCGAGCGCAAGGACGCCCCATCTTCCTAGGCACGCCTTTGGCACTCGGCACCCCCCACCCCCACCCTCAGCAATCCAGGGGGAAGCGGCAAGGATCTCTGTCGGGGGAGGGACGCGTGTCCTTTCCGGGCTGCTCGTCTGAATAAGAGCCACCGTTCGCCTGACTCGAAAGAGAGAGAAGTACTTCTCCCAGAAACACACGCCTGGAGGTGTGTGTGTGCGGGGGGGGGGTCCAGGGGAGGGAGGGATAGGAGCAAATTTGGAAACCCGGCTCCGCTTTTTGCCGGGGAGTTGAAGAGCCCTTCCTCAGAAGTAGAAAGGGGGGAAAAGAGAGTGAGAAAGAGAGAAGCCCTCCCTCCCTTCCTCTGCCTACCTCTCTCCGGAAGTTGGCAGAGCCAGCTGGGCGAGTGGCTTCACCTCTGGCACAGGAAACGTCCCCTCCTTTTTCTCCGGCCCCCGACGGGGAGGCCATCGGAAGGGTCCCCTGCGCGACCTGCATCCTCCCCTCCAGGAGCGAGACGACCCCTCCCCTCGAGTTGCATGCTGCAGCCTGGCTTCCACCCCCCCCCGTCCGCCCGTCTCCCAACTGGATAAGTTGGATGAAGTTACCCGGGAAGCCACCCTAGACGGGTTCTCCAGCCGCTTTGCAGGGCGGGCAGCCCCCCACTTCCCTTCCCCTCCCTTCTATGTCTATTATTTCCACCCCGCTCGCCACCGCACCCCTCCCCACCCCCCACAGGCACCGCCAAGTCTGGACTCGGAGTTGACCGAGAGGAAGGCGGGCCCACCCCAGAGCGGCCAAACCGCCTGTCTGCGCGCAGGAGAGGCACCCTGAGCTGCGCCTTATCCCGAGGTGCCCGCCTGGGATCCCGACGCGGGTCTAAAAAAGGTCGGCAGGGCTAGCAGGGGAATCGCCGGCCCCGGGAGGGCGGTGACCGTGACACCAACTCGTAAGCTTTGGGGGTTCCTTCGGGGCCACCGTTCGTGGCTTTTGTCTATGGACTGGAAGGGTGTCGAGGAAATGGTGGAGCCTAGATCAGTAGAGTGAGTGGCCTATAGATTTTGGTGAGGGTGGGGGGCGGACGGCGGCGAGGAAGCTACAGCTGACTGCTCTCCCGCTCTCCCTCCCCACACATCCCGGTCATGGCAAGGATGTCGAGGGTTTAATAGCGGGCGAGGATTCCCTTTGCAATGACTTGTTTCGAGGTGACAGGCGCGCCGGGGAGGGGTTGTGTGCCCTATCGCCCACCTCACCCCGTTCCCCTCTCCCAGCCCGAGAAGAAACACCGTGTGTGCCCTCCAGGGGGTAGCGATGGCCAGGAGAGGGGGAGCGAAGTCCCACCACCAGGAATGCAGCTCTTTGCATTTTCCTGAAGAGTCGGCAGTCGGGTGGGGGGGAGGAGCCCAAAGCAGTCCTTTTGCAGGTGCTGCTACCCACCCACCCGCTTCCCAGCCTTCGCACGTGCGAGGGCCGGTTGGGGGAAGGGAACAACGGGGAAAGGCAGTGGGAGCTTTACGGAGAGACGGACAGAGGAGGAGAGCGCCTCTAACAAAAGGCGCACACACCCGCATGCAGATATATGCAGTTCACTTTTGGAGAGACGGAGGATTCATTTGTCACCTTGTCTGCCTCTACAGATTAAAACAGATAGATCTATGTGTAGGTAGACGGAGATGCCTACAGATACGTTGCATCCATTTGCCGACCTCAATAGAGGGCGGGCGTTCTGTCTGCGCGTGCCTAAATACCTGAATGGATTTGTATAGATGGAGAGATAAGGACAAGAGAGATATAGAGACGCGTGTGTGTCTACATACAACTGAACGGGTGTATTTTTTAGATAGGGCTGCCCGTTTGTCTGAATGGATAGATGAAATGCATGTAGCTATGCATCCCTGTATTGATGTACATGGCTCGATAGATGGAAGGATAAACAGACAGGGCGACCACCAATAAATTCAGCGAGAGGAAAACAAAAGAAAAATGAAGTGCTCGGAGTGTTGGAACTCTTCCTTAATCTGGGCAAGAATCAGGAAAATGGCGGAAATTAAGGCTACCAGTTTTGTCAGGCCCCGTCCCGAGAGTAAGCAAGCGCCGTCGGACTCAGTGAGGCTTATTTCAGAGCAGACTCGCAGCGCAGGATCGGCGTTATGTTAAACGGCCAACCTTGGGCACTTTGGGACAGTGACCGGAACTCTCCGCGTCCTTCGTGCCCAAATCCTTCAATTCATATAGCTGCAGAAACAACAATAGCAATGGCAGTACCGGCAGAAGTTCATGGAGGAGAATTCTGTCGGAGGGAGGAAACCCAGATCTTTGTTGGTTTCTTTAGTTCAAGACTTACTACGGTATACCCGGATATGATCGTTTCAGTCATGTTAGAGGAAGAGAGGGGAGACCGAAAGAGAGACAGAAGTTCTTGCCCATAAATGCCCAAATAGGCATTCCACCTGTGAGTTTAAACTGAGTAATACTGTCTATATGCCTAAAATGATTGGCTATATTATAAATAGGCGCTGTAATACCTGATATGACCTGATATGTATTTACATATCTGCTAGATGGCAAGTATTATTTGTACGACTATAAATGACCAGTAAAGAGACTGATCATGTAATACAGAGATTCTTGTTTGTTTGATGGCTGAAGGAAGAGAGATTAAGTCGGGCCAGATGTGTTGAGAGATATGAAATATATATTATTGGACGTCAATCTCTTTTCTTCCCACATCCCTTCCCGCCAGCAGACTGTCAAGTTCCAGAGCTGTCAGCCTAAACCACCTGGCTCTGGGGCGGGGATTTATGAAGGACTCTCTCTGTGTGTGTGTGTGTTTTGCCCAGGGCCGAGAGAGGGGGGAGCCCTGCCCATGCCTGCCCACTGAGAACAGCAGATCAGAAGCAACCTTTTCAAGCGTCTACTTTAAAGAACTGGTGTTGGATGGAGTTGGGTGGGAGAACCAAGAACACAGGGGCCTGGACAGCCTTCGGTGTGTGTGTGTGTGTGTGTGTGTGTGTGTGTGCGAGAGAGAGAGAGAGAGAGAGAGAGAGAGAGAGAGAGAGAGAAAGAAAGAAAGAAAGAAAGAAAGAAAGAAAGAAAGAAAGAAAGAAAGAAAGAAAGAAAGAAAGAAAAGAAAAAGTATCCCAGTCATCTATCCAATACAGTCTCTTATGGTACTATATTATGTTGCTAACGAAATAACTCTCAGTTCCCCCTTCCTTCCCTCCTCCCACTCCCCTCACCCATAAATACGCCGCCGATGACATAGGTGCGCGTGTGGCCACCTTTTTACCATCCTGCTGCTAGATGGAAGAGAACTGAATGGGTGATGGGGGGGGGGGGGGGGGAGGGGGGGGGAGCGACCAAGATGTGCCGAGATGTTGCAGCCTTTCCGGGAGTCTCCTTGTCTCGGTTTATCGGACTTAAGTATTCCAAGGTGGGAGTGTGTGTGTGTGTGTGGAGGGGGGAGAGACATCTAAAAAAATAAAAAGTTACCGCACCCATTAGTTCCGTCAACAACTTTTTCTTCTAGAGAAAAATGCGTGTTGTGTGCGAAGCTCAAGGAAGAGAGTTGGCAAAATAAAATAAAATAAATGCAGAAAGTGTGTGTGTGTGTGTGTTCCAAGCGCCCCAAGCTTTTGCGCAAAGGGACGGGCTGTTGAAGTTAAATACAGTAAGAATTTGTTCTGTGCCTGGATGGCAGCTCAGGCCACTTTAGAAGAGAGCGAAGGTCGACATACAGTACATGCAGGAGACACACGAACCTTGGCGCAGGCCGGGCCACAGTCCAGTCCCGGAACGCTTGTGCCACATAAAAGTTACTGGTCTGTAAAATCCACGGGGGTTCTTTGTTGTCCGTGGCGCAACTGACGCACACACGCGCGCTCTCATCTACACAGAAAGGCGCACAAAACGAAGAATCTCGGGGAGGACATGCGGTAGTAAAGCAGGCAACGGTTAGGTTGAGGGTGAGGCTGAGCGTGGGCATGATGTGCCCAGAGGGCCGCCAGCCTGGCTGGTGGAGGAAAGGCGGGAGACGGGAGACGGGGAAGATTGGACCCCACATCTATGCAGAAGGGGCGTCCAAAGGTCCCTCCCGGTGTTTTTCTAGGACCCCCTGCCTCCCCCAAACCCTTCTTCCCTCCCCTCCCCTTATGAGACGCTTCACTTTTTGAAGCTCTTCCCCTCGCCAAACCGCCCGGCTTCGCTTCCCACGCGGGCTCCTGATGTGTCCGTTTTACTTTCCTCAAGTCAAATGGGGCGACAAGAAGGACACCGCCGCAGGAAACGTAATTGGTAGAAAATCGGATAAAACAAAATGAAGGGCAAGGCCAGGCAGCAAAGCGCGGGCGGTCACCCCACCAACCACCCCGCTTCCTGGAAATTGCAATTAATTTGTTGTTCGCAGTGTAGCAGCGAGAGGGAGGGAAGTTTTGAAAGGGGGAGATATGGTAATTAATAAGCACGCTAATTTCTGCTCCGGCCCCCAACGCCAGCTCTCTAGGAACGATTATCTCGAGTAGATTTAGGCGGGTTCTCCGCGTCACTTTCGGCCCTTGGGAGGAGTCGAGATCCCGTTTCAGGTTCTGGCGAGACTTTGAGAAAGGCATCCAGGCATCTCTGGGAAAATTCCTTCCCAGCGGGACCGGGGTGAAGGCGGGAGTCTGCTTGCCCGGAAAAGTCCGGGAGCCCATTCCCCCCACATTCCCCACCCAGTGGAAGGCGGAATAAGTTTGGTAACCATTGGCTGGAGTTGAGACAGAGCTCGGGGACTTTCCTTTTGGGGGCTACCTTTCCAGAATTCCTCGCCTATTCTTGAGGAGGAGGAGGAGGAGGAGGAAGAAGAAGAAGAAGAAGAAGAAGAAGAAGAAGAAGAAGAAGAAGAAGAAGAAGAAGAAGAAGAAGAAGAAGAAGAAGAAGAAGAAGAAGAAGAAGAAGATGTCCAACCCCCTGCTGGATGCAGGGATCCAAATCAAAATACACCTGATGGATGGATGGGGGGGGGGGTAAGGAGCTGAAAAGTTGCCCCTAAGCAGTGAGTGACCAAAGGGGCTAAAAAAAAAAAAAGACACCCCCGCTGACAGCTCCTCCTCGGACAAGGCACTCCGAAATCCCAGGAGGGGAAGGCTTGAATTAAGTCTCCGTCGGTAGCGCCGGCGAGGATCCCTGCGGGCATCCGTGCCGCTGTGCGGCACCTCCCCCGGGGACTCGGCCGGGGCTCCGCTCTGAACCAACAAGTGCCTGCCTGCCTGCAGGAGCTGCACTTGGCGCTCGTCTTTCGCGACGTCTCGGCCAGCGGGCCTTCTGGAAGGGGATCCTTGTCCAGAGAGCGAGGCGTTTCCGCAGGGCTTCCGAGAGACCCAGGGAGCAGTCGGTGCCGGTTCGGGACGAGAACGGTGCGCCTCTCGGACGCGTGCCCGCTGGCTCTCTTTGTATAGGTTTTTATATCTTACAGGGCCAGTTCTTTGTGCTGAAGTCCACCCACTCGCGACGGGCCCGGGTGAGAAGCAAAAGCAGGGAAACTGCCAGGGCAGGGAGGGGGAGCAAGATGTGGCCCGGGACAGCGGGGGTGGAGGAGCAAACGGATGCGAATGTTCTGACCCGGAGAGGCGCCTCCACGACACCTCGTTCACCTTGGACAGGCTAGCCCGGGATGCCCCTTGCTGCCCGGGTGACCCTGAACCGGCCCTGCGCTCTTCACTTTCACTTTCTCTCTCTCTCCCCCCTCCCTCCCTCTCCCCCTAATCCTAACCCTAACCCTTTGCAAACTTGGGATCTAAAACCCAAGTCCTTCCAGCATGACAAACGTTCCTTCCAAGCGCTGCCCCTTTTCTCGGTAACAGATCTTTTGCTTCCTTGGGGTGTATTAACCCGCAGGCTCCAGCGCCCATCGGAGTGGGACACTTAAGGTACACAGCTGTGTGGCGTAGCGGCCGACTAGGACTCAGGACGCGTGGGTTCGAATCCCCGGGCAGCCACCTCCTAAGCCAGTGGTGTCCAAACTTGGGCCCTCCAGATGTTTTGGACCTCAATTCCTACAGTCCTTTGTCATTGGCAATATAGGCTTGGAATTCTGGGAGTTGTGATCCAAAACATCTGGAGGGCCGAAATTTGGACACCCCTGTCCTAAGCCCACTGGCGGGAGGGGTGGAACTCGGGAAAACCATCCCTTAAGTATCTCACCCGGAAAGCCCGGTTTACGGTCGCTCTAAATTGAATCCGACGGGAGGGCACAGAGCGACGTGGAGATTAGTAACCCCTGCTCGTTTCCATAAGGCTTGCTTCCCGGGTAATGACATATAGGACCAGGAGGGAAGAGTTCCCAGGATTAATTTTCCCAAATGGATCTACTCATCTCTACTCATCTCTCTTCTGCTCTTAAAATTAGATCCCTCCGCCCATTTGTTCCCGGTTTGAAATCATGGATGACTCGCTTCCAATGAAAACAATGCGGATCAAAAACAAATGATATGGAGAAGGGAGGATAAAATACAAATGCAGGAGCCCTTGATTTTAAGGGGCGCCAGTGCGTTCCAAGCTAACCCCCGTGGCTACGAATTTTATCGAAACGGGGGCTCCCGTTTTCACAGATGTTTGAACGTCGCACTCACTGAAGGGAAAAACTCAAGACACCTGAAACTTTCAAGCGAGGCTCTTTTGCGGGTCAAAATAACTTTGGCCATCGTTTCCCGGTCAAGAAAGACGGCATCGTCAGTGCGGCCCAATGGTTACAGCGGGAACTGGACAATGACCTGAATTGGACAATATTCAGCTCACGTCGTCTTCCTTTTGCCTTAAAGATGGGGCCTTCCACCCACCCACCCCCATTTCTTTTCCTTTCCTTTTTTTCTTTCCAAAAAATGGTTATTCAGTAAACTCCCGCCTCTCATAGACGGAGCAATGAAGAAACTGATCTCTCAGGCAATTATTTCAGTCACTGAAGAGAGCACGAGACCCACATTTTCCAAACAAAACAAAACAAACGAAAAAGGGGGTTGGGCCCCTAGAAAAAGGCCAAGCGAAATAGTAAAGTTGAACTTTTGGGGAGGAAGGCGGGAATTCTTCTCTCGCCTGCCAGACATTAAAGGCTGTGCGGCCAAGGCTGCAACGGTGTCCCTCGCACGCCAGACGAGATTCACGTCTGTCTCTCAGCCTTATCAGGTGGTTTTCAAATCTCAATGGGCTGTTCAGTTCAATTCTAGAAATAAGGGGGGAGCCTAACAGACGTGGTGGGATCGACTCGGAGCCATTGGCCTTTAAGTCTGCTTTATATGTCGCACACACTGTGTTTTCTCTCTTTCACCTTCTCTGTATTATTTCGCGCTCGCTTGCCTTCGGCCTTTTGCATCTGTCTCCTTCGTTTTTATTTCATTTCACAAAGGTTTATCTCCTCGACCTAGACCCTATCCAGGGAGTCGAGTCGCGGCACCCGAAGCAGTGGGTTCCAGTTTACGCTATTTGCGAGGAGAACGCGCCACCTGCTGGTCCGTCGTGGAGAGACGCAAGCTTTTACGAGACGAATGAGCGCCGCTGACCTTTTTGTGCCGTTCTGTACCGCATGTGTGTTGAATAGCCCGTCAACTTTTCAGACGGGGAGGGGGGGGGAATGGGTCTTTTCCTAGCGCGCGTTCGCGATCCCTTCTCGCTGGGCTTTTTACGGGTGTTTTGTTTGTTTTTCTTTGACACGAGAGACAGGGTTTGAGCGCTGCTGTGAAAAGTAAAATTTTCTGCAAAAGAAGACTTTACGGATTACACGTCTCAGCACTGATAACAGAGATGGGGATGGTAGTCGAAGTCATGAAGAGAGGGAGGGAGGGAGGGAAGCATCGTTTTCTACGTGGCTTTCAGGCAGGCCCAAATGTGGGGAGTCTTGGTGTGATTAAAAGAACTAATACAGTGGACCCTTGTATAACAGACAGCTTGTATAACATAAAATCTGTACAACATAAAAAAATCCAGAGATAGGGGAAATTTGCTTAACATAATTGCTTATGGGGAGAATCCGTACAACATAAAAATGGGATTACTCTGTTTTCAATGCATTCCTATGGAAATTTGTATAAAGGAAAATTTGCTTAACATAATTTCATTTGGAACGAATTAATTCCTTTATACAAGGTACCACTGTACAAGGTTTGATCGAAGTCCCAGGTAAAATCGATACTAACACCACCGCTCAATCGTCCTGGAATGTTGAATCCGAATGAAGGAGTCCCTCTGGCGAGATATCTGTGATAAGCCGGACATCGCTTAGCACGTGGGGCTAAATAACCGAATCGCATCCAGGGAAGACCCCAGCGATGCTCTTCAGAGAAAACCTCGATTCGGTCCGGGGATCAAAAGGGCACGCCCGCTCTTTAAGCCTCCGAAAAACTCAAGCGAGGGAAGCCCTGCACATTTCTGACCTGGACTGGACGTTCAGCAAGGCTTCTCTCACTGGGACACTATTTGCCGGTATTTGAATGAATTTTTTTGAAGGGTCATCGTCCCGTGTTACCAAAACAGGGATAGCTCTTTCCTCCCCAGGCGCCTAGTCGTCTGCGCTCTTTACAGCCGGTTGGCGGCCGTTGATTTCAGGGCTGTCTGCTGTTCGAACCGCGGCGCAGCGCGTACCTCCCTTCGAGCGTTCCCCCGCGTCACGTCTGAACCCGGTTGACTTCCCCCTGACACTTGTGAGGTTAGCGTTGCCCAGGGCCCGCGGATCCCTGCAATAATTAATTGTCCAGTTAACTCTGCGGTCCTATGCGAGGGGGGGATCCGATGGGTTACTAGGAGACGAGTCCTACGACAGCCCCTTCAGGGTATGCAGAGAGCACCGTCTTGAGCCGTCCACAGGCGGGCTTTGTAGTCCTCCTTCTCCTCACCAGGCGCCCTAGGGGTTTGCTTTGGGGTTGCAAGGATCCTGCGAGGAGGCGTGGACCCTTCGTTTCTGGACCGTGGGAAAGGCGCTTTCCCATACAGACCTGGGGGCGGGGAGGGACAGTACCAGCCTCAAGGTCACTGTATGGCAGGAGCCGGACAGAGGGAATGTGTCAGGCTACAAGCTCCATCATCGGCAGCATGCAGTTCGGATGACCCCCTCCCCCAGAACGGGAAAGGCTGTCATCGAATGATGCGGATTCACAGACATATGATTGGACCCGCTTCCCCTCCTGGCCCGCTGGAGCGCCTCAAGGAAAGGATTTGTGCTTGGTCATAACAGGAACTAACTGGAAGGTTCCAAATCCGAGGGTTCCAACATGCCAAAGCTTTCTCCTTTCTGGCTCCATTCCGAGCCTGTTGTCTGTCCATCTGTCACCGTCATGGGTTTTGCTGTCTGTCTGTCCTTGGCATGGGTTAAAGCAGGGGCTCTTCCCCCGCCTTCTCCACAGGGCACACAGGGGGGAAATGAGCGGTTTCCACACACACCCCATTCTCCAGGAGCACACGCTGGACAGTTTTGCAAGTGCTGGATAAGTCTCTTTCCCCACATAGTTTGGGAAGAACTCGGGGCTTCTGGCCAAGAGGCCAAATAAATTCCCGTGCTGCCAGGCCTGTCCTTTTCAGGTGAGAACATGCTTAAGTCGCTGGATGCATAAGGGAGGAATGAGGGCGGCAGTCTGTTTCTATCCTTTCACCTTTCTGCACCCATCTACTTTCCAATAAGTTCACCTAACCTCTCTGGGACATCTGGACCGGTAGTAAATCCCCCCAGTTTGTGCTGTTTGCTTAGGTTCGTGCGGAGCTGTGCCAAGGACTGTGGAGATGTGCCAGCCAGTCCTCAGGCCTGCTTTCTCAAAGCGAGGACCAGTTGCGTCCCACAGGGATTGCTCTCAGGGAAGGAGACACAGTAGTAGAGCCAACCAGTGCTTGCTTAAGGTCAGACTGGAAGAACCGTATCCTATGCATCTTTGGCCCTCCAACTAGGTTGGATTTCTGCCTCCAGAAGTACCAGATGGCATTGTCAACAGTTAAGAATGGCGGAAGATGGAAGCTGGGACATCTGGTGCTGTAATGGTTTCCCATCATTATCCTGTTGGATTCAATATAACAAATATTGTCTTGCTAACTGTATGTCAAAATCTCAACCAGAAGAGAGAGAGAGCAAGAGAGAGAGAGAGAGAGAGAGAGAAATACCTAAGTTGTTGCCTTTCTTCCCTTGCTCATTTGTTTTCTTGAAAGCCATTTTTGTTTCTTTTGCCTCCTGCTTAGAATTACTTCATTACTGGGCAATCCTTGATGCTTGCATGAGTAATGTTGGCCCTTCCTGTCATGACACACACATGGTTCTGTAAGCACCCCAGCATCATTTTTGCCAGGCCAAGAATCTTTAATGTAATAAAGGATCCTCCTCACAGAATCCTTAGGAATGTAGTTCTGTAGCAGAGTGCCTCGGCAGAATTCCCATGATGATTGTTTGAGACAAACAACTGGAACAAAACCTACAGGCAGGTTTTAAAATCTGCCTACTGGGGACAATGCTCTGGAGAGGGGCTCCCATCTGATTCTTCTGGATTCTCTTCCTCCCTGACAAAAATTACCCCATTACCTCTCTTGGGGGGACTCTTGAATCCTCTGTGGGAGCATTCTTTGGAAAGTGAAAGTGTTACCATTCCAGGGGCCTTTTCAAGAAACAGGAAGGACGCAATAGCTAAGTTCCTGAATTGGGATCCAACCCTTAAATGCCTTATATTTGCATTGTGGGAATTGCAAGAGAGAGGGGTATTTTAAATCAGAATCAACCAGGTGATCGAATGACAGATGATTGTACCTTTCCCTCAGCAAGCTCAAGGTGGGGTTGGGGCATGTGGTTCTCCTTACACAGCAACCCTGTGAGGTGGGCCCAGCCTAGAGATTGTGATGGGTTGCCCAGTGAGTTTCATGATGTCTGAGTGGGGGGGGGGTGAAATTAGGGGGCCTGTGTCCTCAGCACCCCAGTCACTTCACTACCTCAGTTCTCAAGGATACTTCCAAGGAGTTCATAGACTGGAAGAAAATAGTTGTTGTTGTTGTTGTTGTTGTTGTTGTTGTTGTTTTCTTCTTCTTCTTCTTCTTCTTCTTCTTCTTCTTCTTCTTCTTCTTCTTCTTCTTCTTCTTCTTCTTCTTCTCCTCGTTCGTCATCTAGAAAAGGCAAGTGTGAAGAAGCTGGTAGGGTGGACACCCTTTCAGCCTGAGTGCCACCCCTATTTATAGGAAGGAGGAGAAAGGATATACAGGTAAAGGAAAATCTGGATCACACATCAGTGATGCCACCCTTCCACCTCCCCCAGCAGACATCAGAGGGAAAGATAGAAGGTTCAGATTCAGAGCAAGTGGAGGAAACAGCTGTCAGGGAGAAAAGTGCAATCGCAATTAAGAGGGAGGGGTCTAGAGGAAGAAAAAGTTAAAAAAAGGAAGAAAAGGTGGGAAATAGAGAGGTAAATGAGAGGAAAGAATGGGGAGATGGTTATTGGGCGTTTATACACGACCCCTAAACTCCGCAGCAAATGGCTGCAAGCTCCGGAGCTTAAAAATGTTTCCCCACCAGCTCCGGAGTTTGCAGACAATTAAGTGCGACCCCGCCCACCTAAGCGTTACCCAGTGCACTTTTCTTGTACCTGCTCTTGGGAGGTGAAAAATATTTGATGCGGATGTGCTGGGCTCTCCTCGCTTCTTTTTGTTTTTGTTTTTTGCCTCCCGCCCCTTTAAGAGGAACCAGGAAGTGACCGGGGCTCCCCCACTGGCACCGGGGAGGTAAGGCTTTATTCTTTTGTCCCTTTTGTCCCTCCCTCCCCTCACGCAGCCAGCAGCCAGGAAGTATGGAGGGGTGGAGACGCACTAAGAGCGACAAACCCCTAAGATCTCTGGTCCGAATTTAAGGGGCCAGCGGATCTTAGGCGTCGTGTAAAAGCACCCTTAGTTGAGGCAGCAGAAGCCTCCAATGGGAGGGTAAATAAAGTGTTACTGCTTGGGTGGGAATGAGTCTGGATGGAAGATCCCTGGATAAAGAAATGGGAGAAGGTAATGATACCTCCTGAGGAAGCAGAAAGATGTAGGAGGGAAGCAAGACCAGTGAAAACATCTTATTGGGGAGAAAAGGAGAGAGAGGTCAAGAAAAATAAGAGAAGAAAGGGCCAAGATAGCAAGAGAACGGAGGGAGAGTGTGTGTGGTGGAACAGAAAGAGAATGACGGGAACATCTCCAGATATGATTCATGGATGGTGGCAGAAAGAGGAGAAAGGGCAACATCTGCCACAGTACCCTTCTGGCCAATAGTGCCCATATTATCAGTTCCATCAGGGACACAAACGACAGGAGTACAGGAGGACATTGCTGTGGACTGGTTTAATGTTGGTGTTGAATTTCCAATGGTTAAAAAGAACACAAACTGTTGTGTATTGACTGTAAAAGGGTGAAGTTCTCACTCTGGTCCACCTCATTCCATTCAGCCTCAATCCACCTCCTGAATGGTTGCTTGTACTCACCATACAATCCAGCTGCTGAATCCTGGGACTCATACCTCGCCCATTTCGATTGCTACCCGGAGACAAAAGGGGTTAATTGATGCCATGAACAATAAAAAAACCAGCCTTGTTCCTCCTCTGTGGGTTTGATGTGTTCAAGACAGCCTGAGCTCTGGTTGCACCGTTGGTGGTTCAAGCGACACCATGGGACATGCTACAGGAGAAATTGAAGGCCCACTATGTGCCAAAACCCTCAAAGATTGCTTCCCACCATGCATTCCATCACTGGACGGAAGCTGAAGGGGAGCCAATCAACACATATGTAGCTGCTCTACGGAAGGCCACCCTACATTGTGAATTTAGGGATCTGGATGATGCCCTATTAGATTGAATCGTTTGTGGGGTGAGAGATAAAAAAGGTACAATGCAGACTCCGGGCTAAAGCAGACCTCACCCTCAAACAGGCCATTGTGGAGGCACAGGCAGCACATACTCCTCTCCACACAGGAGATCCAAAGGGCAAATAGACAACCAATGCCAAGAAACCCAAGCTCTGTCCACCACAGTGACATTGGTGACTCAGAGTCCTCCACAAGCAAGGAAGATGAGGTATGTCTGGTGAAATCAGAACAGGGCCGGGCAAAAGAGATGCAAAAGTCCAAGGGGGTGCACTGCGATATGGAAATTGTCACGGGGTCAGCTATGTCAATCGTTTCATGGAGCACAATCAAAGACTGGTTCCCAGACTCTCTAAGAGGTGGTTCCACTGACACCACATTCACCTGAAAGACTACCAGGGAAACAGCATCCCAGTTGAGGGCTCTGGTCAGTTCCAGGTCACATTTAAAGAATTCAACACCCTTTCTCGTCGTCACTGTTGGATGAGGAAGAGAAATTACTTATACCCGAGGATGTAAATAGTTATTTAAATTCATCAGAAATATAGGTTCTTGGTTTTAAATCTGTCAAATCTTCATAACTGATGCCTAATCCAGTTAAGAGTCAAGAGCCATTGCCTCTCATCACTCGCAATTTCCAAACCCTCACAGCAAGTCAATTATTAGAGGACAGTTCGGCCACAACTATAAAAGATTACAGGTGTTGTAGCTCATTCCTTGAAATATTTCCCTCTGTTTTTTTTTTTAAAAAAACTTTTGCTATGTTTTGAGAAAGCAATGTCGCATTTGCTTAGGTGCTCATTTTGTCAGGCATGGCTGGGATGCCCCTTGGTTGGGACAGTAAGTCACTATTGGGCAGAGCCAGGGTTAATAGCCGGCTGCGACGTTCTGTTGCTCCCAGAGGTATGGTACCAAGTAGGGAACTGCAAGGGCTCATTCTGATAGTCCTCACAACCTCGGCCTTGGCAGACGGAGTGGGAGAGCCAAAAATGCAGGCTGCTGTCTCAGTCCATATCAATAAAGGAGGTGTCGTTCTTTGATAGGACTGGTAGCTCTTAGTTTCCAACCTCATACCCAATGGCACTCAAATTCTTTGCATAAGAACTGAGATAGTTTGCGACAACTCCTCCCAGGAAAACACACTCCCCACCCCCCACCCCCAGCTAGAAATCAGAATGCAGGGAAAATCTGAGTGGCAGAGGATGTCATAGTCTCTGCTAACCAGAAATTCCAGAGGTGGATTAGCCATTAAGCACAATAAGCATGTGCTTAGGGGTATGAAGGGAAGAGGGGGCACCAAAGAAATTTTCCGTAGCTGAATTCACCGTGGCCCATAGGCGCAATAGGTGCAATACTGCAAATAGTGCAGCTGAACCAAGAACAACAAAAAGCCCCACCCCCATTACATGAACAAAATTACACACAGATATATATGTCTGTGAAGATTTTCGGTCATTCAGGTGAGTTTATCTGGAAGTTGAGTCATAGCAAATGGACTTCTTTTCTTGAGAGAATGAAATGTTTTGCTGCTTATCCCAACAGCTT
>JAHTLZ010003547.1:5474981-5492818 GCA_023846285.1 Phrynocephalus versicolor | reverse complement strand
GGGATAAGTTCTCCACCCCGCCCTCCCCCATCCCAAGGACCACCACTGCCCCAGCAAAGTTCTGGGTCTGCCAGCCCACTGTCTCAGCCGAGTGGGGCAGTTCAAGGGCCATGGCGCATTGAAATCTGTTCCCTCCAGAATTGATTAATTGGTTTTCAATGCATTCCTATGGGAGACTGCTGCTCTACTTACAAAAGTTTTTACTTATGAGCATGTGTTTGGAACAAATAAAATTCGTATGTAGAGGTTTTAATGTAGTAGCCCTCAGGCACTTTGGGCTGGAAAAAGTAGACCTTGGCCTGTTCAAAGTTGAACAGCACTGATCTAGGTTATATCCATCTTTGGGACGACCCTCCATTTCAACAGAATCATCAAGGGCATAATTTATTTAACAGAAAGCAAAGATCAATAGATTTGAACAAGAGATGGGAAGCATGAGGTCTTCCATATGTTATTGTATTACCTCTTTCTTTACCCTTTCCAATTGACTGTGCTGCCTAAAGCTGATGGGATGTCAAGTCCAAGCACATCTGTCCAAAAATCAGAAGCTGGCCAGCCATCATATAGTGTAGAAGTGCTTGTTTCAATAGGTATTTATTTCACTGGCAAGAAACTAATCCAATAAGACAGGGGAGGAGGAGACTTGAAACAAAATAAGAATTTGTAACAAAATTAGTTTTTGACCATATTTGACCCCACAGTGTTATTTTATTCACACAGGAGATCTTCATTATTACATCTTGCTAATTCGCAGTGCATAATTGGCACTAGCTAATTGGCAATTCTTGTCTTCATAATTCATGACTTCTCAATTCATAAGTCATAAGTTCATGAATCCTAGACAGTACAAGTAGAATGTTAAGAGACATTTACATATTTTAATATTTGTCCTACAGTTTTCTCATTGGATTGATATCTAGCAGATTCGGGAAATTTCTTTTCAGTTGCCTCTTTGCTTCTCGGACTGAGAGTACCATTCAGTGCATATATGTTGGGAGTAATGGGAAAAAATCTGAAAGATGTTCTCATAAGGTTTGCATAATTTGCACCCACTAATTGTGGCTAATTGATTAGATTTTTGGGACACATCTCAGTCCTGCAATCAGGCATGTAACCAGGCATGCAACCAAAATTCCTCATCAGTTACCAGCAATTGGCTGTGGCAGGTTACACAAAGCTTACACAAATATTCATAGGATTCTGACTGACATGTTCAAGTTAACAGGATAAAATCAAAGTTGTTCCTTCTTTGAACCAGCGCCAGAAAAAAATTTCTTCTCATAATATTTTTTAAAAACAATCTGAAAAGACATTTTAATCTGAGTTTTGGTCATTTTTGTGTTTTCTTCAGAGGAAGCAGATGAAATCACAGCCTCCCTCCTCAATGAGAAAGAAGCCTACATTTCTGATTGATCACTACAGTTGGGGTAACAGTGGCCCCAAAACATGTAAAGCTTTGAATGTTAAAATCAACACATTGAATTAAGCCCAGAAAGCAACTAGAAATGTGTGTAGTTGTTCTATTGGGATCATATGATCTTGATGCTGTCTACCAATTAGCAACCCAGGTGCTACCAACTACAGTAGCTGAAGATCAAAGATCTCTACAAGAGTAATTCTACATAGAGTCCATTGCACTAGTCAAGACATCATATAACCAAGAAATGAGTGCATTTGCTGACAAATCACTACTCAGTCACCGTCATTCTGTCACTTAGGAATTCAGAGAAGTGCAAAACCCTAGACTACAAGCCTGACCTATCAGGGAAAGAGAAGAACCCTTTCCAGAAGAAGTTGAACCCCAGTCCTCGAGTCTAACCTTCAACAGTAGCACCTACTTCTTACAAGGATGCAATTTCAGCTTGTTCAGTCTCATTCTGCCCAATATCAAGCTCAGGCCTCATTTAAGGTTATCGACTGCTCCACTGGTCTTAGGTAGCAAGCAGTAATACAGCTCAGCAGCAGCAGCAGCTTGGTGGCACCTCACTCAAAAGCTTCCCAGTCGCCTTTCTCCATGGCTTAATGTAGATCTTAAATCATACAGGGAATAGGAGAGAATCATACAACCCTGAGGGATGCAATTCACTAACAGCCATGACATCAAACAGGGCTTCCTTTGCATATTCTGTGACAGGGAGCATCAGAACCACCACAACATAGTGCCATCATGACCAAATCCAGCCGGGGGTCCAACAGAATTCTATGATCAATGGTACTAAATGCCATCACGAGGCTAATGTACTTTCAGTCTTACATCCCACGGAAAATCCAGATGGAAGTGAGTCCAGATAATCAGTTTGGTATAAGAGTATTTCAAGTCGCAGCAGCAGCATCCAATGCACCAACTTGCCTTAGCCAAAAAATGGTAAATTTCAGGCCAGCACGCTTGAAGCTCAATGAAGGTGTCTACACAATATGTGGCAGTGGTGAAGAAGGCCAATTCCATGCTAGGGATTATCAAAAAGGGGATTGAAAACAAAACAGCCAACATTATAATGCCATTTTACAAATCGATAGTAAGGCCACACCAGGATTTAAACTAGGGATATCTAGGTTTTTTTTATTTCAAGTAAAAACAGGAAACTTAAATGTAGATCACATTGCACAGAGAGGAAGCTTACTTGCTGTCAAGAAAAATACTGAATGTTTTAATAATTTTTCTTCTTTTTAAAAGAATGAAAGTATTTGTGAAGAAAGTAGCTGAGATTCTAAAACTTTGCATTTTGCATTTTTTACTTCAGGATCTGCCATCAGGACGGAGATATGGAGTATTGAGGGCGAGAACAAACTGACTCAAAAATAGCTTATTTTTTAGAGCAATATTGGCCTTAAATGGAAATTCTGGACTTATTTTATATGTCATATTTTATTTGTAGTAGCTGTTTTTAAATCTATGTGGAATGTTTTATATGAGTTGAATATAGCAACCATGAAATTTTGTTGTTCCTGCAAGGGGGCAATGACAATAAAGATTCCTATTTCCTATCCTATTTTCCTATCTGAGCTGTCCCTTAGCAACTATCTAGGAGAGGTGTGAAAACAAGATGGTTTGTATTTTGCTGCTTCAAATCTGTTTTAGTAGTACTTTACCTAATCTTTTAAATATAATGTTATTAATCCATTTAATATTTGCATAATTCACTGTTGTTAGTGTTACTATTCTATTTTCACAGAATCATAGAATCACCAAATTAGAAGGCACCTACAAGGGTGTTGAGTCCATCTTCCTGCTCAAGGAAGGAAGCCAAATCAAAGTCTATCTGAGAGATGGTTGTCTAGATTTCTCTTGAATGCCTCCATTGTTAGAGTACGTGCCACCTCTCAAGGTAACTGGTTCCATTGCCATACTGCTCTAACAGTTAGGAAGTTTTTCCTGATATTCAAATGAAATTTGGCTTCTTGTAATTTGAGCCCTTTGCTGCATGCCCTGCATTCTGGGTTGATTGGGAACAGATCATGCCACTTGTCTGTATGACAGCTTTTCAGGTATTCACGAAATACTATCATATCTCTCCTCAATCTCCTTTTTTCAAAGCTAAACTTGCCTTTTAGTCTCTCCTCATAAGACTTGGTTTCCAGCCCCTAATAATCCTTGTTGCCTTCCTCTGAACTTGTTCCAAATTATACACATCCTTTTGTAGTGCACTGTCCAGAACTGGACATAGTACTCAAGATGAGTCCTAACCAGTGTCAAATAGAGCAGAACTAGTACCTTAGAGGATTTGAAACTATACTTTTACTAATATAGTGTAAAAGAGCATATGCCTCTTTTGTAGCCACATCACACTGTTGGTTCATATTCAGCTTATGATCTACAACAAGATTCCAAGATCCTTCTCACTCATAGTATTGCTGAGCCAGGTATGCTGCATCATGTACCTTTGTGTTTGGTTTCTTTTTCCTAGGTATAGTACTTTGCACTTATCCCTGTTGAGTTTCATTCTGTTGTTTTCAGCCCAGTGCTCAAGCCTTTCTAGATCCTTTTGAGTTTTGTTCCTGTCTTCCAGGGTATTAGTGATTTCACCCAATTTTGTGTCATCCTCTGTTTTGATTAGCATTCCCTGTATCCTCTCATCCAGATCATTTATAAAAGTAATGAAGAGCACTGGGCCCAGAACAGAGCCCTGGGGTACCCCAATTTCTAGATCCTCCATGTTTGAAAAGAAGCCATTAATTATCACCCTCTGTGATTCTGAGAGTTGTTCCATCAATCACACACCTAGTTAGCTTGCTTATCAGAATATCATGGGGCACTTTGTCAAGGTATACTATGTCTACAGCATTCTCTCTGTCTATCAGGGAGGTTACCTGATCAAAAAAATGAGATCAGATCAGTCTGGCAGGATCTGTTCTTGACAAATCCATTCTGGCTTCAAGTTATTACTGCATTGTTTTCTAGGTACTTGCATAATGAGCACTTTATAAATCATTCCAAAATTTTCCATGGGATTGATGTCAGGCCGAATGGTCTGTAGATGCCAGGTTCCTCCTCCTCTTTTTTGGTGGTGGTGGTGGGATAGGGACAACATTCACCTTTTTCCAGTGATCTAGTACATCACTGATTTTCTATGATTTCAAGAAAAATAATGAACAGTAGTTCCGGGAGTTTTTTCATCCATTTCCATCCATACCTTTGGATGCAGTTAATTACACCCTGGAGATTAACTGTATCCAAGAGTGCTGATGGAACTGGAGCTTGAGCTTCAATCCTGTCCCCTGCACTTGTTCTTCATATTTCTCTGGAGGGTAATAGTTTCTCCTTTGGGAGAAGGCTGAGGTAAAATAGGAATTGAGCTCTTCTGCCTTTTCTATGTCATCTGTTATTATCATTTTTCCATCTGCACTGAGTAGCTAAGCCCCTGTTTTAATGATGCAAACTTCCCTGGTTCGTTTCTTAGAAAAAAGGTGGGATAAATACATTTTAAATAAATAATAAATAATAGGAGATGTTGAGATTCTAGAATTAACCAAAAAAGAGTATATTCTGTAATCCTGACAAAGTCTGTTCGCCCCTAACTGGAAAACTCTCTTTTTGCAGATGCCTGCTGGAGATTCTTGACAAGACCCGGCTGAGGCAAGCCTTCCAAGTGGCTACATTTAATCTTCTGGCATTATTTTCTCTCCTCCAACAGTCAACGCAAAGCCTAGGTTTAAGAGCAACTCATCAGCATATACGCAAAGTAGAGCAGGCATGGCCTGAGGTCCACAGAGATAAAGGAAGGAGTCATCAAGGCACAACTGGCCCTGTTTTCCACTCCTGGAAAAGTGCCTGCAGTTTATCATTCAAGAGATGTCTGAAGCCATTGTGAGCAGGAAGGCACTGGAGGGTTAAGAGGGCACCCAAAAGACCCAGGGGCTGATCATAATAAGCCTGACACTGGCAATGTGGGATGGTTTTTGGGGTGGGCACATAGACAGGAAATATGTTCATTTATTGTACATTGCCCTTGCTCGAACTGATACTTCATTACAACACACTGGAGCCAAAGACACAACCCGCTCAAAAGTGAAGGCTTCTGTGAAACTTCTTCCTCCTTCGGACACCAGTTGTTTGAAATATGACCACAAATTCCTTCCTTTAAAAAAAAAATCTTGTACTTTTAAATGCAAACCTCAGCCTCCTCCAAATGTATCTTTTGCTTTCAAGGGATGGCACAAAACTCATCAAGAAGCAAACAAATCTGGCACTTGCATAAGAGAAGCAATTTGTGGCTCTGTAAAATGTCAGTGCAATTCAATTTGTACTCTTTAGGAAAGCCCAGCACTTCTCCCATTTATTGTCACCTTGCATACCCAGCAGCACCAAAAGGCTCAATTCCCCACCCCACCCCTCCCTTGGCTTGCTCTTTCTGAAGGAGGACAGACCAAGGCAACCCATTTAATGTATGACCTTCAGAAAACAGCTGCAAATTGGGGGTGGGGGTGGGAAGCAGAGAATAATCCTATTTGTACACCATATCATATTTCAGAGGCATGTTACAAATTCACCACTTCAAATAGCCGATGATAAAAAATACCTTATAAATAAATAAATAAATAAATAAATAAATAAATAAATAAATAAATAAATAAATAACCATCCCTTCTGTTTGCTTGAAAATATGGTTTTCTATTGATCAGGTGATCACAACTGACCCAAGCCTTGGTATTAAGATCTTGTCTTGGTGCTATTTTCATAATTTACACAAGAGCTCCATCTCACAGGTTTTCAGTTCAGAGACAAGTGAAAAATCTCTCCACAGGAAATTCAGCCACTAGAAACAAGGGAGACATTTTTGGCACCTTAAAGATAAATCATCCCCCTCCCCCCAGGCCATAAGCTTTTGTGAAGCTGAGTGTCCAAACGACAAAAGTATGTAGCATTGTAAAATGTGTTTGTTTTTAAGGTTATGCTACTTTAACAGTTGTTAGTCTTGTTGATGCAACAAATTCAAATGGCCATCCTTTTGGAAACTGAGAGCACTGTTGTTGTTGTTGTTCAGTCATTCAGTCATGTCCGACTCCTCATGACCCCATGGACCAGAGCCCGCCAGGCCTTCCTGTCTTCCACTGTCTCCTGGAGTTTGGTCAAATCCATCTTTGCTGCATTGATGTCACCGTCCAACCATCTCATTCTCTGCCATCCCCTTTTCCCTTTGCCTTCCATCTTTCCCAACATAGGGGACCTTTCCGAGGATTCCTCTCTCCTCATGAGGTGGCCAAAGTACTGGAGCCTCAGCTTCAAAATTTGTCCTTCCAGTGAACATTCAGGGTTGATTTCTTTCAGGATGGATAGGTTTGATCTCCTTGCAGTCCAGGGGCCTCTCAAGACTCTCCTCCAGCACCACAGCTCAAAAGCGTAGATTCTGCAGCGATCAGCCTCCTTTATAGTCCAGCTCTCACTTCCCTACATCATTACTGGAAAAACCATAGCTTTAACTATCTGGACCTTTGTCAGCAAAGTGATGTCTCTGCTCTTTAAGATGGTGCCTAGGTTTGCCATTGCTTTCCTCCCAATAATCAGGCATCTTTTAATTTCGTTGCTGCAGTCCCCATGTGCAGTGATCAAGGAGCCCAAGAAAATAAACTCTGTCATTGCTTCCCCTTCTATTTGCCAGAAAGTGATGGGACCGGTGGCCATGATCTTAGTTTTTTTTTTTTATGTTTAGCTGCAGCCCACTTTTTTCACTCTCCTCTTTCACCCTCATTAAGAGGTTCTTTAATTCCTCCTCGCTTTCTGCTATCAGAGTAGTATCATCTGCGTATCTGAGGTTGTTGATATTTCTTCCGGCAATCTTATTAAACCCCAAACAGTGATACCTGAATGCCTGTATAATCCAAGCGGAGCACTGCCAATGGGTGGGTACACACACACACACACACACACACACACACACACACACACATCTGTGTTGCCTCTCTACAGGTGGAAAGCTGCCACTAGTGGCCACTGGTGGTTCTCTTGCAAGAAGTAACACTCTGGAACAAGATTCAAAACAGTGGCCACGTTAGCCTATCTCAACCATTTGGAAAAAAATAAAAGGGGAGGGGAAGAGATATGTGATACTGTAGCACTTGAAAGATTGGCATTTCATTTGAGTGTGAGTTCCCATGAATCCAAAACCTCTTTGAACAAAAGGAACACACATATGTGTCCCCTATATTTATTCTGAGAGTCATGTTCAAGAGAGAATAAAGATAATAGGCACATGGACAATGGCTCCTTGTGGGACTGGACAAGGACCCATCAACGCCAAGAGTGGGCTCTCCATCTCTCAGAGAGCGATGACCAGATTCCCTGTCTTCAGATCATCTGTGATGAGGGGAAGGAGGACACCCCATGAGGCCACTGGTATTGCAATGGGAGACTGGGATTCAAGGGGGGAGGGGGAAACCAAAAGGGGGGCTGTTGACTGGATGCCATTGATTGGGAGGTATGTGAGACCCAGGGGGTGTTGCTACTACCAGAGCAGTTGAAGGCAAAATAGGAGATGGTCTGCTGATGTGATCCCAAGACTGGGTCTGTGGCAACACTCAAGTTCCTGTTGCCACAGGAGGAAGCTGCCCAGGTCCATCAGGACCAAGCTAAGCACTGAGAAGCATGGAGGCTTGGGAACCAGCATCAGTCCCCCTGTGGGCAGAAGTAGCAGCAAAGACAAGTTGCTCCACCAGAGAAACCTACCTACTGCTCTCAAGGTCAGCCTCCCACTTCTCCTAACCCTACAACTGACTGACTGGGAGAGGCCAGCCAGGTTTGTGTAGAGTTCAGCTTTGCCTCTCGGAAGGGTAACCACACTTGTGGGCTAGCAGCTGCTGGTGTGGATTATGATGGTGTGGCTGGAAAAGGAGCCTTTGCTATTTGCCTCTGTGCTGCCAGACATGTTCCTGATCCACTGACAAGAAGTCCTAGACCTGGTGGAAGAGGCAGGACTCCACTCCTCCCCATAAGATACAACATAGAGGTATTGCTCCCATGGAACTGAAGTTAACTCCCTGGTTCCATGAGTGTTCAAGTTTATGTTAGTTGTGCTGTTGGCACTTTAAAAATTTTGATGCTCCAGTAAAAATGCAGAACTATCAAGACTTTAATTTGCATCTCCTAGATTGGTTGATAAGCTAGGTATATTTGGCTGTCACAAGAATGCCCTGAGTGTTTGGGGGCAGCCATTCCCAACCTCTTTTTTTGCCATGCCCATAAACACAAATTGAAAGAAATATAGGCCAAATTAGGAGCATATAAATCACATAATGAACCCTATAAGACATTTTTGAAGTATTATTTTCAGTCTGCACCTCAACCTTCCAAATATGCCAGAGGTCCCTGTTGAGAATAGCTGGTTTAGGGGTACAATGGCTAGATTCTGTCAACAGAGACAACAATGTTACACCGCAGGCTATTACAGAACACTGGCCTGAATAGAGATCCAAGTTTTGTCACATGCTACATGAATTATCAACCCAGCTTTCTCTATTTCAAGAGCTGATTCCAAGAGATAGGGCTCTGGCCCCTCAGGTAACCAAGAAGGCTCCAGGAAGGATTTCCCTAAGGCAGTCCTCACTCCTTGGACTCAGCAAGAAGCGAGAGATGAAGAAAAAGATACCAGCCTTTAAAAGGGGGAAACAGTAGAATTTAACGAAGCAAAGCTTCTGGAAGGACTCTCCTGGCTAGGCTATAAAACCCTTTCCATTAATCAAGCACTGTAGTTCCTTTCTTGCCTTGGTTGTGAGATTGCTGGCCATGGTCCTGAATCCACACTGAAGAATTTCTGGGCCAATACATGGGATATTACCATGGGTCGTGGGCCTGTCCAGCACCACACCAATCACACTCACAGGTTTTGTGCTTTCCCCCAGATGGACCTGTTGTGGGGCCCAACAGCTGTGTTCTTCTTTGACTGGTGTAACAAGCACCATCTCTCCCCTCTTGCCTGAGGGGGGGTTGTAAAGCCATGAATCCGGCAGATTAATATTTTCCACAACAAATGTATATACACATATATACAGAAAGAATATGCACTGAATGGACAGAATCGGGGTCTGACTTGTTACCTGAGCTTAGAAATTTTAGTTTTTTAAACTACCACTCCTACAGTCCCTCAGCCGTTATGATCTTAGGCTCCACAAAAGGCCCCTCTGTTAGATACTAGATGGCCCTAAAGTTTTTACTACCTGGACAGACTCAAAAATTTTCTATTCCATTCTGTTCTTGGCCCAGAAGTGCAAAAATGTTCTTGTCTAGGTTGATGGTGCGTCCTCAAAGGATTCCATGACCAAGCAATACTAAGAGAGTTCCACAGGGTGTATAATTATCTCTTTGTTTTTTCATCATTAATTACTTAAAATCAAAATGGGGGACAGTCCAAACAAAGGGGGGGATCTTGAAACTGTGTGCTTTGCACAGATCCTGGCACCAAAATAGATACAAAATGTGAGACAAACACATGAAAGCAATGCCAGTTTTTTTCCAATTGAAAACTAAGGTTTGGACACCTTTCCCCTCAGGATGGACCCCTTTCTCAAGTTGTCAAATTCTTGTGTCCATAGAGTGTTAAATTAATTAAGGGAGGATATAGGAAAAATAAAAGTGGCTGAAAATGAAAGTGCTTTCAAAATTGAGGCTTGAATAATAGTTCCCTATAAATAAATATATCTGTGTTACATTGTGTAAATATGGTGTCTTTGTATGTAATCTCCACTCTTTGTAACTTAATATGTGTTACAATATTCTGGTTTACAGCACTTTGGTATAACTATGTACAATCTTTGGTTCATTAAGCTGTCTTTACATGTGTATGGCTGTCCCTGTTGTTTCCTAAACTTTCAATGTACAATAGAAGTTGCAATTTAAAAAGGTTTTCTTTGTCCTCCTGGCCATGGGGAGAGGATTGTTGGTAGTTGGAAGGAGAGGAAAACAACAAATATAGGTATGTGGAGATAAGATACAGACACGGGAATTTAACTCATCAACACAATGTTCCATATCACACTATTTCACACACACCGGATATCAACTAAGATCCCACAGCTTTTCTTCTCTGCTTTTTCTGTTTCTTTCTTTCTTATTCTGCATGAATCCCTAAGGCAAGGGACTCTGCACATTTATTTATTTATTTATTATTTATTTATTACACTTATATACCGCCCCATTCCCACCGGGGGACTCTGGGCGGTTCACAACGTACAAATAAGACAAATAAAATCAATACCAGGAGCAATAACAATATAAGAGTAAAATCCGAGAACAGTAAGGCGGGCAAAGAAAAAAAAAAAAAAACCAGGTCCCTATGCATCGCCGTAGGCTTCACGAAAAAGAAAGGTCTTCAAATTCCAGAATAGTGAAAAGAAGGTGCTGTTGTTTTGAAAGTTGAGTATTGAAGATTTATTTATTTATTGGACTTGTATACGGTGCCATCTAGCAACAAGGCTACTCTGGGCGGTGTACAAATAATTCAACAAACAAACATGAACAACATATAATGTAAAATAAGGCTAATAAAATAAACATGAATAAATCAACAATAACATCATAAAATCACTGAAAGAACAAAGGATAACTAAAACAGAAAAGGAGGATTACAGATCGGCAAATCAAGAAAGAATGAATTAATAGCTAGGGAAAGCCTTTCTATATAACCATGTCCTAAGATGGTTTTTGCAAATTGACAGCATAGAGGCCAAACAAATCTTGACAGGGAGTTGATTCCACAAGCGAGGGGGCACCACTGAGAAAGCCCAGTTCCTCATTACTGATTTCCAGGCTTCCTTTGGAGTGGGCACCTTCAAGTCACCAGCTTGAGAAGATTGAGTCTTTCAGGTGATATTTTGCGGTAGGAGCCATTCTGACCAATAGCAAGGTCCCAAACCATTTAGAGCTTTGTATGCCAGCATTAGACCCTTGAAGTCAATGCAGTAATGGATCAGCAGCCAGTGCAGTGTGGCCAGCATAGGGGCAATATGTTGTTATCTCCTTAACCCTGTTACTAGTCTAGCTGCAGAATTCTCCACTAGCTGGAGCCACCGCATTAACTTCCAAGGCAGCCCCATATAGAGTGCACTACAGTAGTCTAATCTCGAGACTACGAGTGCATATACCAATGTAGTGAGAGCACCAGGGTCCAGGAAGGCACACAGCTGAGTGATCTGCTAGAGATGGCAATGTGCTGAATGGACCACTGACACTACCTGGTCTTCCGTGGTCCAATATTGCACCCAGACTGTGTACCTCATCCTGCAAGGAAAGAGCCACTGCCCCCCAAAACTGAGTGAGCTTCCCAGGCCATCAACACCCAGTGCCCCCACCCAAAGGACTTCCGTCCGTCTTGTCCGGGTTCAACCTCGGTCTATCCGTCCTCATCCATTCCAGCACCCCACAATTGAGGAACCAAAGGGGTGGAAGTCAGGTGATACCTCCAACTGTACTCTCTGAGGATGGTCCTCCAAGAAAGAATGGAACCACTGCAAAGCAGTGCCTCTGATCCCCAACTCGGAGAGCCTCCCCAGGAGGATATAGTGATCAACTGTATCAAAGGCAGCTGAAAGGTCAAGGAGGACCAACAAGATGATTTTCCCCTGTCTGACACACAATCAGCCAATCTCTTACCTTGTTCTGCCCCCCCCCCCGAGGCAGCTGTGCTCCATCAAGGAAGCAGGCTCCAATGTAATCTTTACTTCTCCCTGGTGCTGGCCAGTCAGGAGCTGTGCAGGGTCAGGCATCATCCCACCTCCTTGTCTGATTGGCCAGCACCATGGAGAAGCAAAGAAGACGTCAGAGCCTGCTTCCTTGTTGGAGCTCAGCTCTGTGTAGGCGCAGAACAAGGTAAGTGATTGGCTGCTAATGAACCAGTAGGTTCCAAAACGAATTGTGCATCCCTACTGTGGACTTTAAAAAAAAATCTGTCTCTGTGCAGGCAATATTTGGATCTGTATATTTGTATACAGTGGCACCTTGTATAAAGTAATTAATTCGTTCCAAATGAAATTATGTTAAGCAAATTTTCCTTTATACAAATTTCCCATAGGAATGCATTGAAAGCAGAGTGATCCCTTCTCGCAAATATTTTTATGTTGCATGGATTTGGCCCATAGACAATTCTGTTAAGCAAATTTCCCCTATCTCCAGAATTTTTTTATGTTGTACAGATTTTATGTTATACAAACTGTTGGTTATACGAGGATCCACTGTATTTGTACATTTGGATGCTCTTTTGAGCATCCCAGCTGGTTTCCAAAGAATGGCTTGGGAACACAAAGACATCTTACCCAATTAATGGCACTAGTCCAGAGGGACAGAGTCAGAGAGAGAGAGAGAGAGAGAGAGAGAACTGACTGCAAGCATATGCCTTCTTCAAACTTCTGGAAAGAAAAACAAAAACAAATGCTAATCAATAGTAATCAATGGGTGCGTGTTAATTAATGTCTGGTTTCTGAAGCTAAACGCCATCAAGCCAGTGTGCCACTTTTGCCTCGCCTCTGGGTAAATGATGTTTGGTTGCCCTTTTGCGAGACGGGCCTTGTATACAAATGAGCTGGCACTCCCAGCAGACTCACCTGAAAGGTTAGCCTGTTGTGCACAGCATCTTAGATGAATGTTCGAAATCTACGCGATACAAATGAGGATTCCAGCAAAGAGCACTTATATTTGATTAATAGGGACAAATTTTACTTTGATGAGAGTACCTGAGACTGCAGTGGCCAAAAAGGTTATTCATCATCCTGCCAAAGCGTCAGCCGATCAGTGTCAGCGCTGGAACTCTTGTTGCGACATCAAAAAAAAAAGTGTGTGTGTGTGTGTGTGTGTGTGTGGTGGGTAGGTGTGAAAATGGATGATCTTCCGCCGCAGTGATGTTTAAAGAGAAGCCTCTTAAACGTGGGAGGTGTAATGAGGGGGCTCGTCCCCTCATTTGCAATCTCTCCAGTCTACAGATTTGTCAAAATAGCTTGTGATGGGTTTGTCAGCTTTGTCACTTTCCGTCCCTTGATGCTCAGCTAATGCTAAATTATTGATGCCACCAGCTTTGTCGTCCTCATTGCGGCAAGAAATGAAGAGAAAGGGAGGGGTATGTTTGGAAAAGTAGAAGTTTGCCATAAGAAACAGGAGCGTGTCTGAAAGATCCAATCTGTTAACATTCTGGGATATTTCTAAAGGCTCTGACAGGGAAGCAGGATTACCTGAAGCACTTTTGACACTGATACTCACCTCCTTCCCAGGCCCTAAGATGTGTCTGGGAGGCTTGGCTCACATCAGGCCCACCAGTAAAATATTTAGATGGGGGCGGGGAGCAGACTTTTCTGGAGTGTCCCCATATTTGTGAAATTCCTTGCTCCTTGCTCCAGGATGTTGGCCTGCCTGTGTAACAGTTGTTTTTATGTTGGACTTCAGTCCAATTGTTACTACCAGTGAAACTGATTCACTAAATCAATTGCTTTTATTTTATTTTGTTTTTTCCCCAACCTTTCTCCTTGCAGAACCCATGGCACCCTACCAGATGAATTTAAAAACAGGTGCCGCATAGGGAGCCACAATAAAATAGAGTATTAAAACACCATCATCACATCTGAAAAGTGAATTAACATTGTATAAAAGTCATTTTAAAACCAGACATAGAACTACAACAACTACTTTCCTCACCAGGTAAACAGTGGCCCATGACCTGCCTAAAGATAAATGCCCTTGCCTACCAGAGATAGGAAATAGAAAAGACCTCAGCCTGCCTTCCATAAAAGGGTGTCCCACAGCCCAGGGAACAGCTCTTTGGTTTTATCACCCAACAACCCTGGGAGGTTAGTGGGCTGATGGGACAGAAAGAAAGAAAGACCTTTCCTGAAGATCCTGATGAATGATAAAATGGTAGTCCCATGGATTCAGTGGGTCTATTCTAGCTTGAAGTAGCAACTAGGTCTACTCTTTGGTTGTTTCAAATGGTTTTAACTCCTTAAAACAACTATGCTGGTTGGTTTAAATGTATTATGTCATGTAAAGGAAATATATTCTGTTTTTAATTTCCTTGAGTAATTTGGAGAACTGCTTTCAGAAGATTTTCCTTTACATAAAATCAGGTAATTAAGGGTCTCCCTAATTAATGGGTCCTTGTATTAATGAAATAAGTGATTCATATACTAACTACATCACTCTAGGAGCAAAGAATCAAAATCCTTGCCCTGGCCTCTAGATTCAGATCATGTAACCAAGGGATGGCATGTAGTGAACAAAAAGAAAGCATGACAGAGCCATTCACTTGATAATATTTGGGTCCAGTTCATCTCTTTGCTTGAAATGCCTGATCTGTGCTGGAAAACAACATTGGGCCAGTAATTTGCAATAAATCACCAACATCTCAGTTTCTGCAAGCCAGTCAATTCTGACTTATTGTGACCTTTCTTGGGGTTTTCCAGGTATCAAGTACTCAGAAATGGGTACTTCTGGGAGACACTCTGTTTTGTTCCTCCCCAAGATGCGAGTCACCCGGTTCAAATACGCACTCCAACCTTCCATCACAGCTTGCAGAAACGAAGACCACAAGGCACAGCTCAGTGGCAAATTCCATGCACTGCACACAGAATCATGGGAAAATGGATTTGGATGGGGGCCTATAAGACCATCAAGTCCAATGCCCTGCTCAGTGCTGGAATCCAAGTCAAAGTATATCTGACTCATGGCTGTGTTTCTCTTGAATGCCTCCAGTGTTGGAGCATTCACCACCACCCAAGGTAATTGGTTCCATGGTCATCCTGCAAGTGCCAGCGTCAGTCCACATCATGTCAGGTCTAAAATAAGTCAAGTAAAAGTTCTGGGAAAGTCCTCTGACAGGCATCTCAAAGAGCTACTATGTGCTCCAATATTTGAGACTAGGCTAGACAGACCATAGCTGCCTAGATGCCCTAAGCACACCCAATCTCATGTGATTTCAGAAGCTAAGCAGGGTTGGCCCTGCTTGGATGTACTTGGACGGGAGACCACCAGGGAATACCAGGTGCTGTAGGCGCCTTGAGTAGGAACTGGCAAACCACTCCAGTATTCTTTCCCAGAAAACTCCATGGACATGGAGTCACGAAGGGTTGGTCATGATTGCAACCACACACACACACACACACACACACACACAGAGAGAGAGAGAGAGAGAGAGAGAGAGACCATCTTCATTATCATAAGTCATCTACATGTATTCAACTGAGTAGCAGACAAAAGGAAATGGTTCTGTAAAAAAAATCTGGATAGATTCCCACATTGCCCTCTCACCATTATTTTCAAGTAGGATGCTGGATGTGTATTAAATATCATGTGGGTCAATTAGGGCTCTCCTGGTATTGGAATCTGGGATTTCAAATACATAATGCCTTTCAAACGCTTTTATTGATCCCTGCATTGGTTGGTAATGTTAAAAAATTCTTCATTTCTATTCTGCCTTATTAGAATTAAGGGACGCAAGCAATTTGGAAAGAGGCATGTCCACTGTAAATTGAGGAGTGGCCATAGAATATATTTAGAATGCCTAGATATTTTGAAAGCCAAGTGGTAACATTTTGTCAGTGCAACACACTTTAATTGTCATTTTAACACAGCTGGAAGGGAGAGTGGAAGAAAGGAAAGTTAGCCATTTCTAATTGGCCACATGATTATTCCTCATTGTCAAGTGAAGGAAAGACAGACGGCAGGTGTGTATATTTCTCAGGCACAACAATGCCACTTTGGGAGGTAAATTTTTTATCAGGTTAACAAAGAAAATCAGGATTCAGGGTGCAATATGTTTTGCCTGTTAGGTGTTAAGTGCCTGGCTGATTGCTCCAAGACAGATAAGAGAACAGCTGTTGCAAAAGTAAATGAGTTCTGTGCAGAGTTTATGAAAAATTAGCAACCTGATGCAGCCTAGTTGTCCATTTTTGGATTTCTCCTTCTCTGCTACTTCTCTGAAATGCAGATCTGTTGCATGTACAGTAAATGTTCCTTTAGCATGTAAATGAGGCAACAGCTTGAGAAGCTATGGAAAAGCTTCCAACTGGTATGTTTTTTGTTCTGTGTCTTAGGAGGATGTGTCTTCATCCAGATTTTAGGTCAAGTTCTATTTTGGGTGACCCTTTAACATATTAGTACTCAACTTTTTTTTTTCAAATCACATGCCCCTTTTATGATAGCCAAGTAACCTATGACTTCATGGCCATGTTTGGTTGAAAAAGCAATGATTATCATTCCCTGACACAGCAGCACCATTGATGATGATGCTACTTGCCCTCCTACTGCTCCTGCCACCACTTCTGTTGCTGCTACTTCAACACTGGGAAGGGAACAAGAGGGGGAGGGGAGAGAGAGAGTTTAAAAGTAGGGAAAAGAGAAGCAAAAGACATCAAAGATGGGCCAGGAGGTGGGAGGACTTTGTGGCACCCAGGGAGGGGCCAAGACCTTGGCAGAGATAGGCTCTCCACTTGAAACTGCCACAACACTTTATTTACACCTGCTGCAGAAGAACAGTGCTGCAAAGTGATGCCTTGAATTACAAAATTAATCCATTCCAACAGATTTTTCATAATTTAAAATTTTCATAATTCAAAACATGGTTTCCCATAGGAATGCATTTTTGCAATTCAAAACAAATCAGTTTTTTTCATAATTCAAAGCTTCCTTGTACGGGCGGATTTCCTTTTGTAACTCAAGTTTTTTGTCATTCAAGGCATTCGTAATTCAAGGCATCACTGTATTTGTTTTTATGTTCCCCATTTGAGGGCGTGTTGTAGGGATTCTTCCTTAACCTTTTGCTCTTTTTCTTTAGGGTCTCAAGAAGTAATGTATCCTAGTTAAAATCCTTTCATGTCGAGGTGGCAGCAATTACAGTGGACCCTTGTATAACAAATGGTTTGTATAACACAAAATTTGTACAACATTAAAAAATTCAGGAGATAGGGGAAATTTGCTTAACATAATCGTCTATGGGGTGAATCTGTACAACATAAAAATGGGATCACTCTATTTCAATGCATTCCTATGGGAAATTTGTATAAAGGAAAATTTGCTTAACATAAATTCATTTGGAACGAAATAATTACTTTATACAAGGTACCACTGTATATTTTTCTGCTGGCATTCATTCATTCATTCGTTCGTTTGTTCATTTGTTCATTTGTTCGTTCGTTCATTCATTCATTCATTATGTTTTTGGAAGAAAGAGTCCTGGTCATCCCTTTTCAGAAAGTAGAGGCTTCCTTCTCCCACAAAGAACCTGTTTCTTATGTACACATACACACCAACTTTAATATCCTTCTGCAAAAGGTCAAGGAAGAAATTGTTTGTCAAAGGCTACAACACATATAAGGCAACCCATAACACACACACACACACACACACACACACACACACACACACACACACA
>JAHTLZ010003547.1:5447490-5467713 GCA_023846285.1 Phrynocephalus versicolor | reverse complement strand
TTATTTATTTATTTATTTATTTATTTATTTATTTATTTATTTATTTAGCAGATGTATATTCAGCTGAGGATTTTTTTTTTGGGGGGGGGAGCTCAGAGCAACCAAAGCAATGCAAAGCCATTATACTACAATGAAAATGCTCTCAGAACTGTCAAAATGAAGGAAGCAAAGAGTTAGGACAACTAGGGTCTAAAATAAATCTTAGTTTCTCTCACCCACCCACTCTGTCTTTCTGAAAAAAAGTTACAGAGGTGGCCTAATCAAGCACATCTGACTTCAGCCTAAGAGACAAAGGGGAAACAGGTGCTACAGCTGCTGGTGGAAATATGCAGTATACATAAATAAATGTCATCTCCAGTGATACCTGCAATGGTTGCACCTGGGCTAATGTAGCGATTCATTCATCTACAGACCCTCTTATTATTCCTGCTCACAGCTCAGGACAGCTAATAACTATCAACACCAAGAAGAAAATAGTAACATTGCAATAAAGCAGTATTATGTTAAAATTAGAGATGGGCACGAAATAGAAATATAGTGTTTCATTTCGTTTCATTTCAGTCTTCATTTCATTTCTTTTAATTAATAATGAATTTTTAAAAAGAATTTTTGTCACCAAATGAAATTATTCATAAGGCTATAAATAATGGGGAGCTTTCCTTTTTTTTTATTTAACAGGGAGCCCACTGCCCTAAATCAAAGACCCTCTTTAAAACTTTAAAACAAAGAACCCTCTGTAAACAAGCAGGAAACCTAAGGGCTAGCTGCTGCAGGGAGAGATCGGAGAGATAAGCTCAACAGCTGATTGGCAGGAGGACAGAAAATATATTTAAAAAATAACCTTTACAGTCCTACTTAATCAGGAAAGGAACAATCAGTTTAAACTTTAAATCAACTTGCAGATACAGGGACAGCCACCCCAGGGAAGGGAAGAGCTCAGCTCCTGGCTAGCTGCAGGCAGGCAGATCAAGATGGGAGATAAGTAACAGCTGAGGCATGGGAGGGGAGGAAGGAAAACCAATCAATCAGTTTAAAAATAAACCTCCTGAATCATGAGGTTTCACACCACTAGGACAAATCATTTCATTTCTGAATCATGAGGTTTCACACCACTAGGACGAATCATTTCATTTCTGAAACAAAAATAATTAGCATAACAAGAGTAAGCAAGAAAGCATAGTTGATTCAGAGCAGGCAAGTCTCATATTTAGCTTTCTCAAACAGAAACATACCTGTACATTACATTAATGCTCAATCCAATATCACCATATTTACTTCAAAGTAAGTTATGTTGATTTTCATAGGAGTTCAATGGGATTGATATTAGCTAAGGTTATGTAGCAATGCAGCCTTAATTAGATTTCTATTTTAAGATTTTATGGTATATATTTATTTATTCATCCCAGTTAAAGTCCCTGGGTCCTCCTAGAAGGCACACATTTGTTTGTCTGAATAGAAAACAGTTATGTGGAGCCATCCTGAGCCACTTAATAAATACAGATCTACCGCAAATGGCCAATGGTATTTTTAACAGTGACCTGAAAGAAATTCCCTTTCTGTGCATACGCAGTTACAGCATGCTTCACATTTTGAACATCCTGCTTTTTATGAGACTATAAGGAAGCAGCATCCCCTGGCAGGGAATAGTGGTAACCCTATGTTTGGCCATTTCAAAGGTTAATTGAGAATAAGGGACAATGAATAGTTAATGCCATCAGTGATTGAGATGGCTTGACACCTACAAAAATCCATGCCAACCTTGAAAATAATTAGTTACTCAATCCACAGGATCAATATCTATGGTTTGATTTATCCACAGTCAAAAAAGATAAAAAATATGAAATGAAAGAACTCCAGAACTACTTATTTTCATGATGTAATTACCAGAACTGGCCACTAAAGGGAGCCAGATACCATGCTGTACATAAAGTTTGCTATTTTCCACAGTTTTCAACATCTGCAGAAGCATCCAGCCCATTGGGTTTACCATAAATCTACTCAAGAACTTTTTCCCAGTAACAAAGGTATACCTTACAGCTCAGGAAAAGTGGTTTTTCTTGGGCTACAGCTCCCACAATCCCTCAGGGAGCATGACTGGAAGTCTAACCCATAAAAAGACTCCATCAGCATCATAGCTCAAAGATGAACAACTTTACTTCTTTTGTAGTGAAGCTAATTTTAGTTATTTTAGATACGTTTATAGTAACTGGGGTGTAGCCTCATTAAAAATAAAAACAGAAAAAATAAGACACAGCAAGGTCAAACTTGGGCTATATTTCCTGCTGCTAGGTCATAGGTATCTAGAGAAGAATGTGTTTTCTACCCCAGAATAGTGGGCAGGCTTGGAGAGGAAGCCCACTAACAGGCCTCCCTGGCACTGGGTAAAATAATACAGATGGCTCCAGTAAGAGAATAAATACAGCATATCCTAGAAAAACAAAATCCTCATGTATGAAAACATGAAACTGATTCCCCACCACCACCACCATCAACTTCAAAATGATATTTTCTACCAGCCTTGATGAGCCTTTTTTTTTGTATTGTTTTGCATTTCAAATAATGGATTTTGTTCACAATGTGCAAATTACATGCATTGAGGGTGGAAAATGCCATTGCCATTATTGTTTAGTTTGTGGTCCTGCGTGGAGCAGTGGGTTGGACTTTGATGGTCTTATAACCCTCTTCCAACTTCACTATTCTATGATTCGATGATCGCTGCTGCCTTGTTGCATGGACTTATAAAATGTTGAAGCATTGGGTGTTGGTTCATATAAATGGATTAGCCAGTCTTCCTGTATCTTCTCTGTGTATATGTGTGTACACATTTATACATTTCTACCTTCACAAAAGGTTTTGTACAAAGATACTATTCATGACTTGGGGAAACTTTGTTGCTTAAAAGGTGCTTGTTTTCTTATTTTCTGTCTGGAGGAGAGAGATCTAATGGTGGCTGATGAATGCTGGACAGCTGTCTGAAGTAATTTGTTCTCATTTCTTCACTCTCTAGAATAACCTCAGGGAGGCCTATGATTCAAACTGCCCAGAAAGTGAAAAGGAGCCATTCCTGAAGGGAAGAGGAAATGATACAAGACAATAACTGATTGAATTTTTTGGCTTAAAATTATATTTTTGATACAAAGCAGAAGTACAGAGATTCACAGAGGAGAATAACTTCAAGTTCCCAGATAGTCTACCACTTTTCTCATTAAGTGGCATTCTCAAAAATCACTCTGAGACATTAGCTATACCGGGAAAAAAACATTTCAATACTTACAGATGTGGATGGATAACAACTAGCACACTAACAAACAACTGACAAACTGACTTCAACAGGCAATAGGGGAAAAGACATCTCAAGAGAGAGGCAGGGTTCTCTTTGAATTCAGAGGTGGAAAGGAGACATTGACCTTAGCCCAGAAATATCCTTCCTAGCCAAACAAACTGCAGGCAGCATGCAAGGTTGTTAAACTCCAACAAGAGCTAGGTTCAGAAATGCACTTAAAGATCAGTACACTGGCCTCCTGCAAATGGTCATGTTCTTGCACTCTGCACTCATCCTGGATGAACTCAGCTATGATCGGCATGTTTGCCTTCCCTGCCTTCTGCTTACAGCCTTTTGAAAAACCCGAACTGCACGTTTACCTCCCAGATTAGCCTTCCCCAAACAACTATCCTCTAGATCAGCAGTTCCCAAACTGGGTGCCATGGCAATAATATTTAATTTTCACTAAGATTTAGCAATTTAGCAGGAGAATCTGTTTTCATAACATGGCAACACTATTGTCTCCCCGTTTATGCTACGCCTGCCACTCGTCGGCCATTTTTTGTGGTTCTGCATCATTTTTTTCGAGTTGTACTGGGTTGTTGTCCTTGCAAAACTAAAAAAGTTTCCAGTGGATTTGACGGTAAATTTGTATTCTTTTCTTTTAAGACACTGATTGTTTAGTGAATGTAAACATAAAGGAAATAATGAACAATTCATCCAAACAGTTTTATTCATCACATTAAAGACAACTGAGCATTAAATCTGCACTGCTTTTTCTTCTTTTCCGAAGTATTCAAACCGCTTTAAGGGTAGCTGTGCCATGATTTTTTTTTTTTTTAGCCCGGCAAGGGTGCTGCGGTGCAAAAAGTTTGAGAACCACTGCTCTAGACATGTTGAACCACAGCCTTCATCATCCCCAGACAGTCTCCTGGTTGAGACGGATGGGAATTGTAGCCCAATTTATTTTCCCCAAAGCTGGGAAAGAATATCACAGCCACTTACCTAGGAAGTATGCTAAAGCTAGGAAGTGAAGGTGCGAACCACACCTAGAACATGAACGGTAGTTTCTATAATCCTGGAGAAGACAGAGCTTGGAAAAATTCCTTTAGGGAATCAAGTCCCAGAATAGTGACTCTTGTGTTGTAGACATCCTCGTCCTTATTTGATCCAAGGACTTTAATGTGTGAACAGGAACAATAAATTGTTGGCTGACATCATAGTACCTTCCTTTGAGAGACAAATGCTGACTGACATCATAGTACCTCTGTGCCCAAATCTCACCAATGTCTGAAGGAAGCCCTTCTGATTGTCTGGAGCTAAGATAGAATATACCCAATAATTCATCAAAAATGGGCAGAGGAGACCAATTAAACATGCATCAGTCAGTACACATGTGAATGAAGTTGTAGCAAGCAAGGAAACAAGTACAGTCCACCATGGTCCTCTTCCTATTCTCTGGTGGAACTCCTGTGATTGTGGGTTGTGTCTGGAGCTTCTCTACATGCATGTGTACAGAAGTCAAGAGGACATGTTTAAGGAGACGACAACCATCTTAATGGAGAAACAATAATCTTTCATTTTAGATAGGTAATTCATCAGATATTAGCCTAAAAGGAAGATACTAAAAAATATTTCAACTCAGAACCCTTACTCATCTTTTCTGAACAGTTTTTACTTAAATCTATATTCAAAAGCAAAGGAAACTGTTTAGAGAACAAAAGTTTTCAGTTTGCCTTCATAGCCATTGATTTGGAAGGTTATGTCAGGAGGGTAGAAAGTCGGGATGCACAGGGGAAGACAAGAACATTTTCATGTTCAGTCTTTGGAACTTGGAGTAGGGGAGCAGTTTTGGGAACAAGGAAGTCCCTGGAATATCAATATCAGCATACATTGTGTGAGAGCTGGGTTTAGGATCTACCTACCACCCATCAGCAGAAGGAATGTACGATTCCCTGGAACATAGGGATCTGTCTTATACTGTGTCAGACCTAGGGTCTCTCTAGATCAATATTGCCAACTCTGAGAGACAGCAGCAAGTCTATGAGGTTTCAGGCAGAATTCTTTCCTAGTCCTGCTTGAAGACCCCAGCTAGTCCCTGGTGATCTCCTGTTCAAGTACCTACCAGGGCTGACCCTTCTGTTAGCTTTTGACATCAGACAAGGTTATAATATTGACAGGACTGTGAATCAATCAAATGACCATGAGCCACTAAAGTCATGCAGGTTGCTTCCACCTGACATCCAGAGATGTCACCTTGGACATCAGTTCACCCTATTCAGTGCAGAATTCGGAGCCCTTTGTGTAGCATTTTCAGAGGGTTGGATGGCCTTCATAAAGGGGATGATCCACTTCCACAAGTCCACTGGCATATACATAATTCTGGATTCATTCCAGATGAATTTGGGTTCAGATAGTTTGGGTGCCACTTCCCTAGCAACCCTCAGACTAGTCTTATGATAAACATAAATACTCTCTCACTCTCACTCTCACTCTCACTCTCACTCACTCCTTGGTTTTTTTTTTCCTGGAGAAAATTAGGGAGAAACAAGAGAGATTTTTTAAAAATCCTGACAAACATCATTAAGGAAAGAAAAGCCATCGGATTAAATTTAATGTTTGCCATTTCCGCGATAAAGACAATTTTATGGCAAGAAAACCAAGATAATTCTGCCTTTAGCTACTGAACACAGCAAGACTTGCTCTGAATTTGTAAAAGAGAGAAACAATTGGTTTAATTGAGAGAGGAAGAACATTAGGCTTAATGCAGAAATAGGGAGGCAATGGAAGGAAGTGTATGAAAGAACCAAAGAAGACGGAGATATTTTAATGCATCTCATTATTACATGTCAAAAGGCAGTTTGGAATGTCACAGGGCCTTGCGTATAACTGGAGTGGAAAGTAATAAAATGACTAAGAGCTCTTTCCACAAAACTACTGATTGATATCCCATAAACAGACCAGTGTGTGATGGATTATAATTTTGGGAAAGAATCATTACATGCCAGGTGCAGAGGAAGGGAAGTCTTGACACTTCTGAGTACAAAGTTTAAAAAACAAAACAAAACTGGAGTGACCTTGATTCATTATGTCTCTATTAGAATCAATCCACCTGACCTAAATTTTGCATCATTAATCAGATTTTGGTTCCTACATGACTCCTGTCAAAAGGCGATGTGTCCTTGGTTTCAAAGCCATTCAGCTCCATATCATGCAAGCCCCATCGTTATAGCCCAAATAACCTCTTCAGAGGAATCCTCCAAGAGGATGCACCCGGCTAAAAGCAATGGAGCATGAACCGTTCTTTCTCCAGTGTACCAACAACAGCAGTGTAGGCTAAAGAGTGCAAGACAGTGTATGTGGCACACACGATTCTGTGCCCCAAGGAGAAGAAAAAGTAGGAAACTCCCATTATTAGCATCTCTTGCTCAAGTAGTTGCCTCGCTGCCTAGCACCATGGATAGCCCTGTTCTCCTGAAATCTCAGGCTTTGTTTATAATCCAGTACTCAAGTATTATTTTGCTGTGTACTGTTTTATTTCCATAGTCAGTGAGGGTTTTGAACCCGGGCCTCCTGCATCTTCATCCAACACTATATTTACGACCCCACACCAGAGCTCTCAGGCTTTAATTTCTGAAATGGAAGGTACTAAGGCTTGCTTCACAGGGGGGATGCTTTGCCATCTCTGTTTGAAATCACTGACTGACAATGTCCTTTTAGTTCCATCTTGTCTCCACTGACTAACGTCAGTAGAGACAAGATGGAACTAAATGAATTAAAAGCCTCACTTTTTATGAAGGCAGATTCTAAGAAAAACCCACAGTTCAATGGAAGAGCAGATCCATGGCAGATGGGAGGTCCCTAGTTCAGTCTCCATTATCTTCACGTAGGGTAAAGGAAGACTATTATTGACTGATTTCACGGAGTACCATGGAAAACCAGTCAGGTATTGTAGAGGTACTCTGCTCAATGGATTGACTCCTATGTTCCTGGGTAAGACCTATGTCCTTGACATGGCCCAAAACAAATGAGAAAAGCCAATGTTATAGCCAAAATAAAGATACTGGCCTAGTCATTCAGTAATAATAAAGAGATACAGTACAGAAGCTATCAGATCTTTATCATACACAGAAATTATAACTGATGTGTGAATGATATAAACAACATAATGTGGAAGTAATGTCTTAGATTAAACACACTGATTTTAAAACTGTTATCTTTTACAAGCAGCCCATCTAAGCTTAAGAAAATAATGCTTTGAATGAAATGTTATAGAACTGAAAAGATTTATTTTAAAAATGTTACTCTCCAGGTGTATATCTCTTATTTTTGACCTCCCACTGAATGCAAGAGTTACCATTCTAACATGAATACATTCAATTGACATCTTACCTCTGAACCACTGGTTTGCCATGGAATTTCAACAGCACAGTAGTATGGAAGTGCAGCCCTTTGGGTGTTCAGGGAAGCTCCAATGTAGACCATTTGTTTTGTGTGCTGTGGCTCTGCCAGGACCTGCACTGCTGCAGTTACTTGGGGCACAACCCCCAGGGGTTTTCAAGGACATTTAGACCCCTTGCACGTAACACCTGAAATGTCTGAAAATGTATTATCTTCTGCATCTTAATCCAACAAGTATTTTGGACACCCTCCCTCTGCATTAAAAAGTGCCATTTGAAATAACAGCCAAAGGGGGGGGGCAGGAAGAGGGGATATCACATCAGATGCATAAAATAAGGGAAGTTAATTAACCGTCTGGGTTTTTGTTGAACTTTGAGGAGCTGCGTAACTTCGTCTTCTTTGAGGTTCACAGGCAAACCCAAGAGTAAAGCGCTCGCCTTTGACAATGAAACGGCTAGGAGCGAGAACAAAATGGGCTTTTGAAGGCTTCAAGCCCATGACAGCTGCGAGAGGGCAAATAATTCAGTCGAGCGTCTTGGGTAAAATCAACTCCAATGACTTGATGCTTTGTTTCATCATTAGGAGCATAAAGGAGATTCTTCCTTGTTATCAGCTGCGAGCCCTCTAGAGGCATCGTACAAGATTTGATAAGAATAGCACATCACATCGAGATGGATGCTAATGTCAGTGGTAGCTAACTTGCAACATTTGAAAGGAGAGACACCATTACTTTAATTTTGCATGATGTGGAGGTAGCAACACAGTTAGGTGTTGGAATATTGCAACTGAACAACTATTTAGGGTGGGGGCAAGTGCTCTGAAATTTCTCTCTCTTGACCATTTTCCGAGTCTTGCTGAGATGTCCCTCTGTGCCAGAGCATCCAGACCCCTAATTTTCTGCCTGTGCTTTTGTACACTGTGATTGGGTTTGGTTTGGATCTCGGGTGACCCCTTCTCCATGTACCCCTCAAGGAGCGGATATGGTATAGAAAATGAAACATCTTTATTAACATCTGGAAGTTCAGTCATGGCTACTGGACTTCTTTTTGAGAGATAGAAACGTTTCGCTGTTCATCCAATGAAGCTGTTTGGATGAACAGTGAAACGTTTCTATCTCTCAAAAAGAAGTCCAGTAGCCATGACTCAACTTCCAGATTAACTCACCTGGATGACTGAGAATCTTCACAGACATCTATATTAACATCTTCATCCGGAATGTGGATGACTACAGTCTCAGACACAAACTTCACACTAGGGTTCCCAACATAATCGGGTGATGCCCTAGTGTCCAACTGCAGAGTCTGTAGTTCTGGGGACTGGGGAACCTCTCGAACCTCTCTGCATCGCTTGGTCTCCTCAGGTACGGACCCTGTCCAGCACACAGTGTCCCACAGCAAGGGTGGTGAGCCCAATTGGCTGCTAGTTCCCTCCAACCGGCCCGCCATGGCCCTCTGAGGGGGCCCTCTTCCAGGGAACCACCACCTCCAAAAAAACGAACACTCTCCACTCCTCTGCCTCCGTCGGTTTCTCCCATCCTCCCTCCCTTTCTCCTTCCCCGATCTCCTCCCACTCCATGCCTTTTTCCTCTTTTATACTTCCCACCTTCTCCTCCCCTCCTACGCCTGTGGTCTCCTCCCCTTCTTCCACCAGGAACCCCTTGATTATGTTCCCTCCTTCTACTACCCAGCTTATTCCCTCTCTTTCAGTGGCTGGCCGTCTTGTCTTGGGTGTTGCTCCCATCCTTTCTAGTTTATTTAGCACCACCCGCATCCCAGAGTTCTCTGTTTTCTCTGCTCACACAGACAGCACACCGGCCTGAATGCGGTCTTCAGGTTCAGGCACCCCACACACAGAGAAACTGCTAAATTCAATACAGACTTCTCCAGTGCACCAGAAAGATTCCATTGGAATTATAATCTTCTGCACAGACAGGGAATATCAGGCAAAACCAAAAGGAAAATAAAAAATAAAGAAGTCAAAAATGTTGTGGCATCTTAAAGACTAACTGCTATATTTCCATGTGATGTTTTTCATATTATATAATCACCTAAATATAAATGACTAACAGGAGGGGGGGGGACTCAATCCATTCACATAACCAGCAATTCAAATAAACAGACTCTTCACTTAGGTTTCTTAAACTATTCTATAAATATAGATAGATCTGGTCCATACTTTTCCTACCATTAGCAAAGGGCTCCAATGTTTAAAATATGTTATGTGTCATCAAGTTGAAACCAACTTATATTGCATAATATAATATAATATAATATAATATAATATAATATAATATAATATAATATAATATAATATAATATAAATCTGTGAAGATTCTTGGTCATCCAGGTGAGTTTATCTGGAAGTTGAGTCATGGCTACTGGACTTCTTTTTTGAGAGATAGAAATGTTTCCCTGCTTATCCAAGCAGCTTCATCAGCCTTCACTCTTCATCAGTCTGATGAAGCTGTTTGGATGAGCAGCGAAACGTTTCTATCTCTCAAAAAAGAAGTCCAGTAGCCATGACTCAACTTCCAGATAATATGATATAATATAAAAGTGAGATAATTAAGCAGAAGTGAAAATGTCCTTCTTCCAGCTAAAGCTTCTGGTGGTCCAGTGTTTCTTTTCTGCATTAAAAAAAAACTCTCTTTCATTTATTTAGCAATCTCCACATTACAGGAGATGGGAATATTTAGCCCTCCATATCTTTGGAAATACAGCACCAAATCCTCCCTTGCTGTTGGCCACAGTTCCAAACCCCAGGGAGTAGAAGTCCAGAATAACTGGAGGACCTAGTTATACTATAGTATTTTCTGATGTTCCAGTGGTGTAATGGAAACTGATGTCAGGAGTGGGAGTGTGGCATAATGACTTAGTAGAGTAAGTCACACTTAGAACTGGCCCATTGAACCAGTGGGGATTTAACTCCTGTGTACATTCCATTGATTCAAACAGCTTACGTTTTATTTTTATTTTATTTAGTTACATTATTATATTATATTATATTATATTATATTATATTATATTATATTATATTATATTATATTATATTATATTATTCATTTACTATGTCTCCCCCTCTAGAGGACTGAAGTCTAAAACAGTTAAAACTGTAGAGTGCTAACAAGTTTAAAATCCGATATAAAAGCTATTTTAAAAACAATTGAACATTAGTAGAGATGGGCACGACTTAGCGGAATTCCCGTTTCCATTTCTGTTACTCGTTTCCGTTACGGAACGGAAACGGTAACGACAATTACTCCGCCAGAACTCGAACTCGAACCGACGAACGAATAATTGGGTCTGATTTGTCGTCGTCGTTCCTGGCATCGCGGCGATCCCGCGATGCCAAGCGGCACAGAAAAAAAGTTTTTAAACGTTAAAAAAAAAACCCGATTCCCGGCCCTAAAAGCAGGCGAAAACTGTCTGAGGGCACCTACCAGGCCAGAAGGGTGTTTTATTTGGGGGGGGTTCCCCGCCCCCCTCTCCTTGGCTGGTGCTACTGCTGCGCTGCTGGTACCAGGCAGGGGGGGAATCGTCTCGTCTGCCTTTGCCATGCGGTGTGCGGGCGGGGGGATCCAAAATGGCGACTGCAATAATTTTTTTTGAAATCGTGGTCCAAAAACACACCAAAGCACCACAGAAACATGCGAAAATTAGCTATTTTAAATGCTCGAATTTTTACAGTAGCAGCAGTGAGTTTGTCTTGCCAAAATACGTCTCCGTTGATTTTATTTTATTTTATTTTATTTTTATTTTTTTACACCTGCGCACGCGCAATGATGGGCTGGCCATGGGATGGGACCATGCAAATTTTTGGAGCCATTCCACCAATCGCATGGCCAGGTTTTGCTGAGACTTCTAGGTGTGCCAGAGAGGGCATTAAAAGCCCACCAACCCAAATCCTAAACCCTAACCCTGACCTGAACCCGAACCCATACGCCAGTACACTATGTTCTTAGTGGGCCAGAGGCACCCAGAGGTACAGCCCACTAACCCACCCTAACCTTAACCGTTACCCTAAGCCTAGCCCTTACCCCCTACCCCATGCTCTGGGAAGTCAAGTCACGCTAAATCGCGGCGGTAACGACAAACGAAAAAATGAAAAATGAAATGACTAATTTTTGCGAATTTTCGCGAAAAACGGAAACGAGCCGAAACGGACCCGTCCCGAAAAACGACAACTTGAAAAAAAAATTTTCCAAGTCGTGCCCATCTCTAAACATTAGCATTAAAATCATAGCCCTTAAAGCACTCTCTACATCATTTAAAATTTAATTATGTAGGGTACACATTGTTTCCCAACCAAGCTAGCTGGGTACTCAGTTTACCAACCTCAGAAGGATGGAAGGCTTAGTGAACCTCAGGGTGGCTACTCGAAATTGAACCCGCTGTCATGAGCAGAGTTTTGGCTGCAGTACATAACTGACATTTAAATTATGACTTATGCAATGCAAGCAACATGATTTCATCCAACAACTGTCATTTTGGATAATTAATACATGTGCATATATTAAGCTCTATGCAATATGCTGTACATGCTAGAGAAAAAATTAAGGAATTATATAAGATAGCATTACATGACACTTAAGGGTCACATAATATATTAACTAAATGGCATGCAGTGTTACCTGTTTTGTTTACTTCCAAGTCAGGGTGCAGAGTCCCAATTCAGATCAGGGCCACGGCATGCTGAGAGGACAGGACTGACTTTTTTTCTTTCAGAACTGCTTCTCATCCAAAATCCCCACCCTACTATATTCTTTAAAATATAATTAATAGAAAACCTCATTGGAATGTTCACTTAAGACTCAGTGATCTACATTGTTTGCTTGTAAGCATAGTACAATGCCCAGATAAACATTGTAGCATAATACAAGTGCATAATCTGGAACAGATAACATGATTAATAACAAAGGGTGTCTATAGTAATGTGCTGTTACTGGTTGGGTTAGGAGAATATGAAGTTCCCTCTGAAACAATTCAGTTATTTCCTTTTTTATGGATGAACTTAAGCAAAGCGAAAAACAAAGTATTCTGCTTATATACTGCCCCATAGGACTTAAATCACTCTCTAGGTGATTTACAGTTTATTTATGCAGGCTACACATTGCCACCCCCATGAGCTGGGTACTCATTTTACCGACCTTGGAAGGATAGATGGCTGAGTGGACCTTGAGCCCGCTACCTGGAATTGAACTCCAGGTTGTGAGCACAGTTACAGCTTCAGTACAGCTGTTTAACCAGATACTCAGCATAGACTGGTGTGCCAATACCAGATACTGCTTAAATGCTGCAATGCTTTCTCTGAATTATTGTACTGCACTTTAATGATCCAGAAATTACAAGTGCTGCAAAATATGGCTGCTAAGATAACACAAATTCTGAAAAAGCTGCACTGGATAACGTTTCCGTTTCTAGGCTAAATTCAAACTACTCATGGTTACTTGACGCTATAATTACTTGGTGCCATAGAATATGAAAGAACACCTCTCCCTATACCAGATAAGTGGAACAAAACCAGAAATGGTGACAAACACTCTGGAAAGGGCAACTTAATAATTGCCTTGCAGTCAATTATTAATTAGTTATTCCACCTATTGTCAGAAAGTTTGTCCACTTGAGATTTTGAAAATTTAATATCTTTGTTAAATATCTTGTGTCACCTGTGTGCAGTTCATTACCATTCCAGCTCATCCACAGACACCCCACAACCATGCCGACTGTGTATATAATCCTGTGACCTAATTATTGTGCTCTCTGTGTCTAAATAATTAGATTATAATCTTCAAAAGCTGACTCTGCAACAAATATATTTGTGCCACTTCTTTCTGTTTCTCTTATAACAATGCCAAAGCAGACAAATGCAGCTAGCTTTTTGAAGGCAGGCAAGATATTTTGTGGGCAGACCAGATATTTCTGGGTACCTAGTTGAACCCAACAGTGTCTGTCCTCCAGAAGAACAAATTACTGTTTCCCCCTTCCATTTTACTTGTATAAGTCCACTTGCATAATGCTGGATAGATTTCTCACCTAGAGTATTTGTATAATTTGGCATAAAAGATCTAGCTAAATAGTATAGAGACAGCTAGCAAAGAAAAAAATATTTATCATGTACAGTATATTCCATTTTCCCCGCTTTCCAACAAGCCATTTGCTTTATACATTCCACTTTTTAAAAATAGTTTCTACACTTAATTGGGAAAGAGGCTTAATTGGGATGATTCAGAACACCCACAGAAGTGCCATCATTAAATAGGATTCTCCCAGTCTCGTTAGGCAAATGACCATTTAATGATGAAGGAGAAACCAAAGAAAGGAGCCAAAGAACTACAAAGACAAGCAGCTTACAACAAGAACTGAGGTGACTTTCAAAGTGGGCCTCTCAAAAAATAGTCAGATTATTCAGATTAGATATACAGTGGTACCTTGTATAAAGGAATTAATTCATTCCAGATAAAATTATGTTAAGCAAATTTTCCTTTGTACAAATTTCCCATAGGAATGTATTGAAAATGAGGAATCCCATTTTTATGTTGTACAATTTCACCCCATAGGTGATTCTGTTAAGCAACTTTCCCCTATCTCCAGAATTTTTTATGTTGTACAGATTTTATGTTATACAAACCCTTTGTTATACAAGGGTGCACTGTAAACAACACTCACATCCAAAAGAAGTGGCATCTCAACGAACAAGGTCAAGCTTAGCTTGGTTTAGCTTTTACACGTAGTCTCCCTTCCCTGTTCTGTTTTTCAAGTCTGGAGCCAGTCATTCTTGTTAAGTTGGGAATTTTTTTCTCCAGTAAAAAATGTGAGCCAGAAGTCCATGGAAGCTCACATATGATCCGGTTTTCTGCTTTTTCCCCCCTAGCCCCGACCAGCTCGTCCTGGGGCTCATCAGCACTTTTTAAAAATTCATTTCCCCTCCCCCAGCACTGATCAGCTGGGCTGCGGGCTGTCAGCGCTATTTTTATTTTATCTTATTTTTATTTTTATTTATTTTTCTAGCACCGATCAGCTTGTCCTGAGGCTTGTCGGTGCTTTTTAAAAAAAATTTTACTTCCCCCTGCCCCCCAGTGCTGATCAGCTGGCCTTCAGCCTGTCAGCACTGTTTGTTTGTTTGTTTGTTTGTTTGTTTGTTTGTTTGTTTGTTTGTTTTATTTTATTTTATTTTATTTTTCTAGCACCACCTGCTGGCTCTGGTGCTGGTCTGCGCTTTTAAAAAATCCTTGTACGTGGGAACAGAGATCCCACATCTTCAGTCACGTGACCAAGAAAGAAGAAAAGCCGGACTTTCACAATATCCAGATCTTCCCCCAGGTGAGATAGCAGCCTACGTTATGCAATGTAGTCTTCACTGATTACATCTATAGCACAGGTTCCCAACCTGGGGATGTGATGTATTAACCAATGGTAGTTCACATCTATAAGCTATTCCATTTGCATAACTGCCCCACTAGCTTTCAGCCATTATAGCATTAACACATCATAACAGAAGATTTGCTAAAATTTATTATATTCATGCCATTCACAAATGATCATTTAGAAAGTTAAACAACAATGCATACACTGCCAACATTCTTCAGTAGATTTGATTGAGACCTCCAGCATGGTTGACTCAGCCTTCCATCCTTCCAAGGTCGGTAAAATGAGTACCCAGCTTGCTGGGGCGGGGGGGGGGCAATGTGTAGCCTGCATACTGTAATTAAACTGTAAACCGCTCAGAGACTACTTGAAGTGGTATGGGGTGGTATATAAACAGAACACTTTGCTTTTGCTTTTGCTTTGTAATTAATACACTTCTTTTATTTTTATTCAACTTAAAAACAGTCTGAATGCTTTAATTTACTAGTTAGTTGGTGGTAGCGAAAGAGAAAAATAAGAAGCGGTGTTTGTCAATAGCCTGTGAAAGGGCCAGCGGCGAGCACGTTAAGGCTACAAAAATCAACCACAATATCCTCCTTGGGAGGGTCTTTGGTTTGAGGATTGGTGGCCAGGCCTTGGCCTAGCTTCCCTCCTTTCTGGAGGACTGGCCCCAGAGAGTGCAGAGGGATGAGATGATCTCTATCCTGTGGACTCTTAATTGTGGAGTCCCTTAGGGGTCAGTCGTTTCGGAAATGCTGTTTAATATTTATATGAGACCACTGAGCTGGGTCATCAGGGAATTTGGAGTTTGTGCCTTCAATATGCTGGTGGTGACACAGAGCTCTACATCTGCTTCCATCCTTCTGCAGATGATGTAATATCTTACCTTAAGCGCTGCCTTGGGGCCACGCTGGAGTGGAGGGGGCATAATAGACTGAGGCTGAACCCAGGCAAGACCAACATCCTGCAGGGTGGCCCCCTGGGTGTCTGCAGATTGGGAACATCCCTCTCTCTTTGCAATGACCTGCCACCCGAGATCCATTTTGCCCCATCTTTGGATTCTTTTAAAAGGCAGATAAAAACATGGCTTTTTCAACAGGCTTTTCCTGTATAATTTAGATCACAGTACCCTCTTTGGCCAAGCTACTGTTAAATGAATTTTTAAATGGTGTTATTGTATTTGTATGTGTATTATTATCAATTTTGATTATATATTTTCTGTTTTTAATTACAGTACAGTTTTATATCATATGTTTGCACTGTTATTGTTATTATGTTATTTCTGAATGTTGTAAGCCGCCCAGAGTGACCTTTTAGGCCAGATGGGTGGGATATACAAATGCAATAATAAATAAAATAAATAAATAGAAATTAAGAGTTAACAGTGGGAAGTACTTTTTTAAGCAGATGGAAGGTGAAAAAGCTTCTCTCCAGGTATATATCTTCAAGAAAATTATTGATATGATGGAGGGAGGGGAGGATAGGACAATCTAAACAACAAAGCCCTGATGATAGTAGATACCTAGTCTCCCTTCGTTCACCATTAATTCTCATGCCAAAAGCTTGCCTTTCAAAGCTGCCAAAGGCAGGTGGAAGGAGACGTGCCCTGTGGAAATAAACAATATTCAACATCAATACCAACATCACCAGAAATGGAATGTATGAGTATAGAAAAATCTAGCCTTGTCCCCTGCTTATCGCTGACTCCATGGTGGTGGGTAGGGAGGTGGAGGGACAATCCAAATAGAAAAACTTCTGCTCCATGTGGGGTTTCTCCATGCAGCTGAAGATCATGAAGGAAAACAGGGCTATCCTTCCTCATGTGGAAGCAGGGACAGGCAAAGGCCCACCAGGAACCATTCTGTTCTTGCGTCTTCTCAAGCCAATTCTTTTTTTTTTTTTTTGAGTACTTGAGTCTCTCCTTCCTCACCATTATCACTACTGTACTCATCACAGGAAGGAGGTGCCAGGTAGCTTATTTACCTGTGGTGCCAAAATATCTTACAGCTGTCACCCACCCTCTTCCCAGTAATCCAGTGGCCAAGGATCAAGAATTATTAATTAATAATTATTACAACCAGTATAACAACAGAGGAGGGAACATTATTGTACCACATGAGGTTTTAACAGTAAAACACGAAAACACCTAAAACAATTGGAGAATGACACTGTAATCTGTCAGTGCTGAAACATGGAGGAGATGAAAATTCAACATATAGCCAATTACTTGCAGGAAGAGGGCAAATTTTCAATTCCCCAGCTACCATTTACATTTGTGGAAGGACCTGCCATTCTGTGCTTGTCACTTAATTCCACCATGTGCCCCAATTTCTTAATTCCATTTTCCCCTCCAACTGCTGCGTTTTCATTTGTTCTCTCTCCTTTTTTTCTTTTCTTTTTCTTTTTTCTTTTTTGCAATGATGATTCAAATTTTACATCCTTCAAAACGAAAAGGGCATGGGTGTGTGTGTGGAATGGCTTCAGTTTAAAAACTTTAAAAAGGCACTAGATTAATTCTCTGCCTGCAGCTGAACAGTGAGTTGGTCCCCTAATAGGCTGTTTCAAAGCAGTGAGATTTTTAGACTAACCATACTGTCTGAGCAATATTTTATGCGCGTGCTAAACTATAATAGGCTACAGAGACAACTCAGATGCCAAGGCAAGATAGTGCTGTCAAAGTAATTTGTCCTCGCTAATGGAGAGAGACTGACATGACTTTGAAACATTCGGAAGACAAAAATCATCCTTTGGATGAGCATTTGCTTTCATTTATTATTTTCATCATATGGCACCTACGGCAAACACTCTACTCACTGTATTTTATGCCATTTCATTTAAGCACTGTTGATGATGCACTGATATTGGGGTATGGGAATCCCACTGGCCCCACTGCTGGTGGTATCAGAAGCTGGGTGAGGTGGGGTGGGGTGCCTGGTCAATCAGTCATTGGCTCCAGCTTGCCAGTGTAGCCCATAACTGTGTTTATTGAAGGGAGCTTTGGTGTGGCTGGCTACAGCATCTCTGCCTGCAGACCTCTCTGAGGCATTCCTGTCAGGGCTGAGTGCCTTGCACTGAGTCTCCAGGTGTTATCTTTTCAGAAAGCACCCCAGTTAACTTCACTGGGGTCTTGAGGAGACCCACCATGGGGGAATGGGAAGAAGAACATGACTCCAAGACCAAGTCACAGTCCTTTCGAGGGTGGCAGATACCGTTGGACGATGGGTTTGTTTGCTCCTCCCAGAATCATACTGTCACTGTGATGGGTTGGGACCTGGTTCTCCAGTGGGACAGAATGAGCACCACAACTTTGTAGGCCACGGTGGTCTCTCTGAAGCCGACTAGAGAAAGCACCCCCCCCATCATTGTCAACCAACTGGGACAGTATGGGGAGTTTCCATCCATGCATCCTCCTCTCTGCTGTACCACCTCCCCTGAGATGCAAAACAAGGGACCCCAAGCTTCAATAGATTCCCGTTAAGTTTCATGATCACCTGAAGTTTCTGCATCTGTCTCTTGAACACGCTGAGCCCTCCTGTTTCTGCCCCTTTTGTTCCCTCTTGTGCTCACTCCTTTTTTCTTTTTCTTTTCTTTTTCAGGTGCCTCAGTGGACACTTTTCTTTCCTCCCCCATGCCTACCTAGCAATTTCCCTGGCTTGCAAGACCTACAGGGCAAGGGAAGGGGGCCCACCAGTAGCAATTCCCTCACCGTATAACACTTACTGACTTTGCAAGCACTGGGTTTGATTATTTGAAACTGAAGGAAGACCTTCTGTGATATTTAAGCCACATCTGGTGTTTCAGCATAGATGCCTGCTACAGTTGAGGATGGGTGCATAAAAATTGGACAGGCATCCCAATTAATTTCTTTCTTCAAATGCAAACATGTCCAGGAACATTTACTGTTACACATAAATACAGCTGGAGGTGATAGTTGGCTCCAGTTCCCATTACCTCTAGCCACCAAGGTCAATGGTGAGGAATAATGGGAGTAGTGATTTATCTCCATCTATGTCTGGAGGGGGGCGTGGTGACTCAGAAGGCTAGAGGGCAGAAACTGTCAGCTGCAAAGTTGGCAGCTTAGCAGTTCAGATCCCAGGTGCCACAAAGTGGAGTGAGCTCCCACTGTTAACCCCAGGTCCTGCCAACCTAGCAGTTCGAAAGCATGTAAATGCAAGTAGATAACAGGTACCACCATAAAAAGCAGGAAGGTAAACAGTGTTCTGTGTGCAGAAATGCGTTCAGCCATGCCATCCACATGGCCACGTACTTGTACAACACTAGCATTTTGGCTTAGAAACGGAGATGAGCACCACCCCTAGAGTTGGACACGACTAGCACGCATGTGTGGGGGGAACCTTTACCCTTACCTTTTATGTCTAGAGGACCCAAGGTTCTGTTAAATGGAGCCAGCTGATTTTCAAATGCAAGTCAGCAATAGCTGTTTGCCAACCACCTGTAGTAATACTGCTGATCTGAAGATTATGTCCTGATCCATGTTATTTTTCAGCTGGGAGGCAAATTAGGCATAATGTGTGTTTTGTGATTAATTCTGATTTTTTTTAAAAAAATAACAACACACACACACACACACACACACACACACACACACACACACACACACTTGCTGGTGGAAGGATGCCTGAACTAAAGTGGATGTTTGGCCTGGTGGGTAGGGCTTTAACCCCGTGTGCCTGTTGTTGGTCTGATTGTACAGGAAGAGCTATGTTGATGCTTTGAGTTCCCATGGCACCCAGAGGAGCCTGCCTTTCAATGCCAGCAGAGGGCAGGGGCAAGGAAGATCCAGTTCTGTTCAGAAACATGGCAAGGATTACATGTCACTGAAAAGGAGTGCAAAGGAAGACACGGGTTTGTATAAAAATCCATATGTGAATGTATATATACAGATCCAAAGAAAGAAATGATTCCTTATAATTTAAACTGAACTATAATATAGTTCCCCTAAGTGGAGGAGACAGTGCTTTTATGCTTGCTGAGCCTGCTCTCTATCCACTCCATGTGGCTGGAAAAGTGTAAAGTCCATCTGCTTGCCATCTTTTATCTTTATATTAGAATTGGGCTTGATAACCCTTTAAATGAAAAAATCTTATTTAAATAAATATATTTGAATTTGTTTTTATTTAAAAAAAACAGAAAGAAAGAAAGAAAGAAAGAAAGAAAGAAAGAAAGAAAGAAAGA
>JAHTLZ010003547.1:5388139-5446424 GCA_023846285.1 Phrynocephalus versicolor | reverse complement strand
TAATAATAATAATAATAATAATAATAATAATAATAATAATAATAATATGGTGCGTAATCCGAAGATATTATTAATACCTTTCATCAGCCTGCTCTATCACTGGTCCAAAACCCCTTATTTCCCTGTGCAGTCAAGCCCTTGGTAAGTGTCCAGAACGTACAGCCTTTGGTTTATTGGCTATTCTTCAAAAGGAAAGCATCATCACATTTGAATTCATATAAAAAAGAAGAAGAAAAACAGGGCAAAATGAAGAAAACTTCTGCTTGTGTTTTGCAAACAGCTGACCTTCCAATGACTATTATTGTTGCTGCTAATGGCATTTTAAAGCTTTTAGCAGCTTCTACAAAGACAGACGGTCAAAGCATACTTGAAGGATATAAAAATTCATTTGGCGAATGAGATGCAGTCCAGATTCCAGTCCTGCATGTCATCCAAATACTTGGTGTTCAGGCACAAGACCTTTCATGGCGGATCTTCTGAAAGGAAACAGGAGACGTTAGTCAATGACAGATGCGTCTTCAAAGACAATGTGGTGAGTGCTTCAAAAAGTTTTGAAAGGTGTAATAAAGAGACTCCCTCAAGTAAGGTTGCATTTTGAAAGGGAAATGTTAGGCATGTATTTGAGGATCATCGTCGGCATTTGAGGGAAGAGGGTGCAATGACACACTCGTTTCTGGCTGCCAACCAGATGAAACAAAAGACAAGGCCCTTTCCCACCTTTGTAAGAGCTGCGTAGAAAAAAAGGAACGTGGCAGACGGACCTTGTTCCGTCACGATGCTCCAGTGGTGGAAACATCTGCAGCTTCCCCCAAACCCTCATCCTAAACATCTATTAAAAATAATGGACCTGTGTCTCCTATTGTATCTGGCCATCATAGGACCTAAGTGGATGAGATAAGAGGGATTCAGGATCCAATCTCCTGATTACTTATGATTTTATCAAAAGGGCTACTGGAGGACTCAGTCTTGGAGAATTTAGAGCTAAGTGAAAATGCGTTTTCCTGGTTTCCCCTGGGCCATTCTCCCATGGAAAATCTCCCTTTCCAGTTATCTTGGAGGGGTCTTATTTGTTCATGACAGAAATATTTTCCTTTACTGAGCCATAGCTCTAAAGAGGGAGGCTATGGGTTAAAGCAGATCATATGTTTAATACCAATCCATTATTATTATTTTGCAAAGGTGCTCCCCCAAGTGGTGAAGACCATCTCTGTGATGGAGCACGGGGTTCTCCTTCCCTGTGTATCTTGGTTTGGTTATTGATTGGTGGAGGCGTAAATTAAACATGGACTTAATTTTGCATGTCCAGTTGCCGACACTCAGAGATCTGAGGACATCCAATTGTGTAAAGGAAAACAGCTTCATCACTGGGATTATATATTCCTGTTAACATCTAATTTGGTGTTAACGGATCATCACATTTTAGGACGATAGGAAGCTGTCTTATACTACTGTATATCAGACCCTTTTTTGCCCATTTGGCTAAATTATGTCAATCTGTGCAAACAGGCAGAAGCTCTTCCAGATTTCAGATGGAGGTGTTCTTTAGCTCTATGCGGAAAGATTAATGGTTGAACCTGGGCATGTCCTTTTCTTGAGATGCATTATTTTAACGTTCTTTTTTAAAATAACCTCCCATCCTTCCTCGAAGCAAAGGGCAATGTATGTAATGACATGGATGAGCAAGACCAAGAGCAACTGAAATCTGGAATATTATCTTTAAGAAGTCCAAAGAGAAGAGAAATAGAGAAGCACTCACTGCAGTAACAACATCCTAACCCCTGCCACATAATACTCTTGGAGAGGAAGGTAGCTGCCCAGCACATTGTTTGATACCATACCAAAATCAACATATCTAGCAGCTTGCTTGGTGTTGTTTGCCTTTGGGTATTTTACAGATGGGTCCATACCCTCAAGGATTTGGGAGTCAAATGGATATCACCATCTTGCTTACAGGAGTAGCCACTGTTCTTCTTGTCCCCATGGTCGACTGCATGTTTAAAAAAAACACTGAAAAAGTGAGTAATTTGCATGCATCATACACAGCAAGTAGCTGAACTGGGAGACACTATTTACAACTATGCCAGATGCATTTTCTGCATTTGTTTTGTGTGGCTTCTGCAACATTCTCACTACCCAGGTCACCCTCCGTTACCTCCTTCTTCTACAAAATGGGGCAACACCAGGAGGCCTAGAAGACATCTTCTCTCTGCCCGGATCCGTCTACCCTGTAAGAAAGACAGTGTTGTTATTTTTTAAGGGAGAGGGTGTCTTGCTATAGAAGAAATATAATCCTCCTGGAGGTTTTTGGAGGCATGATGATCTTCCTGTTTGTTGGAAATTTGAGGGGAGATCATGGAGAACTCAAAAGGAAGAGTAAAATGACTTTACCACTGTATGTGTCCAGTGGACCAGAGTATTCCCAACCCCTTCTCTAGAGTAAGTATATGCAGATCATATCTGGATTGGGACAATGGCTGATAAAACAGGTATATGCAGGTTCCAATGTGGCTGAATCATATATCTACTCAGCCACTTTGGTGGAAGCTTTCCTTTCCTTACCTTAATGTTCACTTGGCGTTCTTGTGCTAGGCTCTCTTTCAAGCTATTTGACAGGGTTGCTGTGAATCTAAAACAAAAGTATGGGAGATCTGGAAACACCATTCTTAAGTTTTTGGGAGCAATGGTAACATAAAGTACAAAAAAGTAAAATGCAGTTATATGAGATGTCACTGTGTGTTTCCTGCTTATATTAATATTGCATTGGATCCAGGTGAGTCAGGAAACCCAGTTAACAGAGCCACCTCTTTTCAGTTTTGAAATGAAGATAATGAATAATTATGTCCATTCAGAATCACTGCACTTTATGCCAACCATGTGAGTCAAGCCAACACAGACTAAACTGACCTTAAGATGTTCCCTATAAATTACAATGAAGATGGGTAGTTACACAGGCCATTTTCACTTGTATATGTGTGTTTTTAAAAGCATGAAAGAAAGCATGAAACAAAATGTAATAAGTCTGTGGCAATATACAGCTCCAACGTGATTCGAGATATGGCAATAAGAGACAGTAAGAAGTGAAACCTTAGACTTGTTAAGGCATTGTTATGCAATCCATTGGAGCTATAGATGCTTGTTAATATACAGACTGCTACAGGGCATGTTTCTCAGCTAGTTACATGATGCTTTTAGAAACCCTGTTTGTTTGTAAAATTCTTCTTCCAAAGGACATTGTTTATTTATGACCTGATCATATGCATGTTTGTTCTGAAGTAAGCCCCTCTATCTTCAGTGATAACTTACACCTCGCTAAGTGTGTACAGCATTGTAGCTTCACTTTGCTTTACCCATTTATTCCTTTTTTTTTGGGGGGGGGGAGCTATCCACTTACTACCCAAGAAACTGAAAGGGGCTCTCCATAAATATTAATATGATAAAAGAAATCAAAACGTTCATAGACAAAACAACAATAACAATAAAGCCTACGATAAAGATTCAAAGCAGAAATAGCAGCATTTCTTCAGAGACATCAAGAGATTAAAGCAAAGGAATGGAAAATGAATCAGTGGTGAAGTATAATTTTGTCAGGCTTTTATTCCTCACATTTACTTAATTATCTCTTTAAGTTTTACTTCCTGCAGCTTTTTTTTTTACCAAGAATCACTATCTTCTACAAGGGGGTAGAAACTTGTTTTTATATCCCACCGTGTGTGTGTGTGTGTGTGTGTGTGAAGAATTATGTATGCATGTATGTATGCATGTATGTTAAATTCCCCTTTATACGCACACCTTTAAGGTATAAGATGCTCAATAAATAGCGATTTTCACACTCGGGTTGGTTCCAGATAGTAAATGGGGGGGGGGGGAATATACTACAGGAAGGAAAAACTAGCAGCTGTTACAAGCAAATGCATTACCATAAAAGCCATTCCAAAATCAAGGTCATATTTATGTATCTATCACCATTGTCACCATCTCCTACACCACTAAATTTCTGGGTGTCCAAAGCTAGCCACATTTGCACAGGCATCATCCATTTGAGCTTCTTGCTGGCGGTCAAAAAGCTCTCTCCTACAGTGCTGGAGAGTGAACTGGTCTCATTAAACAGTCTGCATCTCTTATTAGTCACCTGTTTGTATGCCTGTCTCTGTAAATTAGAATAAATAAATAAAAGTATGGAGAAAGGGGATGGTTGGATCCCAGTGGACACCCATGGTCATAAAGGGGTGGAAACAGTACTAGAAGAGAAAAGAAAAGGCTATATGTCAGTGTTGGCAAACCTATGGCACAGGTGCCAAAGGTGGCACTTGGAGCCCTTTCTGTGGGCACCCAACATGGCCTCTTCAAAGCCACCTGTATTCAGGTTAAATGGCTATATCGGTACTTTGTGAAAAATTAGTGGCTTCTGAATTGCAGATTGGGCATTCGTTCTCTAAAAGGTTTGCCATCACTGCTATATGTTCTTAGTTTAAACCCTACTTCTTACCTCTACATCCTGGTTGTTAGAAGTTAGAGATGGAGTTAAGAGAATGAACCATCCATAGTGAGGCATGGGCACCCATCCACCATGCTCCACAGAGGACAGACAGTCTATCTCTATGTTGTCCAGTCCAACATTCATTCATTCATTGGCATCCTTCAGTCTCGAAAGACTATGGTATCATGCCTGGAGTAGAGATCCTAAAAACAACACCTAGTGTGACTAAATAGACCAATTCGGGAATGGCAGTCTCTACCGCACTGGGTACAGATGTATTCTGTTTCTTGCCTGGTCCTCGAGTTTCGTTCTTTCCGTGCCTGCCTCTTTTCCTCTGCCTGTTGGACAAACGCCTCTTCAAATTTATGTAGACCATGCTGTATCTCTTGCCTCCAGACAGTGCGATCAGAGGTCAGGGTTTCTCAACTGTTGAGGCCTTCAGGTCCCTCTTCCATTCCCAAGGCCTTCAGGTCCCTCTTACAGATATCCTTATACCGCAGCTGTGGTCTCCCTCTGGGGCGCTTTCCCTTCATTAGTTCTCTATATAGAAGATCTTTTGGGATCTGACCGTCATCCATTCTCACAACGTGTCCAAGCCAGCGTAGGCGCTGCTGTTTCAATAAAGTGTACATGCTAGGGATTCCAGCTCGATTCAGGACTATGCTATTTGGAACTTTGTTGTGCCAGGTAATGTTGAATATTCACCTAAGACAGCGCATATGGAAGGTATTAAGCTTTCTTTCCTGTTGAGCATGGATGGTCCAAGACTCGCTGTAATACAAAAGTGTGCTCAGTATGCAAGCTTTATAGACCTGTATCTTTATATGTTCTGTCAGCTTCTTATTGAGCCATACTCTCTTTGTTAGTCTGGAAAACATAGTTGCTGCTTTACCTATACGTTTATTCAGCTCAGATTCTAGTGAGAGTGTATCTGAGATAGTTGAGCCAAGATACACAAAGTCATGGACAACTTCCAGTTTTTTTGCAGAAATTGTAATGCGAGGAGGAGAGTCCACATTCTGGCCCATTATTTGTGTTTTTTGGGGGGCTGATTTCTAGCCCAAAATCTTTGCAAGCTTTACTAAAATGGTCCATGAGTTGTTGGAGATCTTCAGCAGAGTGAGCAGTAATGGCGGCATCATCAGCGAAGAGGAGATCCCGCAAACACTTCACCTGTACCTTAGACTTTGCTCTCAATCTAGAGAGGTTGAAGAGTTTTCCATCTGATCTGGTCCGGAGATAGATACCCTCTGTTGAAGTTCCAAAAGCATACTTCAGCATGGTAGCAAAGAAGATCCCAAACAAGGTTGGCACAAGGACACAGCCCTGCTTCACGCTGCTTCGGATGTCAAAGGGATCTGACACCAGGCCATCAAAAACTACATTGCCCTTCATATCCTCATGAAAAGACCTAATGATGTTAAGGAGCTTGGGTGGGCATCCAACCCGGAGGAGTATTTTAAAGAGTCCGTCCCTACTAACCATATCAAATGCCTTCGTAAGATCTATGAAGGCTACAAAAAGTGGCTGTCCTTGTTCCCTGCATTTCTCCTGCAACTACCTGAGGGAAAATACCATATCAGTAGTGGAGCTGTTGGTTCGAAAGCCACGCTGTGATTCTGGATAGACTCTCTCTGCAGGTATCTGGAGCCTCTTCAGTATAACACGTGCAAACAGCTTCCCGGCAACACTAAGAAGAGAGATACCACGATAGTTGTTACAGTCACTCCTGTCACCTTTGTTCTTATAAAGTGTAACAATATTAGCGTCCTTCATATCCTGTGGTACTCCCCGTTCCCTCCAGCAAAGGCAGAGGATTTCGTACAGTTCAGTGGCAATGATCTCTTTGCAGCACTTCAGAACTTCAGCAGGGATGTTATCTTTTCCAGGTGCCTTGCCAGAGGCAAGTGAATCCAGAGCTACATTTAGTTCTTTTAGTGTTGGTTCATTGTCAAGCTCCTCCAAGACAGACAAGCACTCAATATTATTTAAGACTTCTTCGGTTATTGTGTTTTCTCTGGAATATAGTTCAGAGTAGTGCTGCACCCAGTCCAACAATGTTTTAAAAATAAATAATTGTAAGAAGGAAGGGCAACACTCCTCAGGTTGTCCATCCATTGGTGAGCAGAAGATCTGGTACACTAGTGTAAGGCACAAGGACAATCAGCACTGCTCAAAGATATCCCACATCTAAGCATGCCATTGACAGCAACTTGGATAACCAAAAACCCTGGGATTTGACCTGGATTAAAAACCATTCTGGATTTCACATTCACACAATGAATTCCAAGGTGCTTATTTATTTTGCCCTGACTCATTTTCTTTTCTTAGCAAGCTAGTTAAAAGAAAATAAATGGATCCCAGAGGGTCACGTATTTTAGCATACTGTCTTCTTAACCAACTCAAGCCCATTGTGAACCTTAATACTTTTCAGTTATTCAGCAGGACTGCAAGAGATTACTGAAAAGTCATGTGAGCTGTCAGCTAAAATTAAAACACTATATTTTGTTTTTTTGTTTGTTTGTTTGTTTGTTTGTTTTTTGAGGAAATGTAGACAGGCCTTAAGTCGCACAGCAAAATCCATGTAAACAGCTGTTGACTGGACAATTTCCATTCTAGCTGGGGTGAACAATTGGACCCAAAGTAGGTGGACCAAAACTATGTTTCACCTTAAATTCCTAGCAGGAAAGGTGAGATGTAAATGCAACTCATTAATACATTTTCCCAAGGCAGGCTCCAGTTTGCACTGTCTTTGCTTAAAGATATGCATTCAGTCCCAGCCACCTACAAGTCGACATTTAAAAACTTATATAATTTACACACTCATATACAAAAGAAACAGGAATGATCTGTGCTTCCTTTTCCCTACTACTCAATATGATCCTGACCTGCCAAACAGCAGCTTCAAACATTACAAAAGAAACAGGGAGAGAGTCTGAAACTGATCTTGTGGTTTTCAACCGCCACTCTACAGCATGTTTAAACCAGCTCATGGGGTCTGGATTAATCAAACCATGGCACCTGCCACTGCCCAGAGGGTACATTGCCAGATCATTTTGAAAAGTAACTTCTTAAATATTGAATTGTTCCCAATCTCTGTGACACTTCTCGCTGATTAGTTTAAGGGTTGCCCTCAGTTTGTTTAACCACTTTCCCAACGCTGAACAAACAGGGAAGCAAAAGGAGTAAATTGCAGAAGGGATGGGGAAGATAAAAGAAACAAAAACAAATAAAGGGCAAGGACAAACCGGTCTGCGAAACAGAAGGAAGGATCCCATTTAAAATGGCAATACAGTGGCCAGTCCTTAAAAGGAAGTTTATGGACGTAGGCTTATTAGCATTCAAATAAAGACTTGAAACCCAAGGAGAGTTAAAGTTTTCATTAACAGTACAGTGATCGCTGTTAATTAGAATTCCTGGAGCATATTAAATGGTATTTAGTTTCTACCTCGATGCATCATTTTCTGTTAAATAATTGATCACAGCACAGAGACTGTGTTTGTGGAATTTAAGAAAGTAATTAGGCCAAAGAACATTTTTGGAAGGGGGAGGAGGGATGGGAGTTACATCAATAACGTAAGTGTTCTGTCAGCATGACTTACGGTGAGGAGGACAGGGACACGGATGCCCCTGTCCACGACCCGTCATGCTCTGACCCTGGGTCCACAAACCACACCACGCAGCCTTCACCCAAGAAGCCAATGGCAGGGTTTCTCAGGTAGGAACCCAGAAGAGGGGGATGCGAGGCCACATGCTACTCCAGGAAAAGCTGGCCACGAAGAGAAGCTTACGTGGTAGTGGTGGTGACATTGGGGGCTTGGAGGGTGTTCAGTTAGAGAGAAAGGAGTGATGCTCTGCCTCTTGGCAGAATTGCTTGTTTGTTCAATTTATATGCTGCACCCATTAGTGCTGCTGCCCTACGCTAGGCACCACATTAAAATACACAGTCATAAAAATACTGTACTAAAACCATATAATGAACCATCCACATGGAGTCTAAAGGCACCAAAGCAAAATTAAAACTGGATGACATATATAAATGAGGCCCTACTGTGGGGGGGGGGTGGACAAGAGGGGTCCAGAAGAGAGAGGAAGTGGGGTATCAGACAGACCTCAAGAAAGAGAGAGAAGAGAGAGAAAGGAAGAAAAGCCTGCCCCGCCCCCCGAAAGGTGGAGGCAAAAGGCCTAGTGAACAAGGTGAGAGAAAGAGAGCATCTCCCTGGTAATAAAAATACAATATATTTGACGAATGAATTGCTGCCTTTTCAAGAGACCCAGAAGGGGCTGCCTGAGACAGTAGAGTCATTCTGCCTAAAGTAAAGGCTGACTCTGACAATGATATGATCACATACACTCTGCAAATCCATCACATACACATATTCAAAACCCTATATAGCCAATATGGGGTAGCAGAGATGGGCACAAACCACTGGTTCAACAGTTCATGCCAGTTTGTTTGTTGACTGAGCAGGTGTTTGGCCCTTCCCAACCCTACTTCCTCTGGCAGGCGCAGGCTCAGGGGCAGCACCTGGAGGAAGCAGGGCAGGGAAGTCAGAGCACTGCCTCTGAGTGGACACCTGCGGGAGGAAGCAGGGCTGGGAAGCACCGCACACCTGTTCAGCTGAAAAAACCACCAGCCCATGCCCATCTCACTGGGGTAGTAATGCAACTAGTACATAGCATAGCAAGAAAAGCCTGTCTCACTTATTTGGCATAAGATATTAATTTGTATTATCATCCCTGTGCACTTTCTAATGAGTAGGGTGTCAACAATCTTCAATTAAATCAGATGCAGCAATTGAAGAAGAGAAGTAATACAAATTCCAAAATACATTTTTCAAATACTGTTAAAAAAAAAGGAAATACAAGGAACCCCCCCTTTTTTTCCATGTGTTAACTCAGAAACTAACATGTTGTGTTCTATGGGGCAAAACTTTGTTTCCCCATTCAAAAAACATAACCACCCAAAGATCCTCTCAGGATCTTCATGGTGGGGGGGGGCCAGGGGGCCCTTCCTGAAGAATTTCAAATTTGGGTTGTATTCACTGCTGCGGAAAAGGGGGCAGGAGACCAGGGGCGTAGCTTGGGGAGGGCAAGGGGGAAGGGTGCCCAGGGCACAGCAGTTACGGGGTACCAAATTGCCTACTAACCCCCCTGCTGGTGCCCCCATCCACCATCCAGATTATATTTTGCAATGGGGGGGCAAAAACTGACTGTTGCCCCAGGCTCTGGAAGCCCTAGCTATGCCTCTGCCTCTTGTTATGAACTTTCTTATGATAACTTGGGACAGGAGCATATGATAATGCCTTATATCTTGTTGGACTCTAGATCCATCTAATGCTTTCAAAAAAGAGAGAGATTTAATGTTCCATGTAAACATTCTTGATATTGAGTTATAAAGAGCTCCTTAGCTGAGATTCCTAACAGAGGTAAGGATAGAAGAGGTTCCTCCAGCTGGATGGGATATCTCTAAAGGATGGATTAGACTTGTTAACCCATCTAACTCAATACTGCCTACACAGATTGGAAGCACCTCTCCCTGGTTTCAGGCAAGAATGTATTGCTGAATAGCTCAGTGGTTTGGGGCAACTAGCTGTGGAGACAATGGTAGAGAGAGAGTTTGATTCCCCACACTGTGCCTCTTTGTTAGGGGCTGGACTCGGAGATCCATCAGGCCCCTTCCAACTCTGCTGTTTCAAGATTTTATCAAGCCCCTTTCCTCAAGTTTATTCAAATATACCTGTTGAATAATGCTGGCAGCTAGAGATGGGCATGAAACGAACAATTTTTCGTTTCCATTTTCATTTTTTCATTTTGTTACATAACGAAACGACAAACGAATTTTGTCTCTAAAATGAAACAAAACGAACAGAAACACCGGAAATTTTGTCATGCGTTTTGTTTCCGATACTGCAATATGAGTGAATTGCTTAGAATCCTTTAAAAAAATCACAAAAATTGAAATAAATGGTAACGAAATGGTAACAAAACAAATGATAATGAAAATGATTTTTTGCAAAAATTCACGAAAAACGGAAATGAACCGAAACGGACCCTCCAAACGACAAACGACAAACGAAATGCCATTTTTTTATTCGTGCCCATCTCTACTGACAGCACATGTGTTGATGAGCCGAAGAACCTTCTGTATCCCATGTACAACTCACATTCCCTCATCATTCATTAAATATGTTGTGAAATTTAGGTTCCTCTTTGATTAATTGGTACAATGTCTCCTAAAACCTCTTTTAATAATGTAGGCTTTGGGTAAAGTTTCCGCACCCAAAAGACAGCTTAATTTTGGACTTGTTTATAATCTAAGTTAACTACATGCTGCTACACGTGAAACACTACAGGTAAAGAAGTGTATACTTTCGTCATGTTCTGTTAAAGAAATAAGCAGATTATTTTAAACCACAGAAGCCACTTCCCAAACTCCTTATTAAAACAAACATTGATGAATCAAGCCAAGCATGTTCTTTCATGATTTCTTACATATATCATTTTGCTCGCTTTTTATACTCTAATTATATGTTACTAAACTTTTGCCAAAAGTTTAAATTAAACATTTAATTTGCATGTTTAATGGAAATAAATGTTTCCATGCTGGTGTTAATATAGGCTTCTTTATCTCTTTCTCTTTCTCTCATATCTGTAGGTCTGTATGTGTTAGCAAGATTTTTTTATTTAATTGAAAAATCTTGCATTTGTTAACATTACAAATGACTCACATGGATGGGTTGGGTAGATAGATCAATCATGTGCTCATTCATTTGCTCAAAATGCTTTGTCTTTTTTCCCTATTGAGCTTTGTGGTGCAGTGGCCAATAGAGATGGGCACAAAACGAACAATTTTTCATTTCCATTTTCATTTTTTCATTTCGTTAGCTAATGAAACGACAAACGAATTTTGTCTTTAAAATGAAACGAAACGAACAGAAACACCGGAAATTTTGTCATGCGTTTTGTTTCTGTTACTGCAATATGAGTGAATTGCTTAAAATCCTAAAGAAAAACACAAACAATTGAAATAAATGGTAATGAAATGGTAACGAAACGAACAAAAACGAAAACGAATTTTTTGCAAAAATTCACAAAAAACGGAAACGAACCGAAATGGACCCTCCAAACGACAAACGACAAATGAAATGCCATTTTTTTTATTCGTGCCCATCACTAGTGGCCAAACTAAAGTACTGCAGTGAAGATTCTGCTCACAACCCGATTTCTATCCTGTGCTCAGGCAGCTGCTCAAGACTGACTCAACCTTCCTTCATTCTGAGGTCAGTAAATGGAGTCCCTAGCTCACTTGGGGCAGGGTCAACATGTGGCCTGCATAATTAAATGGTAAACTACCCAGAGAGAGCTTTAAACTCTATGGGGATTGGGGATTGGGGATTGGGGACTGGATTTGTTATACTGGTGCTTCCAATTTTCAAACAGATTACCAATAAAGATATTCAAAGCAAATTTAAAACATTGAACATGCAAGATGGCTTATATTATGCTTGTACAACTCTTGACCAGTCTAAAGTGAACACAGACCTCTGAGAATCAAGGATGAATGGGGGCACTCCAGAAGCTCCATAAAGACGGAACAAGACAGAATGAGAGGAGATTGCTCTGTGCTTCTTTACCATCTCTTTCTCATAACATCCAATAAAACACTAGCCTCAATTGTATATTAGAGCACATAACCTAGCATACCTTGCCCAAATCAGTATCCTCCAGGCATGTTAGACTACAATTCATATCATATTAGACTACAATTCATATCATTACTTTTCCCAATGACCATTATTAGGTTAGCATTCTCCCTCTGTCTCCTCTTCTTCTCCAGCAGGATTCTGAGAATGAAATCAGAAGGATCTAATTCTGTCTTTAGCTAGCCATGGTTCGCTGTGTCTAAACTGAGAACCGCCTTAACTACAGTTCATTGAAACATTTCATTAATTCCAGTCTGAAATCGACTCATTTCAATAATCAACATTTAACATCACCATTTGCTTAGGTTCATGTATTATTGATAACCTACAGATCACTGAAATAAGAATCAATGGCCTTCAAATTCCTCATCACAGCTTGTAAACAGGAAGGGGTGGGGCTATGCTTCCTCCATATAATTTTAAGCCATGGTTTAGTGTTACATGAACACATAATGATTGCGTTTGAACAGACCTTACCTCTCTGAACACACACAATCTCGTTTGATTTTAGAGTCTCAGAAGCATTTGGCCTGCATGAGAAATAACCAAGGGATGTTCCAGTAGGGTTAGGAAAGAGTCATGCTTGAAATAAAAGAAAACTACCATCAGTCAGGTTGACAAAACTGAGATGGACCCATCATTTGACTCAATGCAAAGCAATTTCCTCATACTCCTGTGCTCCTTGTGTTATACAATGATATCAGGCTATATGTGTCCATACATTGCAGCCAATGTGAGATGTGCTCACAAGAGATGCACACAGTACAAAAATGCATATCACATACTGTTGATGTTAGCAGCCATAAGGAAAAGCCAAGAAGACTCAGAGCAGCAGCACCTTCATGCCCCTTAGAAGATCAAGACTGGCCCTCATCATTCCAATTTTTGCTACCCTTTCAGCCATACAGACTTTGTGGACTTTTCAAACAGTTGCGAGGCCTCGGTGCATTGCTGATGTGCAGAATGCCTTCAGCTTGCTGAGTTTGCATGTGCAGTATACTGTCTTTTGAATATACAGTATTGATATAACCATGAAAAAAATGATAGTTCTATCATTTTAAATGTACTTCTAATGTCTTCCTTACATGAAGCGTTCTCTAGATCTGCAGTGGCTGTGGTTTTAGTAACTGGAAATGAGAAGCTGATATTTATCCAACAAAAGGAGTTTGTGTTTAACAGAAATCATCAGAGGCCCAACTATTTAAATCACCAGATGTTTTACTGGAACTTCCATACAGAGAGAACAGTACAGAAGATTCACCACCAGATCATGAACTACTCTCAAAATAGGGATTTATATCGGCGCTTGCTGTACTGGCCTTCTAGAATTGATTCATTTATATCAATGCTCCTGCATTGATAAGGAGTTGGACTACACGACACCCAGAATTCTGGGGCTGCTATAATTCTGTTATTTTGTGGAGGAAGAGTCTATGCTGCTGACCCCACTTCTGACATTGTGCAGCCAGTGTCTGTGATGGGACCAAAGAGGAAAGACAATGCAGTTAGGAGGAGCACATAGGTGATAGCTGGGGTGGGCACCTTACGAAAAATGCTGTTTCATCATTTTGTAACTTTTCAAACCATTTCAAAAAAAAAACCAAAATAGCAGACAGCATGTCATCCTGAACCAAAATGAAATGATGTTTTCAGTTCGGGAGGAACCGAACCAGGGAGCTTCTGCCAGATCTCACTTCAGCGGTGAGATCTGCTGGCTGTTTTCCTGCTTGATTCTTTCCGCCACTGCCTCCCAGCTGGTTTTGACAGTGCAATCTGTCAAAAAATCCCAGCTGGGAGGCAGGGGACTAGGGAGCAGCCAGGCAGAATTCCCCACTGCAACAGGGAGAGCATAGCTCCAAATATCAAGAGAGTGGTGGTGGGCTGGAGGTGTTTGAATTCCCCGCTGCACCAATGCTCTCACTGTTGCTGCAGGGGATACATATTTTGTTTCTCATTTCGTTTCATAACAATTGTTTTTTACAAAATGTTGTTATTTATGAAACAAAACTAAACGGAGTGAGAAACGAAATGAAATGGTATTTTTTTTTGCGTTTTATACCCATCACGAGTGGTAGCCTTGCCTTTAGGCAGAGTGAGATAGAAAGAGAGAAGATGGTTGGATAATTCTGTCTCTCTGTCTTTTAATACTCAACTAGTGGAAGAACAACCACTACCACCCACAACAATAATAAACCTATGCTGTCAGTCCTGACTTATGGTGACCCTTTCCATGGTTTTCCAGAAGTGGGTCATTATTCCTTGCCTCTGAGGGCACTCTGGGACTGTGGAGCTTGTCCAAAGCTACGCCAGTGGCACAGGGGGAAACTGAGCACCCAGCCTCTGGCTTCGTAGCCAGGTGCCTAAACCATTGAGATATCCAGCCAGCCCTAAGAACAATACAGCATGTGAAATAATGTGGAGCAGAGGCTCTAATAGTCAAAGCATTTAGGCAAACTCTGTCCACAAAGTAGCGTGCCATTTTCTTTAGATTTACCAATCAGTTAAAAAACAAAAACAACCAAACAAGAAACTCTTCTAATTAGATATCATTTATCTTCAAACCTCCTCACATGTAAGGAAACAAAGCAAACATACAAGGAACCATCCAGTGGCTAGTAAAGGTAAAGGTAAAGGTCCCCCCCCACACATGTGTGCTAGTCATGTCCCACTCTAGGGGCGGCACTCATCTCCATTTCTAAACCAAAGAGCCAGTGTTGTGCAAGTCTGTGGCCATGTGGCCAGCATGGCTGAATGCATTTCAGCACACGGAACACTGTTTACCTTCCCACTTTTTACGGCAGTACCTATTTATCTACTTGCATTCACAGGCTTTCGAACTGCTAGGCTGGCAGTTCGAAAGCATGTCCAGTGGCTACTGAATAGATCATGACACAAGGAAAACCTACTGGGCTTTTCTAAATCGTTGAGGAGTTTTTAAAGTCTATTTCCTATTCAGAAGTGGTGTCGACCAGCAATAGTTCCAGCAAATGTCTTTTTATCTTAGGGTTTCTGTTTCTAACATCCACACTTGTGGTTCCAAATAAAGTGCCTGGTTGTTTTCTGTTATCACACAGATGTTTCTTTCTCTTTCTTTCTCTTTCTTTGCATTTTTTTTTTACCCATTGGTAGATTTTCAGCACCACCTAGTTGCCAGATGTTATATTCTGAATTTTTTCTGCATTGCTCTTCCATTGTCTCTTTTCTGAACTCCAGGAGTAGACAAGGTGTGGGGCACCTGACACTGACAGAAGGTCCAAGCATGGGTAAAAAACCAGTTTCCCTTTCCTCTGTCCTTAGGAAGAGGATGGAGTCTGAATACCATTTCAGTGGCAGCTTTGCTTGAGAATGAAAAAAGAAAAAAACACCAATCACCCAGAAGATCATATCTGGCAAACAGATCTTTGGTGCACATGACCAGCGGTGTCAGTACAGGAGTGGGTTGTTGTTGTTTTTTTTTTTGGGGGGGGGGGGGTAGCTACAACTTTATATTAGATATTGGTTATTTGAAGCTGCATGGGTATTTTATTATCATCACCGGCTTTTCTCATCCATTAAAAGGCCTTTCAAGTCCAACATTGCCTGGGATCCACTAAATCACCTTTATCCATATGAGCTCTTGCACCAATTGAGGTGGTCTAGAACTTGCTCATCGTAAGGATCCAACTGTTAAAGCTGTTTGGCCCAGATATACCAGGAAATGATATCACCCGGTGCTCTGGAATTTTCTTCCCGAGTCTCTGCAAAGCATGGTATCCCTGCAAGGATTGAGGGAGCACCAAATAAGACAACATCATTTCTGTCAGCCTTTGGAGTTAGGGAACTGCTGTTCCACTACTTGGATGTGTTCTGTGCTGTCAATTCAAAATCAACTTATAGCATTTCCAATGGGGCTTTCAAAGTAAGTGAGATATAAGGAGTGGTTTCACCAGTTCCATTCCCACAGTGAATTTCCATGGTAGAGTTCTCTGGAGATCCTGTTCTCCAGCGTCCCAGTCTACACAGATAGTAGAGAATTATGAAACAACGCATGGTACAGTATATAGGACAGAATGCTGCTCATGCAGACATTTAGTGCTGTTAGTCCAAAGCTCATTCCTTACTATCGGGAGTGAACTCGGTTCTTAGAACATGCATAACCCAGTGATCCAGATGTTCATACTCAAGGAGAGCTCCTAGAATAGCCAACATATCCAATTAATGGAAAGTACTCATTGAAAGAATATCATCGCGACCATCAACATGAAAGGGGGGAATCCTCTAGCTGAATTATTTATTAGGTGTAAGAAAACCCAAAGTTGCATAATATAAAATAAGCAGGCTTTAAAAAAATCATATCCTCTGTGATTCATAATGTCATTTATGTTATAGTGCTAAATATTCTGAAGACACCTCCAGGGTCTGTCACTCTGCTTGTGTTGACCATGGAAGTAGAAAATAAATTTGAACAGGGTAGTAGATGGAACAGCATCCCTGATTTGGGGTGGTATTGCCAGGGCCAGCAGCAAATCAATAAAGTGTCACATTGACCAAGATCCTAGCTCTTTGCCATAAATGGCAATCATTGGCGCCTCTTAAAGATCCTTGATTGTAATTTCCCAGTTGTAAGCTATTCACAACAATCTATATTTGCAGTTCTGCTGAAGGCAGTGTTGGGAAAGTGACTGCTTTAAGTTTTGAGTTTGCTAACGTTTGCTAGAGGCATTTTAAAAAAAAAAGCAGACTGCATAGAGAAGTGCCAGTAAACGAAATGCCTTCCTTTGCTTGCCTGCTTCCTGGTCCGTTGAATAAACTGCTGTAATGCTTTGGCTTCGACACTTGTGCTAGAGGTGAGTGGAGGATGAGCCTCTTTGCCCCCTTTCCACTTGAACTGGGGTGAGGCACAGGAAGGACTGTGATTCCCTGGGGGTGCTGTGATGGGGTGGAGGTTAGGCAGCCAGATATTTTGCTGATCCACTTTGGGAATAACAATTTGGCAAGGCAGACCAGCTGCTGATTGTGGAGATTTTGATAGGACCTGCAGGAGCAGGTGGTTGACCTCAGTGGCCTATTAGGCCCATTCCTGATTCCATGATTCTATAACAGGCAAGAAACCAAGAAAAGACTGATCTGGCTGGTTTGTGGTTCGGTTCATGCCTATCTCTAATGTCATGGCTATTTGGTCTTTCATGTTAATTATGGAAGCCAAACATGATGAGGGAAATGCGCTGGTGCCACTCTCTCTATCACTTCTTTAACTGTGGAAACAAATCAATATGAAGCCAGGGGGGACTTCATACAGAGTAGACTATCCTTTAGAGTGTGTGTGTGTGTGTAGACTACCTCTTTTTCCGATTGCAATGCTTCTGTGATGAAAACACTTCCCAAAAGAGAAACTGTGGGCACGCCCCTCTCATTTCATCTGAACTGAACTACTAATATGTGTTCTTAACAAACCAGAAGCTCTACTCAGTATAACTGAAGATGGGATGAAGAGCTGTTTCATTGGGTACCAAGAGCACCCCAGGAGCCAAACACGTGTGTAGCTATAAGACTGATAGTTTTGATGTTAAATGTTCATACAACAATGTGACAGCCTGATATTTTCAAAATTGAAAGTCCACCTCTTCCTATATATACTTGCCAGACCCTAGGGGATCTGCGGGACCTACTCTGTGCTCCACCGGATGCATTCCACAGAGACACAGGAGAGAGCCGTGCCTTCTCTGGCACCCTGCTGAAGCCTGGTTGGTGGGGAATGATACTGGATTCATTTAATCAATGAGGACACATGTTCAACCAAGCCTGACAAGAAGAGGGGGAGGCAGGGGGGAAGCTTCTTAGTGAGGAAACCTTGCCTAGCTGCTCTGTGCATTTTAATGACTCAGTGAAAGAGGCAAGGCCAATCCCAAGCAGTAGTCCACTGACCACACCGTCTTCTTTTCCCATCTTGCTTTCATTCATCATTGTCTTCTCCTTGATAAAAAGAAGTTGTAACCAAAGCAAGGGACTGTAAATAAAATCTGAATACATAATTGGAACATAACATGTCAATGAAGTACTCAAACATTTCCATTCCATGTGTTGCAATGAAATATTCTGTGAGACTGTGTTTAAATAAAAGTAATGTTAACAAGTAGACAAGATGACAGTATACAGCTTTGTTGTACTCGTTTCCCAATTTTAAACCAGTCAGTTGTTCCATATCAAGTTCTGACCGTTGCTGCTTGTCCCACATATAGATTTCTTAGGAGACACATAAGGTTGTCAGGCACTCCCGTTCCTTTAAGAACTTGCCATAGGCTTTGGCATACTCAATGAAGCAGAAGTAGATGTTCTTCTGGAACTTTCTAGCTTTCTCCATAATCCAGCACATGTTGGCAATTTGATCACTAGTTCCTCTGCCCCTTTGACATCCAGCTTGCACTTCTGGGAGTTCTCTGTCCACATACTGCTGAAGCCTCCCTTGTAGAATTTTGAGCATAATGTTGCTTGCGTGTGAAATGAGTGCAATTGTATGATAGTTTGGCAATGCCATTCTTTGGGAATGGGATGTAGACTGATCTTTTCCAATCCTCTGGCCACTGGTGAGTTTTCCAAATTTGCTGGCATATTGCATGTAGCACCTTTACAGCATCCTCTTTTAAGGTTTTAAATAGTGCAACTGGAATGCCATTCAGTTTTCATTAGACAACCTTAAATAGTAGGAGGAGCTAATATTGTTCAGAATTTCCCACTCCCTCCCGTTCCAACATCTACAACTCCTTTCATTCTTCTGCTTGCATGGCAGTGTTGCCCCAAGATGTGAGAAGATAATGCCCATTAAAGAGAACTGATTTTTTTTATCAGAGGAATGCATGTTTAAAAAAAACAATTTTGTAAGAAGAACAGCGGCAGGGCTGCAGTTTGATTGAGATATTTCTACTGCTTCAGTGAGCACGTATTGCTTCCAATGGGGGAAGAACGAACCCATCTCTAAACTGGCCAACCAATCATGTGGATAAGGGCAAAATGCAGTGGAATAATATCAGCTGCATTATTATCAGTTTTCTTGTAATATTTAAATTACTTTTTAAAAAACACTGGCTTTCCAAGTTGATTACAAAGCAATTTTGAAGCAAGGATAAATACATAATCCAAGGCACGGACATATACTCTTCTCCTTGCCCACAAGACGACTCTTCCAAATGACAAGCTGCTTGATAAAATTACTCCTTAAGTCCTGACAACAGTCATCATCCATTATGATCCCAGTGAGGCTGCAGCGGTGATGGCAAAGGCACAGTAAACTCCCTACAGAGTGGCCTCTTGATGCTGATGCTGATGCCGCTGCCGCCGCCACTGCCACTGCCATCAGTTGCCATCAAACCAGTAATAACTGCAGTCGGCACTGAAAATACAGCCCGTGGTAATAGCATTCTCCCTCCTCCGCGCTTCTTGTCTCCATGGGCAAGGACAACAGGCTACCAGTACAAAGGGATACTGCCACTGTCAATGCACAGATTGCGATGTCAAGCGAAATTTCCATCCATCTTCAGAGATCTGCTGCATTTTTAAAAATAAAATAAAACACTTGCTGTGTTTCCTTTACTGCAACCCAAAAATGTTAACTTAAATTGTTTAATTGATGGTGATGATGAATTCTTATGGGAGACGGCTGAAGAGCCTCCATCTCTTTCATAGCTACTCTTTTTAGGGGTCTTGAAGGCAGCAGTGTACTTTGTCAAAATTCAAGGTGGGGATTCAGTGTGGGACTCATTAATTTAAACCTCCCAGATACATGCTGTTTCTTCCTCTACTTGAGGACTTTGAGTGATATGGTGTCCCTTTTTAATATAGGACCTAACCAGGGGTGTTTGCAAGGCAGGAGGGAGGGCTCTCCTTCCCTCCAAAACTGCCGAACTTGGTATTTCTTTAAATGTGCAAAGATAAAAACTGCCACCAGGTCAACAATCCATAAGTAACTTTAGTAGCAACTTTCCATTACCCCAGAATTATTTGAACAGATACCCTTGGTCCTGGCCATAATTTCTGGCAAAAAATCAAGAGAGTCAGTTCTTTCCAGCGGCATACTCCATGATTGTTGGGAGCTGTGGCCTTCCCAAAGTATGAGTCGAGGTATTAGTGCAGGTTGCTCTGAAGCAATAGCTGTACAAGCCTGATGACATTTCTGAGGGACATGCAGAGGGAGATGGGTGTCTCTGTGCGGGACTTTCCCCACCCCGCCACCAAGAAATAAATATTGGCAAGATTATATAACATGCATTTTGAGACTCAAATAACTTATTATCAGACTTGTGCATTTTGTTTTTGGTTGCACATGCAATGATATGATGACCTATGATTTCCCATAGTTTCCCCCACATAAGCATGTTTTTCTATCCATTTTTGAAAAATATCGCTGACAGAGATGTGTGGCTTTTCTGACGTCCATATGATACTTCCAGAAGTACTTCAGGGTGCACAAGTCACACGCAGATAAATTTCCCCACACTGGATTTTTGCATACGCTTCTACGTGTAACTCAAATCTGCTCCAAATCTAGAGCAGGGGTGTCTGTTAGGAAGTTACTAATGTAAAGCTTCACTTATGCGCAATATGTATATTTATATAAATAAGCCATTCAGCACAAAAACAGTGCAATCCTCCACCAGTTTCCTAAGGAAATTGAAAGAGGTTTGTGGGGAAGCACTTTTGGGGCCTCCAATGGGCCCAGGAAGGCCTTTCCTCCTTACCCCAGGGGGCCTTTTTTTTCATATACTGCGGACCCGCGCTATATCGGGACCGCAGTATATGAACCGCGAAAGGGCGGGGGACAACTGTACAGTTTAATCACTGTGCCATCTTCTACACTTTGTGTCACTCATTTCCAACTAGAGAGATGCATTGTTATGGTTTTTTGGCTGTCACAAATGTGGGTGCTTTCACACAGAGGGGTGGCCTTCACAAAGGGGTGCTCACCCTCCCCAGGTTACACAGCTGGCATAGTACATAAATTTGACTGCTTGTTTTTATGGGAGAACTGCTGGATAGCTCAGTACTTTGGGTATATGATTGTGGACTAGAGATGGGCATGAAATGCCAAAATAGCATTTTGTTTCTTTTTCATTTTTTAAAATTCGTTTCAGTTTTTTTCTATTTTTTTCACTGAGTGCCGACCAGCTGGCCCACGGGCCAGGTTAGCACACACCCCCACCCCATTTTCTTCACCTAGTGCTGACCAGATGGCCTGCGGGCCAGGTCCATACTTTTCTTTCTATTTTTTTCGCCAAGTGCCGACCAGCTGGCCTGTGGGCTGGTTTGGTGCTTTTTTTTCTTTTTCTTTTTTTATGAAGCACCCACCAGATGGTCCACAGGGCCAGCTGATTGGTGCTTATTTTTATTATTTATTTTGACAAGTGCCAAGATCGGCGCTTGTCAAAATAATAATAAACGAAAACGGAACAGAGCGGAATGAAATGGAAAAATTTGTTTTGTTTTGTTTTGTTTTAAAGGTCACTTCATTTTTCATTTCATTCTGTATCTAAATGAAAAATGAAATGAAAACAATTTGATTTCGTGCCCATCTCTACCGTGGAGTCGGAAATTGGGAGTTCGATTCCTCACTGCACCTCCATGACAAGGGCTAGAACGATCCATATGGGCCCTTCTAGCAATGCAGTTCAAAGGTATTAAGAGGGTTCTATTGTTGCTGCTGGTGGTAGTTCAGTGGCAATTACAAATATTCCAAAAACAGCTTGGGAAGCAACTTGTACTCTTTGCACTATGTGTTGCCTACCCCTGAAATGAGATCATAAACTGAAATTGGCTTCATTCACAGTTCAAGAGTTGCCTCTGATCCTTTCACAGACTTGGTTGCAGAGGGAAGGCTAAAAGACTCTTGTTTTTCCTAGCTGTCTGCAGCTGAGATTTGAGTGCTATTAAAATGCAATACAGTGCCTCCAAAGGCAAAAGCACTCCCTTCATGGCAGAAACAATAGCAACAACAGTGGTTTCCATTCATACAGCACTTCTGGGGCATATGAAGTTATGTTATATATAGGGGATTCCATTGATCCTTATAACCCACCTATGAGTTATAACCAGTGTTGCAGCAGGTCATTAAAGATTATGATGTTCCCAAAGCTGAGGTCAGATGTGAATTCTAGGACTTCCCTACTGACACAGTAATTCTGCCACTAGACCAGACCTGATCCGAACCCCAGCATTTTGAATCTTACACATAGAAAATGAGTTGCAAAAGCAGCATTTATTAGGAGAGAAGAGGAGGACAGGACCTTGAATAAGTTAACCAGTCAAAGAAGGGTGTTTGTTATCCCAGGAGCCAAAAGAAAAATCAAAGATCAGAAAAAGCAAACATTAGGCAGCAAAAACCTGAATGAAAGCAAATACGATCAGTAAGAATCTTCTTCCAGCCTGAAGAACGGATACACAGAAATGACTGGCATGGCATTGCAGTGACCTTACCATGAATTTACCCTGGTTCTTCAAGCCCACTATCTTGGTAGATCAGGAGTTAGGATAGGAACATCTCATCTGGATTTCCTCAAATAATTCAATTTCACGAAGGCACTCCATTCCACTCCACTCCACTCTACTTTCCTCCTCACCTCCCACCTCCTTTGAACATGTCATGTAAGATTTTTAGCAGCTGCAGTATCCTGAATGTTTAGCATGTCAGAAGCTGTGACAGTCCTCTGGTGGAGCCCACAGAAATGGGGGGGGGGGAGGAAAAACAATCAGGTAGAAGGCATGCCTGTCCCCTTCATCAGCATGCATGGGACACACCGCACACCTCCGCCTCCATACTGAACAGACCAGCAGCACAGGAGAGGAAGCTCGTTGATTAATATTGATAGGAAGTGCTTCTGACATGGATAAAGTGCAAATCAACATGACCCGTAGGGGTGGTGATTAGAAATGATGATTATATCCAAGGTGGAGCATCCTGGGAATTGTGCGTCATCAAAATCTGCAAGAAAGAAATTCCAAACTCTGTGAACAGAATGCTTAGATTCTCTTTCAGGAATGGATTGGATAGAGATAGAGATATCAAAATGAAATCTCTTTTTCCTCCATGTATCCTGGCCATAGCATAGAACATGGGATAGACCATTATTTGCATGAATCACTGAGACTCCACTTTATGGCAGTTCTGTAGAATCCTACCTTACATCAATGCAGAGAAAGCTTTCGTGGGCACGAACTCGGGGCTTTCCCAAACAGAGCATTTGCTCTCCTTTAAGTACCAAAAGCTCTCCACTGGTGCTGTCACTATTTTCCCAGCCATTACTCTCACCTTGCTTTGAACAGTGCTTTTTCCTTTGGATAATGCTCTTAATAGAATATTAACATGCAATGATCATCATCAGGAATGTGCAAGAGGAGGAACAGTTCTCTATAAATGGTGCCACTTGTGAAATCATGGAAGTGGGAGAAACACTTTTACATGTATACAGGAAGAAACTTAAATTCAGGGATGGTGGAACAAGTGCATTGTTGATTGTCTGGAGGCATCCATTAGTCATGCATCTTGGAATGGGAAGAAGTTGTCAGTGGCTATCATTCATGCTCCAGCTGGCATGGTGTTTGAAAGGTCCTCTATGTTAAATGGTCAATGTCTCTGAGAGTCAGTATAACCCCTATGAAATATGGTTCAACCAAAAAGGATGGAACTAAGAAAGAGCAGGGCTGCAAGTAAGAGACTTGAATTACAAAGAGTAGGAGAGCTGAAGAAGCCAGATATGCTGTTGCCACTTAGACAGCAAAGGTCCTGGCCAACTTGGTCTCGAGTTTTGAATACTCTGCATATGGCGCTGATTCTCCTCTTTTATGGATCAGAGATAGACATGAATCTAACAATGAACCAGGACGTTCATAAAAAATCAGTACTGCATTGCTTTGGGTCATTTTGGGTTTGTCCAAACCAGAGAACTCTAACTTTCCTGAAACAATGAATTTTTCTACAATGCAACTAACTTCCTAATTTATTGCCCTCACAACCTGCCCCCCCCATATTACTACAGTAGTACCTTGGTTTATGAGCACAATTCAATCTGGAAACATGCTTGTAAATCAAAACACTCTTACATCAAAGCAAATTTCCCCATAAGAAATAATGGAAACTCAGATGATTCATTCTGATCTTAGACCACATACTGTACACACAAAAAGTCAAAAGTCACAAAAGAAGTGGTTAGGAGTCCACGTCCACACCATGGTTTAGGTACCTGCCTGTGGAATCTGCTCTGCTTGGGACTAACAACTGGATTTGACTTTGTATTTTTTAATGTGACAATAATAAAGTGCAATTTGTAACCCTATACACAGTTGACCACCGGCCCCATGACTAGAAATTGAAAAAATAAGAAAGATTGCTGAAAACAAATTAAATTAAAATATAAATATAAATATAAATTTATAAATATAAATATAAAGAAAAATAAAACCCTAATCTGCACTCCCATTTGAAACATTCCTGGCTGGTGCATGAGTGACCTCTATTCTTCTCTCCTCCCTCTGCTTCAGAGGCTGCCTGAGATGGAACATTCCAGACAATCACCCAAACTCCACCAGGAAGAGAGTAAGAGAGCCACCATTGACTCACTTGTGATCATGTGACCTGCTTCAGTGGTAGTATATAAAGACATTGCTTGTTGATCAAGGCAAAATTTAGAAGAAATGTTTGCTTGTCGTGCAAAATGCTCTTAAACCAAGTTACTCTTAAACCAAGGTATTACTGCATTTTCAAGTGTTTCAAAATATTATCTACTGTTTTATGAACATTTAATGAGAACTCCACGTTCATTCACTACCCTGTAGCAAAAGAGTCTAATGGAGCAGGAAGGAGAAGGAAGCAAGGAGGGAAGGAGGGTAGGAAAGAAGGGAAAGAGTAATTCAGTGAAACTCAAGTAAGAAAAGAGTGACAAAAAGTAATATTTTGGTGATCGCTGGGAACGGAACAATGAGAGCTGGCCTTTGATGAAAAAAATATCTTCAAAATATAGACTGGCATGTAAGATACAAGAGGGGGGGAAATGTTTGCCCACCAGATTGCTATGATTCCGATGTCTCCATCTTGTTCTGTAGTAGGTCGCATGATATAATCAATACCAAATCATGTCATGTCATTGCAGAAGGAATGTTATAATAATGACACAGTGTTTGTTTTACTCATAAAACATTGCCCTTTGCAAAAATGACTGTGATAAATTAAGCAGTGAATTTATATACATGACAGCAGCATCCAGAGTAGCCCAGTTTGGCATTATTTATCTTGTGTCTTCCTGGTGCAATGCATGGACCAGAATAGTAATAATCAGGATTACTTGGAGAATTTGTCCACCACTTTTCTGCACTATTTATCTAGTGCTGTCTCTTGCCTGCTATAATTCTGCAAGCAGCGGAAGCACAAATTGAATCAAATACCTACCCAGGACTGAAACCTTTCAAAGAATAGAACTTGAGAGGGTGCTGAAAGAAATCAAGAGATCCGTGTTTAAACTAATGCAGATACACAATAAAGTTGTACACATTAGAAAGCAGCAACCTATTACTTCTGGATGAACTTGGAAGGCTTTGCAAGGAACAAATTACTGATGCCATTGAGTCTGATTTCACTTTGCAATGATCACATTTCAGGCCATGCCCTGCAGCCCTCAGCAATTCTGCTTTGCAGTATTTCTGGGAGGCATCAAGCCGGAAGAAGCTCATAATGACAAAAGCTCTTTCTCATGTGATGTGATTTCTACTTTAATGTTTGTTATATTGACAGAGAACAGATATATATCCAGAGCATGGGAAAGGTCCTTTTGGACTACTGTATATATTCCCAAAATTCTCCAGCCAACATGACCTTAGGAGTTCTGGGAAATGTGGACCTTAAAAGGAACTTTTCCAATCTCTGGCTACAAATACAGTCTTTGGGTCATTAAATTACCTCTCATACTCTCTGATACTGATCATTTCTCATAAATGGCCAGAGCCTCAAACGTGAGTCCTCAAATGTCTAGAGAACACTTTCTATCTAGCATAACCCCGGGGCCTTGTCAGTCAGACCCTATTCCATTTTGTGGCCCAGATTTCTGATGTGACTATTGACTCTGCTTCCAGATGAGCAGGGGGGGATGAGGTAATTTTTTCTTGAGGTAAATTCATCAACTGGCCTTGTTGCGTCTTCTTCACTAGAAGATCACCTTGTTGGCTGAAGCCGGATTAGGGCTCTGTCAGTTCTGTTATTTGATGTACTTTTGTACTTCTGCCTGGCCAAATTTCATGTGGCCTTCACGGAAACGTAGAATGATATAATAATGAAGTTGGAAGGGACCTATTAGGCCATGGAGTCCAGCCCCCTGCTCATTGCAGGAATACTAATCAAAGGATGGTTGTCTAAATTTCTCTTGAAAGCTTCCAGTGCCAGAGGCAATATGTTCCACTGTTGAACTACTCTAGCAGTTAGGAAGTTTTTCCTTACTCAGGAAAGGTCTGCTCTTATGATATATTGGTGCCCCCAAGCTGCCTTGGTTTTTCTACTATCTTAGCACCTTTCCTAAAGACCTCGTGATTTTCGCTACTTCCATGTTACTCAAGAAATCTCTGGCTCTACCCTGTAGGGTGAACCACATTTCATCCAATATTTGTAAACACAAACAAAACAAACACAAGCACTTTGAATTTTATAGTGGTAAACAGCAGTCTGTCTTTTGAGTATTTTGTTTGGCTATAATCCTTTCCTAGGTAAGGACAGCTGACTAAGAATTTGGAATTTTTTGGACTATAACATCCAGCCAGCTTTTCTACGTTTTGAGCATGATATAGTATCTCTTTACAGAATAAGAGTAAACAGAGAAAAAAGAATCATTTTTACCGGCAGTGTACTGCCATTGGGGGGAAATGTGGACAGCTGATGAGTATTGCATTATTATTGCATAGGTACTGTATTAGCTAAGGTTTGCAAACTCTATTATATTCCAGCAGGAGTATTATGCTGCAGATTACATATAAATTAAACTGCAATCCATAAATGTAAATTTTCACTTTTCTTTCGCACTGCCGTGTTGTGATTTGTAAATATGAACATGACCCAATTTGCAGCACAGCAGACCTGATAGAAACTTTGTAGTATGTGGTACAGGCCAGGGCAAAGGGGGTTACCATCCTATTGGTAAACTAATTTATTTCGCACGGCTTCGCTTTCTAGCTCACTGGGGAGAGCAGAGCCTACAAATCATTAGCTGCCCATGGGGTACCTGTAGAACATTTCTAAGCTGCAGCCATGCACGTATCATTGGTTTTCTACCCATTTGGAAATAAGAAATAGGAGTGTGCATATGAAATGAGTGATTATGGTGTTTAGAAATGCAGTTGGTTGCTTACTTATTAAAACATTCCATACCTCTTTCCTACAAAGCTCTAGGCAGTTTATTTGGGGTGGGGTGGAGGATAACCACATATAAGCACTGGATCAAAAGGTGCCTTTCCATTATCAGAAATATTATCTTCCTAACAGAACAACTGGATTGGGCATAGAGGAGAGTGGTACTGAATAATGCGTCCAAGTCTGATCTCTTGAGGGTGCTTGGCTGAGGTTTAGGTAATCTAGATTCTATTTCCTCTGGAGCCAGGACATTTACCAGATGAGCTTGACCCAGCCCCTTTATCCCAGTCAGGGCCACCCCAGAGGGATGTTGTGGAGATAAAGGGGATATGGGGAAAGAGCAACAGAGAAAAAGAGAAACAGAGCAATCAACAAAGAAAGAACAATGTATTCAACAAAGGAAGGGAAGTTTCTGCCAGTGTTTGATGCCCAGACCAACTCCAATCCCAGATGCCAGGTCAGAGCTCCCAACATCCCTCTACCTGGAATGGCAAACACAGCCTTCAGAGGGCAACAGGACCTGGCCCATTCTGGTCACCACTGCCCCCTCCATGCCAGTTGAAAACAGGATGGTAGCATTTCGCTTACGTGCCACAACAGCAGGAATTGGTCCCAGAGGTGGTGGTACCAATGAAGGAGCTCCAAAGAGTCACTCATGCCACCTCTCTGCTGTGGCATCCATGAGGTGGGCACTCCAGCTGCTCTGCCAAAGATCCTTCTCTCTGCCACTCATGCAAAGTGCCTGTCTTGACCATGGGGTGCTTTTGCATTGAGGATCCATCTCTCTGAGTTGGTGAGTGGAGGAATGAACGTACACCAGCCTGGCATTTTAATTTGATTTACAGGCACAGGAAGTGCAAAATGCATGTAAGTCATTTAGAGGATTCCAGGTTTAAACCTCTAAGGGCCTTTATCACTTGTCACTTCTTTTCTTTTCTTATTTATCTGAACTGTGCAGCTCAGAGCTTGACATGACATGAATACGTTACGTTTCCTTTCTCTTCTTGCCCCGGCAGCGTAATCAGTTATGAAGATCAGTGACTTCTTTGATCCGAAGGGCATATTATGCAGGGTTGCCTCTGCTCAGGAGACCCCTAGCATGTTCTTCCTGCATTATTGCATTCCTGCAGCAATTACTGGCCACTTGAAAGCCCGCAGAGGAAAGGGAAGCTTGCCCTTCCCATTTAGTCAGATACTGTGAGGAAGAAAGACAGCTTTTGCTCTCCACTGAAAAAGTAAATGAACTGAGACAAGCTATCAGGAGTAGAACAATTTTTCATTTCCGTTTTCATTTTTTCATTTCATTACATAATGAAACGACAAACGAATTTTGTCTCTAAAATGAAACGAAACGAACAGAAACACCAGAAATTTTGTCGTGCGTTTCGTTTCCGTTACTGCCATATGAGTGAATTGCTTAAAATCCTTAAAAAATCACAAAAATTGAAATAAATGGTAACAAAATGGTAACAAAACGAACAAAAACGAAAACAATTTTTTTGCAAAAATTCACAAAAAACGGAAATGAACCGAAACGGACCCTCCAAACGACAAACAAAATGCCATTTTTTTTATTCGTGCCCATCTCTATTCAGGAGCTGTGCTCCTTGGTCAGGGGTGGCAAGGAAAGAGGCACCGGGTGTCCCTGCATTCTTTCTTTTTGTCCACTTCCAAGCCAAGATGGTTAAAGGTGTTATGGCAATTTGAAGCAGCAGCCATCTGGCTACCAGCCAAGCAATAAAAGAAGAAATTAATTAGTCAACTGTGGCTGGAACTATGGGTCTCCCTGGCAGGAGAGTAAACCTCTTTGAATTTCCTAGGACTTGACAGTCCTAGGATATTCCTAGGACTTAACAGGAAATTGAATTTCCTAGGACTTAATATGCATGGTGGTTCAGTGGACTAAGGCTCTGAAAACTGTTGGCTGCAATGTCAGCAGCTTGACAGTTCAAATCCTGGGTGCCATGCAGCGGAGTGAGCTCCCACTGATAACCCCAGTTCCTGCCAACCTAGTAGTTTGAAAGCATGTAAATGCAAGTAGATACATGGGTACTGCCGTAAAAAGCAGGAAGGTAAAACAGTGTTTCCTTGCTGCCATGCCAGCCATGTGCCCATTGGCTTGCACAACACTGGCTCTTCGGATTGAATACGGAGATGAGCACCACCCCTAGAGTCAGACATGACTAGCACAAACCTAGCCCCTTTGGCATGTTGCACAGCATCAACTATGCGAATAAAATGGAGTCAGAATTTACAAACTAGAACAGGGCAGGCCCAGGCATGTGACATAATGTGCTGAGTCAGAATGATTCAGCACAGGCTGGTGCAACCAGGGGAATTACCCAGGGTGAGGTAATCTGAATGTCACATAAATGATGCAATGTCAAAGGCGATGGGATCAAAATTCGTAAAAATATGTTCAGTCTTCACTCATCTTTCTCTTTCATTTTTGAACATGTCTGGATGCCATGCTATTTTGGAGACTGCTGCATATTTTGTAAATAAGACTGGTGAAGGCATCTCTGCTGTGTCTGTGTTATTTTGTCTGCTAAGCCGCTGGGAAACAAATCACTGAGCTTGCAGGTAAACCCTGCATTACCCCGACACACAGTGTGGATGGGATCATCTTCCGGCAGAGATCCAAGGGGGGGGGGGGGGGAGGCTGGGTGGGCAGAGTGTTGAAACCTATAACATCTTTGAGCTTTTTCTCTTTGCGTCACAATTCACTTTTCTTGTAGACAGAACATCAGGAAGCTCCACCTCAAACCACGTTGCCACCTATTCAAGCATTCTGAGACACTCTGAAAAGACAAATATTTAAGAAGGCATTTTCTTCATGCCAAGCGTATGTGGCACTGGAGCTATGCAGTGTGTCAGGGAGAAGCAACATGCCTGCACACTTCCTCCATTTGCTGTATACTTTGTGACCCAGTACACAGTGTCCATTAGACAACAAATATATTAGAGAGAGACCATATATAGATACAGGTATGAGCTCTAGAGATACATGATTGGTAGGGAACTTCTTATTGCTGGAATACTTAACTTTTGCAATGTGACTCTCTCAACCTCAAACAGTTTAACTGGGATTAGTGTTTCGTTGTTACTATGCGCAACAGCAGCTTCAGGAGACATTACAGCATATACCATCAATATGTAATAAGAATGCTTTGCTTTGCCAGTCACAGTGGCTTTGGAATCAATGGGATTTTGCATATTAATTGTCCACAGAAAGGGGTGCAGTAATCACCTGATAAGCAGCAATGCTCCTATGATATTCACATACAAGCTGAGTCTTCCTTGTTCAGTCTAGTTAATCTTCTGGCTGATGCTTACATGCCCAAGTGTTTGAGAGCACATCATGGTGGAATTAACCACTAATATACCTTATTTGTTAAAGAGACAAACTCTTGTCGGCTGGAAGAAATATTTATGCACAATAATTAGTTGTTGTATCCACATATATGATATCCAGATTTTGTCCAATATACATCAAGAGTATAAATATGTATCTCTCCTGTAAATTCAAGCCAGAATATACAGCGTTCTGAAGATATTAACTAGGGATGGGCACGAAACAGAAAAATTGTGTTTTGTTTCATTTCATTTCCTCCGCGATTCATTTCATTTTGTTAGAAACGCTTTTTTTTAAAAAAAAATCCTACAAAGCAAAACAGCAACAAACCAATTTGTTACTTTATAAATTGGGCCCCATGAGTCCTAGGGGGACCAAGTGCCTCTAAGACCCAGGGGAGCCATTTTACAGTGAAACAAATTGGTTCATTTTAAATAAAAAAAACCCCACACCATTTCGTTTCATTACTAACAAAATGCTGCTTCCCCATTTCGTTTCATTTCGTTAGCTAACAAAATGACAAAACTGCTTTGTTCTTCATTTGGTGCCCATCCCTAACGTTAACCAACACTTACTTAGAGGCAAGTGACCTGGCTAGACTACGATTCCCATAAGCTCCAGCAGCATGACCAGTGGTAAGGGTTTATGGGAACTTTATGATACAACCCACAGTATATATCCATCATTCCATAGGGGCTGTCTGACATATGTCTGGAGGGATGGGCAAGTAATCTGGTTGGACTTGGATGGAATAATTTAGCCACAAAAATGCAGTTCCATGAGACCATCCATGAAGATGACACTGAAGCCGTGGGTAGCACAACACACTGCAACTAAACTCCTGACAGGAACACCTTGCAAAAACCAAATGCAATGGTCTTTAATGGAATGGCACTGCCTGCCGATACACTCCTTGTCCAAATTTAAAGGGAAGGTGATAACATTGGAAACCCTGAATTGCCTCACACCTCAACGTATTTGAAAGACATATATTTGCCTGAGAAATGAAATGTGTGGGAGAGGCCTTCCTCCATCTCCTCTCAACTGCATGGAGAAATGGGACAGCATTTTCTTTTGCAAAGGCCTTCTGACTTCACAGTCCCCACTTTTGGCCCATTTTGGTGCCAAGGTTAAAATATACACCATATCCTCAGCTTTTAAGGATCTGGCTCAAGAAGACTGTCTAATTCCATTATAGCTATACAATTTTAAATGGTCTTAAACAGGCCTGCCCAACAGGTAGACTGTGGGCTACTGGTAGCCCACGGAGGGTTCAAAAGTAGCCCGCCAGCCATCAATTAAAAAAGTGAGGGGATAAGTTCTCCACCCCTCCCTCCTCCATCCCAAGGACCACCACTGCCCCAGCAAAGTTCTGGGTCTGCCAGACCACTGTCTCGGCCAAGCGGGGCAGTTCAAGGGCCATGGCACATTGAAATCTGTTCCCTCCAGAACAGATTAATTGGTTTTCAATGCATTCCTATGGGAGACCGCTGCTCTACTTACAAAAGTTTTTACTTATGAGCATGTGCTCAGAATGGATAAAATTCGTAAGTAGAGGTTTTAGTGTAGTAGCCCTCAGGCACTTTGGGCTGGAAAAAGTAGACCTTGGTCTGTTCAAAGTTGAACAGCCCTGGTCTTAAACATTGTGTATGTCCTAGTTGCTTTAAATTGTTAAATTGTCCTACATATTTGAACCGATTTGATTTTTTTTTATTGCCCTGAAATCTTTGGATGCATGGGATGGAATGCAAATATTCTAACTAAACAGATGAAAACCACTGGATGGTCATATCTTACTTTGTTGAGAACCATAAAGAGACAGTGTTTAAAGCTTTGCTTTGCTCTCATTAATATACAGTGGTACCTTGTATAACAGACAGCTTGTATAACATAAAATTTGTACAACATAAAAAATTCCGGAGATAGGGGAAATTTGCTTAACATAATTGCCTATGGGGAAAATCCGTACAACATAAAATGGGATTACTCTGTTTTCAATGCATTCCTATGGGAATTTGTATAAAGGAAAATTTGCTTAACATAATTTCATTTGGAACAAATTAATTCCTTTATACAAGGTACCACTGTATCCAGGTCTCATGTTGCTTTGCAATATTTTCTATCTTATATTCACAAAACCAGAGAGATAGATGCAGATCCTGGGATTTAGTTTAAATCTGGACCCTTAAGCATATTTTCTTTCAGGTAAATCACATTGATCTCTGTTGCAGTCTTCCATTTTATTTTCTCCGACAAAGAAAAAACCCACAATATATGCAGCATTCAGTTACGTATTGGAAAGAAGTGTTAATTTTATTTGCAATAGGGACATATTTTGTAAAGTCCCCACTATCCAACATATCTACAGAAGATAAGTCACAGGAAGACATTTTCACGTGGCCAAAATCTTTATCGGCAAGGTCTTTTGAGTAACTGAGTGATCTAAAACAGGGGTCCCCAACCCCCCAGTCCATGGACCAGGACAGGTCCACAGCCTCTTACAAATTCGGCTGCAAGTTTCCATGTGAGGTGCATACCCCCATACAGACACAGGGCTTCTCCTGCCTTGTCTGCCCATCATGACAATTTTTGTTTTAGGGGATGGAGTTTTTGCATGCACATCTAAGAAGAAGCCCCGTGCAGGGATGAAAATGGTCCCTGGTCCTAAAAAGGTTGGGGACTGCTGATCTAAATAGTAACCTCCCCCCACCATAGTATAGGGCATATTGCACAAACATATTTCCATGGATATATGGCAAGTATACAGACTCCGTTACACTTAGAGAACAGCAAATCCCAATGGATAAATGGGATTTAATTTGGTCCTGCTGACCCTTTGATTTTAGTAACTCCACACTATATGTTACTGAAGATTGGATCCAGCCCACTGAAGTGACTCAGGATGAGTTCAAGAGGGGGCTGCACAGAAAAGAAATGCCTTATGGGTGGATTATACCCCACAGGCCAAATCTGCCTTTTCTGTTCTTAATGGATGCCCCCAAATCCTAAGCGCTTAACTATATGCTACAAATAACCTATCCCTTGCCAAGAAAATTCCCTAACTGCTGAAAGCGTCTGATTGTCACAGCAGGAACTTTACTCCCCTTCTAATAGTTTGCAGATTAGTTTGCTTTCTTCTGCGATTGAGCTCCAGGTTAAGCACCAGCTTCATTTGCCTGCCTGATTACCAGAACCAAAGATCTGACAGAATAACTTCTGATTTCAGCTCCTGGGGGGGGGGGTCCAAAAACATACGAATTGGCTCTGAATCTGTCTTGAGAGAACAACTTCATCTTTTCGAACAGCAGGGCCACATCGACACCAATACTTCTGTACTTCCAGGAGCAATTTCCCACTGGGAAGTCCTAATAAGAACCATTTGCATGTTAATTTCCATTTGCTTTGAGGATGTCAGCAGAGGCTAAGGAAGAGTTGTACTCTCTGTCTTCAGTAGAGAAAAACAGAATTCATTCCGCACCCCTCCCCTTGCAATTATCATTACCCAAAAATATAAAAACTTCCCATTGTTGTTCTTCTGTTGTGGTTCACATCAGAGATTAAACTCATCCCAGGAGCCCCCCCCCCCGGTGTGAAGGGGAAGAAGGGCGGAAAAGATAAACAAGTTTGAGATTGGCAAGAAAAGTGTCCAAAGCAGAATTCAAAAGCAACTTAAACATTTGAACAGAGCCTAGAAGATCAATGCAGACACATGAAACTGTTAGGCATAAAGACCAAAGAGAGCTTCTCTGAAGGGTAAAGGTGGGGGGTGGCAGACAGGTTCACCTCTCTCCACATACATCTCGGCCACTCCTACCAGCTCCTCAACTGAATAGATGTGCCAACTCTTTCCAAGAAAGCGTGAGGGACTAGGGCTCCATTAGCTGAGAGGAGAAAGATGCTACAGGGCACAAGTGTAAGCCAGCACTGCAGAAAAAGCAAGTTTGCTTTCAACTGGCCTGTGTATAAAGGTAAAGGTAAAGGTTCCCCACACACAAGTGTACTAGTCATGTCTGACTATAGGGGCTGTGCTCATCTCCATTTTAAGCCAAAGAGCCAGTGTTGTGCAAGTCCGTGGCCATGTGGCCAGCATGGCTACACATTTCTGCATGCAGAACACTGTTTTACCTTCCTTCTTTTTACAGCAGTACCTATTTATCTACTTGCATTTACATGCTTTCAAACTGCTAGGTTGGCAGGAGCTGGAGTTTGCACACAGGAGCTCACTCCGCTACGTGCCACCCAGTATTCGAACTGTTGAGCTGTATAGCCCCGTTCAAAAGGGGGAGGGAAGCCATGGGGCAGGATTAGTCAAGATTCAATGCCTTCTATGGGAATATCATTCATTTTTGAGTACCTCTTTACCAGAGCTTGGCAGAGTTCCTTTTTTTTTTTTTTTTTTGACTACAGGTATCAGAATCTACAGCCAGCTTGATGGCTTGGAGGAGGTTCTTGGAGGTGCCACCAAGAAGAGAAAATACGCCATCAAGCTCTCCTATGGTTTTCCTCATTGCAGTCCCCAGAGACTGTGTGAACAAAGCAGGAGCCTTGTGTGTGTGGAAGAGCTCAGTTCCATGGCTTCAGAGTTTAGGACGCAGGGCAATGGTCTCAAACTACAGGAAAAGAGATTCCATTTGAACATTAGGAAGAACTTCATGACGGTTAGAGCTGTTCGGCAATGGAATATGCTGCCACAGAGGGTGGTAGAGTCTCCTTCTTTGGAGGTTTTTAAGCAAAGGCTGGATGGCCATCTGTTGGGAGTCCTATGGTGGGGGTTCCAGCATGGTATGGGGTTGGACTAGGTGGCCCTTGAGGTCTCCTCCAACTCTATGATCCTATGATCCTTGAGGGGGACACACTATGCTTGCAAGAGCAGATAGCACAGGATGCTGTAGAACCTCTATTCTGCTGGTATGCCTGAAGGAAGAGGCAAATCCATAAGAACTTCATGGGCTGCACTTCTGTAGGAGCACATCTCACACATCTCATTCTTACACAGTGAGAATGAAGCAGGGTATCGTCCTCTTAAAACTGCTGAGCTGGGAGGGACCCTAGGGTCATTATGCCCAGCTCCTCTCAAGGAGGGATTGGGGGGACACAGAATTCCCTACTTTTTCCTCTGCAGCCAGAGACCTCAGCCACTAAGCAGGCCATTAGCAGTGGCCTCTTAGATAGGGATGCATCTGTGATGCTCTATTTTCATTATGAGAGAACAAATTTCAGTGTGGTTGTGAGGATGAATATAATTTCTCAGAGCCTGGAAAAGTTTTAATGTTTGGGGTACAGTTACTAGATGGCCACTACCAACACTGGTTGTGGGATTCTGGGAGGTTGTGTGTTGTGTGTTGCTGCTGCTGCTGCTGCTGCTGCTGCTGCTGCTGCTGCTGTTGTTGTTGTTGTTGTTTTAAGCAATCTGTTCATACTGTGACATTCCTGTTTAGCCTGGGATGGGTGGGGTGAGGTTATGACTTTGAAAGGATGAGACCTCCCTGGCGCAGACTATCTGATACCATATTGTGTGCATCCTGCCTACATGTAGTGCAATGTGATGCTCTTGTGACCATCCTTGTCTACAGGCTGGAAAGGGGAGGGGAGGAAAAAGACAGGGACTAAATTTTATTCCCATGCGGGAGCTACCTGGAAACTGTATTGTATTTGGTCCAGTACTGTGGAAGAAGATCCCATCACTACAGAAATGGCGAGAGGATGCTTCTGAAGTTCCACAAGCATTACTTGTTCCAATCTGAGAAGTCCTGCAATAATACAAAAGCAAGGAAACTATAACTGATCTAAATGTGAGAAAGTGCTTCCTTCTAGAAAAGATCTTTTGAAGCAGCTGTTTGAGAAATTCCTTGGAGGCCTATGGCACTAGCCATGTGGAAGGGACCTTGCTTTGTTGGCTTTTTTGTTCCCCTATTAGGAGACTGGGAGTTGAGTCATGGCTACTGGACTTCTTTTTTGAGAGATAGAAACGTTTCGCTGTTCATCCAAACAGCTTCATCGGTCTGAATCGGCTCCTATTAGGAGACGTGTGTTTGCTTAACATGAAGGAAGCACCCAATTTCTTTTAACAGCCAGATGTTGGAAGTTAAACCCTGACAATGGACGTAAGTGCAAAAGGGAAAGGAGTGGGGACTATGGATCAGAGAGAGGTTGAGTTTGTCCCAGGACGTGGTTTGGCATGGCATTTCCTTGCCGCTTAATTGAGCCCAACTTGAATAGGATTTTCAAACCCCAAGATCAAATCTCAATCCATAGTGAGGCAACACTTGTAAGCAGAGATGGGCACGAAATGAACTAAAAGTTCATTTCATTATTTGTTTCATTACGTAACGAAACGAATAATGACCCTGGGGCAAATTTAAAATGAAACAAAACAAAACAAACCGAGAAAAATTGGTTCAGTTAGGTTCGTTTCATTAATGGGGGGCGGAGATGTCTCCTACCTGGTGCTGCTCCAGAGGTCCAGCCTTCCTGGCTTCAGGGATGGCAACCGGGGGGCGGGGGGGAGCCGACGGCCGCGCTACAGCTGTAGCGGTAGTAAAATAAAAAAATAAAAAAATAAAAAAGCAACCTGGTCGGCACCCTAAAATCTTTTTTAAAATAATAAAAAAACCCAGCACCGACCAGCCCCAGGGGCTGCACGGTCGGTGCTGAAAGAAAATTTAAAAAAAAACCCTGCGCTACAGCTGTACCGCGGGGCCTGAACCGGGAAGTAAAATAAAAATAAAATAAAATAAAATAAAATAAAATAAAAATCAAACAAAATTCCGAGATTTCGTGCCACAGCGCAGCTTTCACGCCTCCCCCCATGGGCTTAGGGTGAGCCCTTCCTAGTACCAAGCCCTCCGACCTTCTGCATTCCTCCTGGGGCCGTTATCTACAGGGCTGATTGGGAGGTCTGATAAGAGCGAGGCCACGCTTAGGCAGCCAGCACAGAGCGGCGAGACTGCCACCCACCTGCCTTCCTCCCATGGCCCATTATCTGCAGGGCCAATCGGGAAGCCGATAAGATGGAGGCTGCGCTTAGGCGGCCATTGCAGTGTGGCTTTGCCGCCCCCTCCCCCTCCCAAGTCCAGTGACTAGGGCAAGCCCTGCTAGTGCAAGGGGTCAAGCACCAGCAAGGGTGAAGTGGGAGGGTGAGCATTGTAGATGTGTTTTCATTACATTGTTTCATAGTGTTTTACACTGAAGAAGGCTGCTGGACCCGATGGAATTCCTGGATGTGTGTTGAAAGACTGTGCAGATCAACTAGCTGGAGTCTTTACGAAGATCCTTAATCAGTCTCTGGCTCAATCTAGGGTTCCATCTTGTTTGAAGTCCTCCACCATAGTTCCTGTACCTAAAAAATCTCATATCTCCAGTCTTAATGATTATCGACCAGTTGCACTTACTCCAGTGGTGATGAGATGTTTTGAAAAACTAGTCCGGAATTACATCACATCACTTCTCCCCCAGAGTTTTGATCCCCACCAGTTTGCATATCGAGCAAATAAATCTGCAGAGGATGCTGTAGCTACAGTCCTTCATGCTGCATTGTCACATCTGGAACAGCGGGGAAGCTATGCAAGACTGCTTTTCGTGGACTTTAGCTCAGCATTTAATACCATCCTCCCTCACAGACTGGTGGTTAAATTAGGGGATTTGGGATTTCCACATTCTATATGTATGTGGATAAATAGTTTTTTGTCCGGACGTAGTCAGAGGGTTAGAGTAGGTCAATGTACATCTACGGATCTGAGTCTTAGTACTGGCTCTCCACAGGGCTGTGTGCTGAGTCCACTGCTCTTTACTCTTTATACTTATGATTGTATTCCCGCCTATCATAACAACATTATAGTTATCTGGGAGTTGAGTCATGGCTACTGGACTTCTTTTTGAGAGATAGAAATGTTTCGCTGTTCATCCAAACAGCTTCATCCAACCGATGAATGTTGCCAGGTGAAAGAGTGTAGGGCTGTGTGTGTATGTTTGGTTTTTATGTCAGTTTTAAATGAGTGTAAGTGATGTTCGGCATGTGAATGTTGGAGTATGTGTATAGATGGTTTGTTCTTAAATTGTAGATTTTACGTCTTGGATTTTTATGCTGGGTTGTGTGAATGACTGACTGGATGGCACTTTTAATCTCGCTGTATTTATACAATGACAATAAATTGCATTCCAATTCCAATTCCAATTCCAATATTTCGTAAACTTTACTGTGAGCTGTTTTTCTCATGTGAGCCAAAAGCTAGCAAGCTCATGGTGTCACTCCAAATCTCTTTGTCATTGACTTTCGTGGAAGTTCCTTGATTTCCCTCCTCTTTCCAGCATGCTGCCATCTCTCCAACCAACTCCCTCAATGCCCAATAATCACTATGGAACCAGATAGGAATGAGGGTTTAATTGCACAGCCCTCAGCCAACAGTAAGTGCCCACCAATCTGTGTGATGTTCATGGGAAAGTGTAATGCTGTAAGTGGTCGAAAGTTAGACAATTCCAAAACATGAGCAAGCCACAACTTTCTCTTCAACAGTCCTTGGAAGTCCTAGGCACTTCTATAGCAATAAATAAATAAATAAATAAATAAATAAATAAATAAATAAATAAATAAATAAATAAATAAATAAACAAACAAACAAACAGCTTATCTGCATTTAGAAAGTGAGCATCAAACGAAAGTTGTTCCTAACGGTGCCATTTGTTTTTAGTGCAGAATTTCATATTGCAGGCTTCCTGCATATCAAACCAGAAAATACCATGACAAGCCGTGCCTAACAAAAAGCCCTTTTGAATCCCCCAGAGATATGTATATAAGCAGTGTAACCAGGAATCTCCAATCTTTCATCCAGAATGGCTGAAGCAGGCACACAGTCTAGACCATCAGAACTGAATGCGTTATCCTTCACTTCTGTTTGGGGGAAAATTTAGAAACTTAGTTTTCTGGCATCATTTTAAGACAAGTTATCGGATCTCATGGTTGCCCTTTAAAAGGAGTGAACTGCGTGTTCTGGAGCATGAGAGTTGGGCAAGAGGTTTGTGGCCACCTCTCATCAGAACTCCAAAAAGGCTTGGTGATTCCATCCCAAATAGTCAAGGGAGGTGCCAGTGTTACTTCTTTTCCTCTTTGGTGGCTTTAAAACCTTGCTTCTAAAGAACATCGTGAGATCTGCTCCCTTTTCCCCCTGGCATGTTTATTTTCATACAAATTTGCATCACACCGGCAGAGATTTGATTCCTGCATTGGCAGGGAGGTGGACTGGATAATCCTTGGACTTCCTTCCAGTTCTCTAAGAAATGTCTTCTTCTGCCATCTGAGTCCATGTGTGCAGTGCCCTAAATCCAGATGTTGGTACCTGAGGCAGAAGATCATCCAAACATTTTGGTCCCTTTCGGGGAGCCAAAGGACAAAAATAACAAACAAGTGAGTTTTCACATGGCAACCCCACCACCCGTAATAGAAAAGGGCTGGGGCTGGGAAAGTGCGAAATGTACTGTACCTATTGCCTTGGTTCTGGCCATAATGGTCATTTCACCAAGGGTCAAGAAGACTCCTTCTTTCCTTCCTTCCTGGTGCAATCACAAAGGACTTGAGCAAAAGGAGGGAGGAAGCAACAAGGCACCCAGAGGAGATTGATTGTGTAAACTCTTGCTGGCGTAGCAATAAGCATTTTTGTTTCTTTCCTGGGGCGTAAGCCAGCCTGGGTAATTAGTACATGGGCGATACGCTGCAAATGAGACGTCTGGCAAAGGGGGTCCAAGCCTCCTTCTGACATTGATAACGGGCAGATACATAGATCATTGTCGGGGCAAAGTGCCATCGCAAGCATGTGTCTTCCCATTGCCTCATCAATCCATCATCCGCTTAACCGGTGACACCTTGGCAGGCGCCTGCCACCAGTCGTGCATTTGAATTGCAAGGCACAGCCTCCAACGGGGAATACAGATTGGAGAATCTAAGACTCAAATTTGTTTAAGTATTGTGAACAGCAATTCCCTGGCAAGGTATCTTCATTGTCCTTTTGCCAAGGGGGAACGGTTGGGTCTTTTGTTCGAAGTACAAATTGCTCCTTAATGCAAAAGGATAAAGCGACACAGGCAAAGCGCCTCCTTAGAATTCCTCCCGGCACCCAGGGATGCTGCCGCATGTCAATTTTAATTTTTTGAAATTTAAACGGAGGGCATCTTGTCACACGGAGGAGAGGAATAAGTCAGAAAGGATTAGAAATCTAGTGGGGATTGCACATCCATAGCAATTATGCTTCATTTGGGGCTCTCAAACTGAGGCTTTTCAACCAAATTCCGGACATCCTACAACTGAAGAGAAGCAAGAGGTCGTTAAGCTAAGTGGTGCATCCCATAAGTGGGTAGGAGCGTATTCTATGAGAGAGCATTTGTTTGTGTGCTTTTGTACACCAAATCCATATGGATTTTACCTGAATAAGGAAGGCTAAGCCCTGGGAATTTGCACAACCTCAGCTATCACAGGAATAGAAAATCTATTAGGTACATGATTCCATTAGACACTGCGGCCAAGAGAAGGCTCCCAGTGGAATCAGAAACCAATTCTCCCCTCACTTAGGAGTGGATTAAATGGTATGATACCTACACTGTTGGGGGGGTCTGAGTATGTGACTCTTAGGACGTGACAATATTCCTGTATGTGTAAGAGAATTTTGGAAGTTTGTAAACATAGGCTTAGAAGTATCTATACTCCACAATTGCTCTCCAGACTGTGGATTCCAGCAAATTAAACAAAGTACATGTGTATATTCGTGAGTGTGATGATGCATTATGACCATGTGTGTTTGTCGGGAAGATGTTCTCAACCTGGAGATGGCTCCTTTTTGGATTCAGGAGATGTGGATTCTGTTTTCTGTTTGGAGGTGAAAAATCTCACTAGGCCTTGGACAACTGGTTGCCAACATTGGTTGCCCATTTATGGAAAGCATTAGCCCAGGAAGAATGTTAATGGAGCAAAAACAAACCCTACCCCCCACCCCCAGCAGCAAAGTCTCATATTATCCATCAGGACCATCACTTACAATGCAATTAGGTATTTCCCTACCCATTTGTATTGGGTGGGAATCAAAACATATGCTCTGGACAGCATACGGAGTTTCCCCCATTTAGCTGGGACAGGTGACCATTCCTAAGAAAGCTGAGAAGCACTTAAGGATTATCTTTTCCATGGTGTACTTACGACAGGCAGCAATGTTGTGTTTCAAAGGAGAATACGTTGTCTTCATACTCATGGAAGAATCTTGTGTAAGGACCATTTGGAAAGCTATAAGTGCTTTATTTGTTCCCCTGGTATAGTGTGAAAACTTTCAAGGAATTCAAAGGAGCTGAAGATGGGGGAGATACTTCACCAGTAGCAGATTGCTAAACACTTGAGATTAATTCCTATATTAGTTTTTAAAATGTATTTGAAAGTTTTGATTTTGATTTTTAAAAAACAAGGTAGCCAAAAAATACCATCTCTGCCTCAGACCATACTCGACACATTTCCCCTTTGCATTTCCTTTCCCCACTCTATAGGTCAGCCCATAATATACCGATAACTATGACTACTTCTGTGCCATGTTGGACATTCATGCTTATAACCATATAAGAACAGACAGGACAAAACACATAACAAAGACAAGGAAGCAGGAAAGAAAGAAACAAGGGACACAGAGGGTCACGCCAGGCTAGCAACTTTCGCAGATTCGTTTCTAAATGGGTCCATCATTCCATGAAAGTGGGACATGTATTTTGATGGGGGGAAATGCCCACTTTCCTCTTGGTATGTGCTGCTGTTACTGTTGCTGGTGGGGCTGGCAAGCAGGCTGTTTCATCAGCAGCTAATCTACAGATGTGAATGGCACATCCATGGCCAATCTCAGACTTCGAAAGGCCCTGGGTGAAATGTTTATTGGTGTGTCTTTTCTTTCCTCAGGGGAGAGGGGGGGTCTTGGAGGAGGTCAACTCAAAAAAGTAGGAGCTACAATTCCCAGAATCCACAATCCAGCATTGCTTTGCACCTATCCCAAACGGAGCCCGATCAACTGTTTGTCCTTGGGTCTCTGTTCCAGAAGTGCTCCAGGTTTTCAGGAAGACAGGGGTCTTATACATCACCTCCTCTCTTTTCTGTTCATAAATATACTTCCTTGGGAATCATTCATTCTTTTCTATGCTTTACAAATGCCACTAATTAGAATTACTATAGGTGAAAGCAAAATTAAAATTAAAAGAGACAAAAATGTGGTGGCACCTTAACTATTAACTTTTTTTAATGTAAGCTTTCATGAACAAGTCCAATTCATCAGGCATATGAGAAGAAAAGGCTCACATTAAAAAATATAAAAGTACATCTTCCACATTTTTGCCTTTTTTTTACATTTTACATTTATTTCATTTTCACCTACAGTGCTTACACTGACTCCCCCTTCTACAATCAGAATGAAAAATACCAAATGCTGAAGCCACTGGACTGTCACAGCAGGAGTTTTTCATCTCCTACAGTTTGCAAATTAGCTTACTTTGTTTGTGATTGGTCTTTGGAAAGTAAACACAGGCTGCCTTTCCAAGTCTGAATTTTGTTCACAATGATACATCATTGCAGTGGTTTTCAGCTACTGATATGCTGATACAGAAGTAACAGACAACTGATATTTGAACAGATGCATCCTGATGAAACGGATGGTGGCCATATACAACTTGGAGTTCTGAATGGGGATTCTGAAATTCTAATGCAGTGGTAACAACTACATTTAGCTTTCAGAAAGGGAAGTGGCCAGTTGTCTGGGCTTAAGTAATGTTACACACCAGAACTGTGCATTGGTGCTTCCCATGTCACTCTGCTGGAATGTCGGCTTGGGATGCCTCAGATCATCCAAATGAATCTACAGGCTGAAGCGGGTGCTCCGTTTCCATGCGGCTATTTTAATGAAACGGCACCTCGTGCACAGCAAGTGGGGGGGGGGGAAATAGCCTCCTGCACTTTGCATTTCAGGGGCAGAGGGGGAGAGGAGCTGTTGAGCATGAGTTCAGATGACCTTAGATGGCCTGTACTATTAAAAACAATGTGCAACAGGCATGACAAAAGGACCCTGAGCTGACTCATGTAGCCCTTAGGAGGGTACACTGTGGGGCTACTAAGGTTTATCCTTTTCCATATCTGACTCATCTCCCTCCCTGGCCCTGGTGGGGATTGGACATGCCTGTGGAGGGGTGGAAGGAAGCATCAGATGCCACAGCACAAGAGAGCATCTCTGATGTTAGGTACTAGAGATGGGCACGACTAGGGAAAATGACGTTTTCAAGTTGTCGTGTGTCGGAGGCGGCCCGTGTCGGCTCGTTTCCGTTTTTCGCGAAAATTCGCAAAAAAAGTTGTTTCGTTTTTCGTTTTTTCGTCTCTCGTTAAACTGGTTTGGGGGGTAGCGGGCTCCTGGAGGCACCTCTTTTTTTGGGGGGGTGCCTCCTATCCTCACCCGCTAGGAAGGGAAAGCAGGCTCCAGGAGACCCCTCCACATGGGGGTCTCCTCTCCTCACCTGCTGCTGCAAAAGGGCATGCATAGCCATATGGATATGCATACCAGTTGCAGACTAGTGAGACCAGTGCACTGGTGCATGACCGTCCGTCCAGGAGAATCCTGAGTCAAGACTGGGTCACTCGCACCCGCTGTGTCTCACAAAGAAGGGAATCGTACTTGCGTGTAGTGCAATGCAAGTAGATCTGGCTTAGGGGACAGCAGCTTAGCGAAAGGGCTAGGGTTAGGCTAGTTACTGGTGAGGTTAGGGTGGGGTAGTGGGGTGCACCTCTGGGTGCCTCTGACCCACTAAGAGGACAGTGTACTGTGGCGTATGGGTAAGGAATCAAGGATTAGGGTTAGGGTTAGGGGGCTAGGGCAGGGTTTAGGGGGCTTTTGGCACATCCCAGAAGTCTCAGTGGCCAAGTGGCCATGATGGCTCCAAAAATTTGCATGGTCACTCCCACATGGCCACTTGGCCAGCCCATCATTGCGCAGGTGTAAATAAAATAAAATAAAATAAAATCAATGGAGAGAGGACAGGGGAGGAGACATTTTGTTGCAAGAAAAACCCACTGCTACTGTAAAAATTCTGGCAGTTTTATAATAGCAATTTTCACATGTTTCTGTGGTGCTTGTTGTGTGTTTTTGGACCACGATTTCAAAAAAAATATTGCGGTCGCCGCCCCATTTTGGATCTCCCGCCCGCACCGCATGGCATGGCGACTCGAGTCCGGCTGCCCAGGACAGGAGAGGGGGGGAGGCCGGGGACCCCCCTCCAGAAACCACCCCTCCGCTAGGTGCCCTGAGCCCTCACTCAGGCAGGCATATTTTCGCCGGGTTTTTGGCCCGGGATGGGGGGGGAGTTTTAAAACTTTTTTTCTGTGCCGCTTCCGCTTTAATTGCGGCAACGCCGGCAAGCAAGCCGGCGAGGCTGCGACTTTGGCGGGACGACGAGGATGCATTGCCCGGCCCACCCCCAGCGCAGCCCAGGGCCAGGAGGGACAGGAGGAGAGGGGGGAGGCCGGGGACCCCCCCTCCAGAAACCACCCCTCCGGTACGTGCCCTGAGCCCTCACTCAGGCAGGCATATTTTTGCCGGGTTTTTGGCCCGGGATGGGAGGGGAGTTTTAAAACTTTTTTTCTGTACCGCTTGGCATCGCGGGATCGCCGCGATGCCAGGAACAACCACGACAAATCAGACCCAACTATTCTTTAGTCCGGGGGTCTGCAACCCACGGCTCCGGAGCCGCATGCGGCTCTTTGGAACATTTGCTGCGGCTCCGGGAGGGTTCAGAAATTTCAATACAAAGGCGCCGAATCTCGCGAGGACAGCCCGTCCCACAAGGCGACGCGAAGCCAAGCGCGGCCACACTCTCAGCGCGCTCCCTCTTCTTCAGAGCAAGAGAGAGAGGGAGGGAGGCTTGGTGGAAAGTGCCCGCCGAACGGCAGCCTTTTTTCTTTTTTTTAACTTCAAGAAAACTTGGCAGTCGAGGGACGCGGCGTGACAGCTAGTTCAAGCCCCCCCCGGCCTGAGGAGGGGTCTCTCTTATTAGACTTCCAGCGGCTCCCTCCTGGAGTCAGCCGGTTTCGGCGGCGGGGTGGGGGTGCCGGGCTCAAGTTGTTCAGGGGCCCCTGGCCACCCGGGGAGGCCAACGGTGCTCCACCTGGCTTGAGAAGCTGAGCTGAGCCGAGCGGAGCGCCTGTGCGCCTGCCTGCTTGTCTCGCTCGCTCTCGCTCTCTCCGAAAGCCCGCCAGCAGCTGCCTTCCGCTCCATTCGAACACACAGAACGTGCCTCCTGCGTGCCCACCCACCCCCCAGCCCGGCCCTCCCCGAGGCTGGTGGACACGCAGCCGCCCCAGTTGCGCGCGCGGGAGAACTTGTGCCGAAGAAGCAACTTTCATTGGCTTCCTTCTTAGAAGCCCTTCGGGGGTGCCCGGAGGAGCCGCAGCCGCCGGTGCTCCTTCCCACCCCACCCGAGCCCGACGCCGGGGCACAGCGTGTCTGAGGAGCGTGCGAGGGAGTGTGTTGCTTGCGAGCGCCGAAAAAGCCAGGAGCGAGGGGAGGGGAAAATATATTTGCAGTGTTATATTTGTTTTAAATGTCACAATGGTTTTCCGGCTCCCAGTTGTTGTTTTTTTCGTCGGAAATGGGTCCAAGTGGCTCTTTATGTCTTAAAGGTTGCAGACCCCTGCTTTAGTCAGTTCGAGTTCGAGTTCTGGCGGAGTAATTCCCGTTACCGTTTCCGTTCCGTAACGGAAACGAGTAACGGAAACGGAAACGGGATTTCCGCTAAGTCGTGCCCATCTCTATTAGGTACTTGGGCAACCAAAGAATGGCATCCATTACCATCTCATGCTGAAGCCCTGACAGAAAACTAATCTTGGCGTTTTTGCTGAGGCCAGAATATCTTTTTTTTTTTTTTAGTTAGAGCAGGCCTGCCCAAACTCCGGCCCGGGGGCCAAATCCGGCCTGCCAGGCCATTCTGAGAGGCTCGCCCCTCTCTCCCCCTCCTTCGCCCCATTTTTTTTTAATCTTCAGCCAACACTGACACAGCCAGGAAGCTTGAGGGGCTGGGCGGGTGGGCTGGCCAATGAGCAGAAGCTTATGGTGATGGGTGGGCGGGCGAGGGGGCGGGCCAACACCACCAGCACCACCGGGAAGCTTGTGGGGCTGGGCACACGCACGGGCCGCTGCCACCAGCATAACCGGGAACATTGTGAGGTTGGGCGCACGTGCGGTCAGTGGGTGGAGCTTATGGGTCAGTGGGTGGGGCTTGCAGTGGGGTGACAGGTTCGGGGAGCAACTGGCCCCTGACACATTCTCAGCCACCAAATCTGGCCCTCCTTACAAAAAGTTTGGGCACCCCTGAATTAGAGCATTTCTAGTGACCAAAAAAAAAGTTTTCCACACACATTTAAAAACCTTTCAAACCTTTCCTTTAGCCTCAGCTGAGTCCCAGAACTATGAGAGTCTACCATGAGTAAATTACATGCAAAGGACAGCTTTGTTCTAAGAGAATTGCACCCGCTGCTTTCAAAAGTCCAGTTTTAAAAACACATATTTGTTATTGTTATTGTTATTTTATTTTGAATATTTTTGCCCCGCCTTTCTCCTTGGCACTGAAGGAGTATGGAATACGTGAAAAGGGGAGCAAGTCCTCAAAATGGCTGACGGTAACTGGGGGAGCCGGTGGCCTTAATGTTGTATTTGCCAAATTTTAGGCAGGCCACTCATGCAGGAACAGCATCCAGGCCCGCCCAACTTTCATGCCTCAAGTGGAACAGCAAACAGCCCCCAAAGTCACATTGCAGGATCCAAAAGAAATCCAAGTTGCCTGTATTTCCCCCCTCTACAATACGTCCCGGTGTATAAGACGACACCCACTTTTCCAACCCAATATGACTGTTTCACAACTGCACAGTTCTCTCTGTAGCTTGCTTCCATGTGTAAGAGGACCCTCAATTTTTAGACTAAGAATTCTAGACAAAAACATAGTCTTATACATGGGAAAATACAGTATTGGGGCACTAGAGGGAAAAAAAAGACAAACAACTCTCTCTTTCTCCTGTTAGCGGAAACACGGGGGGGGGGGGGGATAACAATAAATCAAATGCCAACTTCTGCCCTTCTGTGACACCTCAGATTTACTGTCCCAGGGAGGTACCTCACTCTCTCTAAGAACAGAGCTGACTCTGCCCTAAAACGAATGGTAAGTGCCCCCATACATTAATAATTACAAAGTTCACAATATTAGAAACATATTAGCTTTTAAAAGGATCGACCAGGGTGCGAAAGGTGAACTTTGAAGTTTTGCAGGACTTTTCTTCTGCAGAGAATACATTTTTTAATAGAGGTGAGCGGAGAGAATGCTCCTGAAAGAGGGCATTGCAATGCTATGAACCCCTTGTCTTTAAAAGGAAGATGTTCCTGCAGACATAATTAGGTTAGAACTTTTCCAAGTGCCCCTGGACTGACTGGGATAAATAAGTAACAGAGGGCACAACCTTTGAAATGCTAAAAACGAATCATTAGGTAGGCCAGCTTCTAATATGGCTCTTACCTTGCAGGTCTCTTTGTCAAGCAGAGAAGAAAAATAAAGAAAAATGGATGAATAACAAAGCATTAATAAAATGAAAGTTTTTTTCCAAGTTCCCACTGTGGCCTGGTAAGTAAGGAACTATGTGACTCACGCCACTAATGCCACAGGCAACGTTGAAGTGGTTGTGTTTGCCACGGCAGTTCAAGTGACTGCTGGAGGGGAAATCACAACAAAATACAGTGGAACCTCGTATAACAAACGGTTTGTATAACATAAAATCTGTACAACAAAAAAAATTCCGGAGATAGGGGAAGTTTGCTTAACAGAATTGCATATAGGGTGAATATGTACAACACACATAAATGAATCCGTACAGCATAAAATGGTCGCAATTAGGGATTACTCTGTTTTCAATGGATTCCTATGGGAGATTTGTAGAAAGGAAAATTTGCTTAACATAATTTCATTTGAAACTATTTAATTCCTTTATACAAGGTATCACTGTATTGTGGCTTGAACAAATCTTGGGAAACTATGATGAGTCCGCAAGGCAAGTGCTGAAGAATGAACTCTGGGACCTTGAGCACCTGAATGGTTCATTTGTCGCTTTAGGACAAGTAGCTGCAGTGTTTGTGGTGCTATGAAATGGATTGCCTGGAACAGTCTTGTGATAAAGGCTGGGGGGGGGGGTACGACCACAGGGAGGACCCTCCTTAGGAACTTGAACACACACACACACATACACAAAACTTTTCTCCATCAATAAAGTCCATCAAACCATGTCAGCTTCTACTTCTTCCCCCACCCCGACCCCACAACTGAATATTTTTGTACTATATTCTTTGCACAGAAGCTGCAACAACTATTTGTTAAAGGCTCTACAAGAACAAATTGTTTAGATGAGCTGCATTTGCAGGTCTAGCAGCCTGACTTTCAAAGAAAACAAAAAGGAACACCCACCAGCACATAGGCATGCACACAGGTATTTGAAAGAAACATTCACACACATAAAATAACCAACACTGTGGGAAACCTTATGTAGGTGTGAAGCAGGCCCCTTATCAGTCAGTGCTTCTCTGCATGTGGATTTTATGGAAAAACATATCCACTAAGAATTTAATCCAGCATGAAAAGTTGACAAGAGTGTGGTCAATGGCGTCTTTACTACAAAAAGTTGTAAATCTCATAACATGTCTGTTTTCCCCAACTAATATAGCATAGAGTCTCAAAGGACATCTTCTTGGGACATAAAGCTCAGTCCAATGTATATGCATTCAGAAAGAGACCCACTGAATGCCCTGTGATTATGCATCAATAAATGTACCCAAGACTGCAGGTGTAATATTTTATTCTCTCTGCTTAAATACTAGGTGGACATGGTGCTCCATCATATAAATCTATATTATTGTATTCCTGGACTCCTTATTAGAAGAATGAGAGGGAAAGGTGAGACCACCCAATGCCTTTTAATGGGTATCCTGTCTTCCTTTCTTTCAAGAGAGCCCCGGAAAGGGGGAAAAGACTCTGACTTTTATTCATGCCCTAACCGTATTGCCCCCTGCCTCTGAGAAGCTGAGACAGGCGCATTCAGTCCAGAGTCACATCTGTCTCTCACATCTGTGACATGGTTATCCATCACCACCACCTGAACAGCAGGGTGAGAATTTTTTCCATATGACACTGCTGCTAAATCTGGCCCATACTGCGCAGACTATATTGTGTTGCTCACAAAAGTGGGGGAGTTGGGAGAGAGATTGCAACCACAAAAGAAATGCCTTTCATAAAACAAATACACATGTTTTGAAGAGTTAAAATACCACTCTCATGCTGTTCTCCCTTGAAAGATGCCACGTCAGAAAAGAGACACAATAGAAAACCATTGTCAAAAAGATAATTTAATGCACTCCCACCCTCTTTTGCTCATTCATGTGCTTTAGAGACAAGAGATTAAACTTTTTTAATATTGTCACCCACACAAGTATTGGATTGCACAAGGGTGGATGGAAGAACAATGAAAATATATTTATATATATATATATTTCTATTTATAGGACATAAATCAAAAAGGTTAGACTCAAATCCCCTACATAGAAAGCAGCATAGGAACAGCCACTGTAGTGTCACTATAATCTGTGCTATATTCTAGACTGTTAATAAAAGCAATGATCCTATATCTGTGAAGATTCTCTGTCACCCAGATGAGTTTATCTGGAAGTTGAGTCACGGCAACTGGACTTCTTTTCCTTGAGAGATAGAAACGTTTCGCTGCTCATCCAAACAGCTTCACCAGTCTGAATACAGCTAGTGAGAGTCCTCCATCACAGAACAGAGAGCATCCCCACCTCCACAGAAGCCAAGAAGAAGGAAGACAGGCACCTGAAGACAGCACTTAAGGCCTGTGGCTATCCAAAGTGGTCCTTTAACAAAGCAGTGTGCGAAATGACCCAGAAGAACAAGGGATTAGTCTGAGACCGAGACCCAATGGAAGAACCTGGTCATTCCTTACATGGCTGGAGTGTCTGAAAAGCTTAAAAGGATTTTTGGCAAACACCACATCCCTATTTATTTCAAACCCACAAATACATTAAGGAAGAGACTTGTCCACCCAAAGGGCCCGATACCAAAACAAAAAAGGAGCAATATAGTATGTGTGGTCCAATGCAGTGAGGAGTGTGCAGACCTCTACATTGGAGAAATTAAACAGAAGGATGGCCCAACATAGCAGGGGTAACAGCTCAGGACCAGAATCAGCGGTACACCTCCATTTGAAGGACAAGGGGCGCTCATTCAAAGATGAGGGTGTATACATATTAGACAGAGAAGATAGGTGGTTTGAGAGAGGAGTCAGGGAAGCCATTCATGTGAGCATTGACCCCCCCCCTCAAAAGAGGTGGGGGGCTCATGCATAGTCTATCTGCTACTTATCAGGGTGTGCTTTCAACAATACCCAGACAAATCAAAAAGCCTGCACCAACAAGGCCATCGCTAACGACCCATACTTTATAGGTTCAGCACCTTAGGCCATTGTTTACCTTAAGGCTATGGATACTATTGTCTCCCTAACGAGCCTATTCAGGCCATTGTTCATCTTACAACTTACGAGCCTATTTCAGACCAGGGTAACAAGAATTCAAAGCTGACTGTAAGATGGAGGATTCGCACTAGCTGTATTCAGACTGATGAAGCTGTTTGGATGAGCAGTGAAACGTTTCTGTCTCTCAAGGAAAAGAAGTCCAGTTGCCATGACTCAACTTCCAGACAATGATCCTATACCTCAGGGCTGGGCACATAGCTCCCATAATCCTTCACAATTGGCTATACTGGCTGCAAGTTGTCCCTCTGGAACACTATAGAGAAATAAAGTGCTAGAGTTTGTCTATTCTGCTTTATATACTGTGGTTTCTGCCTTCACACATTTCATACATAAGGACTGGGTGGGTTTAAACACCAACACCCCAGACAGGAGATTAGGAGTGGGGTAAACAGAAAGTTTGTTTTTAGTCACTTTTTTTGGTCTATGTAAGAAAATGTAGCTTAACAAAATACATGCTTTGCCCGAAGGAAGTTGAAATTCAAATATTTCCAACAATAAAATGATGTTTCAGAGAAAGTGTGTCTATAACCCAAATGTGATCACAAGAAGCTGAGTTTAATAGTTTCTTGATTGTGCAGGTGGCTTACCTGCCTGAGTTGATATGTGGTGCCATTTATTCATTTTGAATCTAACGGACCAATGACAATTTGATATTGTGCTATCAAGCACTGATTTTGATGCAAGACTACTTAAACCAAGGTGCACATTGTCATGGTTTGAAATGACACAGACAAAGCTGATACTGACTCTTAAAATCTCCTTAAACGGACAGCCTGGATTAAGGGACTTTATGTAGATTACTGTATAACAAGCATTCCCTCAGTGCTGGATGGACGTTTTCACCAGAGACAGCATAGATTTGATGTCAGGGTTCGATCCACAGTGCCGTTAACTGCCTGTTAAGGCTCTTTAGATCTACTCCTCTAGTACTGGGCAATGAACAATAGGACATCTAAGAAGGTATACACCAATGTGGGAGCTGCTCCTCTCTCTTTCAGTAACATACAGTTTGTCTAGCATGAAGCATCAAGGGGCCTGCAAAGCAGACCCCCCAGGAAAGGCGTGGTGGTGAGGGAAAGACGAGGCGATGGACCACACCTTGGATGCTTGGCTTTGTCAATCGGGGTATAAAAGGAAGCCAGAGAAAGTGCTGTACTTATTGTTGTTGCCTCCATGGGCTTTGCCTCCATCCAGTTTCACATAGACCTCGTCCCCTGAGTCCAGGTGCAGCACCACACTGTTGCTGGCATAGTCGTAATTCTGGTCAGCATCCTGAGCGATGGCACTAGCTCGCACCTGCAAAAAAAAATCACACAAACACTGGAAATGGATTCATCTCCTTGTATACTCCGTGGCCTGAATCCCCTTCCCAAACCCCCACCAAGCCTTCTTTCACAACATCCTTCACCGTCTCAAAGAAGCTGTCTTTCTTTCTTTCTTTCTTTCTTTCTTTCTTTCTTTCTTTCTTTCTTTCTCTCTGCCACTCCAAATGCGATTTTTTTAAAGTGGGATGGCACAGTATAATCACAAAAATAAGTAAAAAGTAAGGAAACTTGATTTTTTTGCAGTTGTTTTATTTTGGTTTTTGAACTGCAACTCCCCAAAAATCACCTTGTCCGTCCAGTCAATTTTTTCCCCAAGCTGTGACTGAAATAAATGCTACAAAGGAAAAGAAATCTGTGCCTTACCATGTCACCACCAGCCATCTCCTTCTTTCCAGCCACTACCTACTGTGCCTTCCAAACATTACCCCTGAGATGGGTTTTAAAACAGAGGGACGTGTCCCTTTTTGTTGGCAAAACATCTGGGCACAGTCAAAAGGGCGCCTGTTAGACATATTTCCACACCTACCACAGCAGCAAATGTGAAGACGCCTTCTTGAATCAAACAGTGGAGGGAGTTCAAGGACAACCCCTGTTTCAGCCAGACCAGCAAAGTGTCTCAGGAAAGAATGATCACACCAATGAAGACTATGTCCTTCACATTGACTTATCAGATCCGCCTATTCTGCTTGTCCCTTCCTTTTATCCCATTCTCTTGGCCCCCATCCCTGCTTCCCATTTTGCTTACATTCCCACCCTATCCTCCTTCTACTTCCATTCTCTTTTACACCAATACATTCAGACCTGCCCCTTCACAAAGGAAGTCTTATTTTCCTGTTCTTGTTCTCTGTCCATCTCTTTGGCTCTTTCTGTCACCGTCTCCTCCTTTTCATTTCCCCCTCAATCACTGTACAGAAAAAGGACATTCAATGTGACAGTAAAAGACATATAGTTTAACCTCCTTGAGTGGAAATATTTCTTTCACTTGAATCTTGGCAGGCAGATATCCATTCGGCTTGTTTCTTAATACCTCTGGTGATGGAGATTTCCTACCATCTCCAGGCACTCTATTCCACTGCTAGATTTCCCCATGTCGTGTGCTGTTCATCCCGTCTGTCCCTCTTCATCCGCCTGCATCACCACCACCCAGCGACTCTGCCTTTGGTTTTCCATCAGACCTTTCATGATTCCATCCACCATCAGTCAGTTTGTCTTCTCACTTGTTCCTTTGCTTTCTCTTCCTGATAGGTATTCCATCATTTTCCCCTTGCTTCTAATCCAATCAATTTCAGTTATGTGTTCCCTCATTTATTTATTAAGCATTATTGATTCTGAAGATTCCCGCTACGTCTCTTGATCAGGTGTTCCCCAGGGAAATATGTAAATAGATCGTAATAATAATTTTTTAAAAGCAAGACAAGCTCTTCCCCTCATGCATACACCCAAGCTGACACGCCTTAAAGTGGATGAGACTATTGTGCTTCTCTTTGGTTCAGAAATCCCAGGGCAACTCATCTACTAGCACTTTCCTCCCTTAGCCAAAATATCCAACATCCATTTGCAATAGCCCTGTGAAGGCTCTAGAAAGAAGCTAGCATGAACACCATGTGTTTACCACTTTCACTCTTTTTAAAACTCACTCCTCAAACAAGCTCAAACATGTGTCAGAGCAGTCATTAAACTGAGTGCACATTATTGACCATTCTCATTTTGTCATCATCCTACACCATTCCCTCTCCCCCTTCCTTTCAACTCCAACTTTCTCATGTTCCATTTTTCCAGATATCAATGCTGTCCTTCGAGCACTTGTTGAACAGTGGTGACCATTTGGGGCCAGCAGCTAAGAGCCTCTTTCTTTGGTCCACCTTATTTTCCTTTCCAGGAAATTAACCAGACGGTCTATACCCTTTTTGCCTATCTTCATTTGATCCCTACTCATGCCCAAACAGGCATTTTCTAAAGCAGAGACTGTCCTTTCAAACTCATTTGAAAACATCAAAGCCAATAAACAGGCAAGTCTCATCCTGGTCTCATCCAAATGTTCCAGAGCAAAACTTCCATGATTCTTGACTGTGAGCCTCGCTTTGCTGAAGCTAATGGGAACTTATCTCAAGATATCTGAAGGACACAAGGAGGCATATTGTAGTGATGGTTCATTACCTGAAGCAAATGCAGTCTCTCAGAGATAGACAGAATTCTCTTATATATTCCTCACCCTTCTCAAAGGGAGTGGATTAAAAATCTAAGATTTTCAGAATTTACTTTGTTCCTTGATTTCACTATGTCCCATGCTATGTGTCATATGATATAAATAAGTATTTTAAAAGTGTATGTAGCTCTTAATGAATCATGCAGGATAATTCCTGCCTGCCTGAAACCTAGCCACAATAGAGATATAGATGTAGATATTATTTGGCTGACATTGTCCAGAAGTACATTGAGATGTGTTAGTAAATAGTGACCTTGCCATCAGGTGGGTGGTATAGAAATCAAATAAATAAATAAATAAATAAATAAATAAATAAATAAATAAATAAATAAATAAAGCACCGAGCCCATCCACATAGTGGACACCAGTCCAATGGAAAATGATTAAAATTAATGAAAAGTTTTAGACACACATCTCAAGCTCTAAATATTAAACTTGAAGAAGCTAAACTAAATCTAGGAAGAACAAAAACAACACACCCAGTTGAATGGATGAATGCTGACAAGTGTCTCCCACAAGGACAAGACTCTTGATAGACCATCTGGAAGTCATTCAATGGGGCTACTTGGTTACACGACCCATTTTCGATGATTCAGGAGAAATTCAATCAATGCAGCACTTATGTGCATATAATCTATGCCCCACTACATGTACAAAAGAAAATCTAGCAAATGGCCAAGATAAAACTATTAAAGTAGCCTGCTTCTGGTCAAAAATCGTCTAATTTTCTTAAGCTTTTAGTGTGTTTTAGTTCTGCCTATATTTTTATATGACCATAATTGTAAATTGTGCAATTGTAAATTGATACATTAAGGAAGCCCATGTCCCACACATAGCTTCAGGCTCTCTGTGTAAGGAGCTATCCATGGTCCAGAGAGGGAAAGAGCAAAAAGAAAGGGGCGAGGTGCAGATCAAGAGGGAGGGGCTCCCACAATGTTCTGGAGCCTTGGGGCATAAATGAGCTTGAAGTATTGTTCATCCTCTACACTGAAAAGACCTAGAAATGCAAAGAAGAACAGTGATGATATCTCATGTCTTGATTCATGTAAGTGTGTATATTCACACTTACACACACACCATTTCTCTTAGCAGATGGCATTCACCCCATCCATGTTGTTCGGGAGGCAGTATTATCAAAGGAAGACAAAGCAAAAAGGAAACCAGAAAAGACCCAGAATATTTTTAAAGTTTATGAACCACTGGAGTTAGTCAGAGTACTAAGGATAAGCCAGGAGCCTTAAGAATTAAGATCTTTACAATCCTTGCTCAGCTGTTGCACATTGTCTGTGGAAAATGTATAAAGCACCAGATGGCATGGGAGCAAAATGTATTTGAAGAATCTGGCCTAATCTGCTCAAAAATATATCTAGCAACCAGATTTTTCTGGATATCCCATGAAGAGGACCTGAGGGCAGACCACCGGCTTGTATCCTCCAGCCACTAGTATTGAGAGGCCAAATCCCTTTTGGTATTGGAAGAAATATTCTGATAGCCTTGGACTCCATGAATTTGCCCTTTCTCCTTTAAAACTGTGCAGAGGCCAACTGCATCCTGTTGTAACCAGTTCTGTAACTCTAGTAGTACGCGGGATGGAATTGCTTCCTAACAGAGCTATAAGAAAGTGCCAAGCGGTGAGTCACTAGAGAAAAGAAGATGCTTCCCTTGCCCCCATCATGAAAGGGCTGGCCGGAGGCTTCCAACCGAAGACCCTAAGTAATGACTACCTGCTTTTTTATAAGGAAATTCTTTTCCCACATTGTGGCATAATGTGATGGAAGGATGAGCGCTTATGAAAATAGGAGGCATATTCATTGATTCATGAATATATTGATATATAGAATGAAGGGAGCCTCATCCCATTCTTTTGTCTCTGGTAGCTCGAGGCTTTCTTGGGATGCCTCAGAGTGGCATTTCCCTAATGGAGATGGTAGCTACTGTAACCCAAAGGCACAATTCATGCACGTACATTCATCAGTCCCTGGTTTATTTCACTCTGCTATCCATTAGTACCCATATTGCTGAACAAGAGCTAGGGGGTCCTTAAAGGAGCCTCGTGGTGCAGTGGTTAAATGGCTATACTGCAGCTAAAACCTGTGCTCTTGACATGGGGTTCAATCCCAGGTAGCAGGCTCATGGTTGACTCAGCCTTCCATCCTTCCAAGCTTGCTGGGGGGGGTGGGGGGTGCAATGTGTAGCCTGCATAATTAAACTGTAAACCACCCAGAGAGTGCTTGAAGTGGTATGGGGCGGTATATAAGCAGAACACTTCGCTTTGCTTGTTAAAAGAAACCCACAAGCCCCCACCCTGATGGATGCTCCCAAATTTCAGCTGAATTGTTTCTTTGTGCCTTTTTAAAACACAACTCAGCATGGTACCTCCCTTCCCTGGAAGACTAAGACTGCTTTTCATGAAGACAATGCTCAAAACTTTTAACTGGCCCCACCTAGCTGCAACATCAGACCTATGCCTCACATTTCTTGCTGCCATTGTGAGCTATTATTGTATGTCCCTGATGCACCTGGCACAAGCTGTTTAGAAGCCAGAAGTGATGTAGGGGTGTGAAACATGGGTTCCATCCACCATCACATATGGTGTTATACTTGACCCCTAGCTAGGCTGACCTAGGACTTACAGGGGCTTAAGCCTAGCAATGTGTGAATAGTTTCATAGTCATCCCCTTTGAAGCAGATGCTTCACAGCACAATACAATGTAGTCTGTCCTGTAGGTTCTTCTGTTACCTAAATGTTATAGCAAGAACGGGGATTACTTGTAAGGGATGTCTACTTTCAGCAATGTCTTTCAAAGGAAATTCAGCATGCGGATTCGTAGTCAAATGTATGGCTAACTCCTACACTGCCTTTTTGCCTACTGCATGTCCATGGACCAAGGAGCCCTCATGTATGGCCTGGTCCTAGATCTTGTGATCTCCATTCCAGAGATATACATTACTTCTACAACATCCAGTCAGGTCTCCACAAGTTTGCTCTCTTAAAATGCAACTGGAGGAAGACATCATCAGAGAATGCGACCCTCACATGACAAAGGAAACCATCTGAGAGTATGACTACACTGGAAGGGTGCAATTTAATTACATTTGAAATCACAACCAGTTCTCATATAGGGGCTGTGGACTGATTTAGGGGATCATCATTTATATTGGATCTGATGCAATCCACATCTCCACAACCCCTTTCTTTCTTTCTTTCTTTCTTTCTTTCTTTCTTTCTTTCTTTCTT
>JAHTLZ010003547.1:5355122-5374095 GCA_023846285.1 Phrynocephalus versicolor | reverse complement strand
AAATAAATAAATAAATAAATAAATAAATAAATAAATAAATAAATAAAATCTTGTATTGCTGGAAGAATTCTTTGAGTGTCATGCTCTCAGAGACTAGTACAGTGGAAGTCCAGTTACTCAACTCTTAAACCAACCAGGCTAGATGCTATTTATCACGTTTGTAAAACAATTTCCATTCTACTCATGAGTTTTGCTCAAGAGAGGGCTTGAAAACATGACTAAGTATTGCTTCTCTGCATGCTAAGAGCGATGCTTTCTTCTGCAAGAAATATTTAAAAAGAAGAAGACTCTCAGTTGTCTGGGCTGCATACCACTGTAACTATTCTTGATTGTATGGAATGACTCCTCTGCAAGCTTAGGGGGAAAATCAATATGATTTCATTACATGGGAAAGGAAAAATAAACATATATTAGTCTTTAGTCTAATCTCCGTTTTATCTCTATAAAGCTATAATATCAGACATATACTGAACCGTATGCAGGTTCAATCAGAATTCATACCCAGTTCTCACCAATATAATTTATTTTTCCAAGCATGGCTTCAAGGGACTCTTTGTAAAAGCTGAAATATGGCTGCCCAAGTTATTTTAGACCTGTGTTGTCAAATCTATGGCATGGGTGCCAAAGGTGGCAAATGAAGCCCTCTCCCAGAGCAGAGAGGCAGATGGGGTGCTTCACTTTGGGAAAACGAGGATCAAAGAGCAGTTTTTTTAATTTCCTGCAGCACCCCTGCTCTTTGATCCTTGCTTTCCTGAAAGCTAGCACCTGAAGCATTTGTAACCCTGGGTACCACCGTAGTCAGGTTAAATTGCCGTATTGGCAAAAAATAGGTGGGTTCTGAATTGCAGTTTGGGCACTCGGTCTCTAAAAGGTCCACCATCACTATCTTAGACCATGGTCGGTCAGACAAGGGGATGGTCCTTCCTTCTGTGAGGAACAGGTATGGCAGGAACAAATCCTGAGGTAGGAAAAAAGAGTTAGGAAGCATCTCCTTTGGTGCTGTTGCTTGCACCTCCTTGGAATTCCAGATCTAACAGGATTGTTGAATGAGAACGAACCTCTTGCTCTAGACCAGGGGTGCCCAAACTTTGGCCCTCCAGAGGTTTTGGACCACAGCTCCCAGAATTCCAAGTCTAAATTGCCAATGACAAAGGGTTGTGGGAGTTGTGGTCCAAAACATCTGGAGGGCTGAAGTTTGGACACCACTGCTCTAGACTGATTGTGCATTCAATCTTATTTTCCAAAATTTATATACTGTATTAGGTGTCTGGCTGCTGATCCAGAAGTTGGAAGTCCAGTTCTCCTCTGTACCTTCCAGGGGAAGAGCCAGCTTATGTGGCCACTCCCAGAAGAAGGAAACAGTAAACCACAGCTAATCACTCTCTACCTAGGAAACACTGGAAAGGGTTGTCATAAATTGGAGCAACACAACCACATGTAATTATTATTACTTAAGTATTTTCAAAGTGCAATGCCAAGGCTGGCCAGAAGAGAGAACCGTAAAACATTTCCTTTGGGGGCATTTTTGTGGTCAACCTAATACATTACCAATGTGTTCAGCAACAAATTACTGTTACTAACAGCGCCAAGATAAAAGCAAGCTGGTTAATTCAGATTTCTAATGAACAATGCAATGAGTTCCTTTTTAAAAAAAACAATGTTCCAGGTTCTGGGCTATTTATGATGGCAGGAAAGTCACATGAACTTGTCCTGCTTTCCAAGAACAGAACTTGGAAGACTACATTTAGGGATTACAGCTTCCCAAATGTGAGATTCTGAGGTCCTGGGAATCGTGATTCAGCACATCAGGTTTCGCAAACTCAGTGTAAGAATCTCCTTTAACTACAAAACCTGGGAGCAGTGTTTAGTGAGGCTAATCCCAAGGTAATTCTGTATGGGATTGCAGCCTCAGGAACCTCGTGTTAATGCTCACATGATTTTGTCTCCCTCGCATGTCCACGGACTGCAGCCCCATTCTTGATGTGAGACGCAAGTAAGTGATGGCAATCAAAGTCTCTCTGACATTTTTAGCCTCAAAGCATTTTTCTCGAAGAAGGAACAGCCACTGTGACAAAGTTTGAGGGAAGTGATCCAAATGGAGCACTTGAGAACGCCGTGCAAGGATCAATGCTGCTCTCGCAGAAAGATGGATGAGAAAACATTTGCAAAAGCCAAACAAAAACAAAACAAAACCCTGATATGTGGGATGAAATACTAATGTTCACTGGATGGCAGAAGTTGGAACTGGCCATTCAGAAATGACCATGGGGACGACTGGAATCAAGGCAGGGCAGTGGCTTTCTTAAATTTATTTTATTTATTTATTTATTTTTACAACTTATATGCCGCCCACTACCCAAAGAAGTAAGTCCACCTTACTTCTTCCAAGGAATTCAGATTCACAGGAAAAGATTTGGCTTTTTTTGTTCCCTATCCATTTTATCTTCACAATGGCCCTCCAAGGGAAGTGAGGCTGAGAAACAGAAATGGTCCCAGGGTCATCCAATGAGTTGGAGATTTAATAATCCATCCGATCAAAAAACCTTCCTGAAATCCTGTAGTTTAATATAACACAGTTCATAACATTCACCCTGCTTCTAGCTTGCAAATAAAGAGTCCTCACCATGATTCATGGGGCCAGCAAGCCGAAAAGTCACATGGCTTTACCCACATTAATTTCACCCACATTGATAGATCAGGTACACCCCCCTCTTTGCAGGTGCAGACATTTTAAAACATGTTATCACAATGAAAACAACAATGGACATCTAAGTTGTGCTTTCCTCTGAAATTCCTGAGAGCAAGCTCCACTCAGATATGGAAGAGCTGCCAAAGTGCTTCACTTCGCTTCTGGCTTGTTATGCCACACTACCGAGAAGAAGACAATTATCATATCCACATACAACACACTACCAGGCTCCCAGCACTCTTTCTCCCCTACGATACTAGCCAAACAACTCCTAAAATTGACTCCTTCCAATGTGAGTGACACCGCTCAGGTTGACATAAACAGACCGGAGGGCCTTCTGGGAATAGCGCTGGCATCAGACAAGCTGTCTGCAAGGGGCAAAAACAAACAAACAACAAAAAAACATAGCATGCATCTGGGTGCATGGAGTGAATACGGAAGGAGAACCGAAAGTGCGGCAGCAGCTGGGCAAAGGGGTGGGATGCTTGGAAGCCAGCCCTGCCCTCCCAGCACTTGCGCGAAGAAAGCAAACAAATTTCCAAAGGTGTCACAATACAGGCAGGCAACAACGCTGATGACTCACGAGAGCTGGCTGCTCTTGGTGGAATCAAAGCAGTATCTGTTCACTGAGTCCTAGACCCTTCCTATAGAGATGACCTTGCCATATCGAGGGGAGAAAGGGAGAAGGTCTTCTCAGGATCTATTGAAAGAGCCGCACCAGAATAAGCACGGGTGGCCTTTATCACCCAGGCTTGAACGAGAATGGAAAGTTTGGCATCTTTGTATGGCATATCAAAGAGGGCAGACAACCCAGTGTGTTCGCAGGCAGCTGCTAAGAAGCAGCTTCCAGAAAGTGAACCCTAGTGTATCCTCCTCAGGAGACAGATATCTAGTCTCGTGCGCTCCCAGAGGCATTTGGTGGGGCCACTGTGAGGAACAGGAAGCTGGACTAGATCGGCCTTTGGCCTGATCCAGCATGGCTCTTCTTATCTTCTTATGTTCTAATGTTTGAGCTTCCAATTTTCTCTCTTACCAGAGGATAATGCCTTGTAAGAGATACTTTTGTTCTGATATTGGTTTTAATTGTTGTCTATCTATTTATTTGGCCTTTGTTCACTGCCCAGAGTTCCTGAGGGAAAATCAGAGCAGTCTGAATGTGCAAAAATAAATAAATAAATACGCCTCAACGTTCCCATTCAGCAGTGAATCACTATATTCTGCCTGAATAGTGCTCCCCAAAACTCTGTGGAATACTTGCTTTGTGTTGGCCTCTGCCAAAAGTCTTGCACTGCAACCCCTGTGTTCCTCAGCTGACATGGCTGGTGGCAGGAGATGATTAAGTTTGAACTTAAGGGTAGCTAAAGTAGGGTTTCCCTCCCAAAATGTAAGGGTAAAGCACCCCCATTATAGTGGTCCACAAATCTAGAGGGCATTAGAGACAAAAAAGCTGCCGGGGACTTTTCCATACACCACAGAAAAGACTTTGCCCACATGCTCAGAATTAATACACCTGGAAATGGGTGGGTGAACTGCAACCCACCAGACAACTGTTGTACCACAGCTCCCATTAGCCCCAGCTAGTATAAGCAATGGCAAGGAATGATGGAATCTGCAGTCGAACAACGCCAACCCACCTGCTCTAGAATATTCCCTGTTTTTTGGGTCCTGCTTTCCTTCGGTGTTAGAAGACAGCCTGTTATTTTCCAGAAGGACTTTTCTGCTATGTCTGTACTAACAAATCAAATGCTACCCTATCAAAATGAATACATTTTGCTTCTCCGCCCCTGCACCCCCCCCCCAAAAAAAAAATTCACATTCTGGCATTAACCTCTTTGGCAAATTGGTTTCTGTTCTTGAAACAAATCTTTGAGGAAGCATAGGAGCGTCTTGATAAAACTCCATGCATTTAGGGGGAAGCAGCGCACATACTTTCTAAACCGGGTTTGATGTGCTGCGTATGTATATCTAGCTTTGAAAGTGTCATTTAGTGGAATTTGCCTGGAAGGAGTCAGAACTAAACAAGATGCTGGCACCGGCGGCAAGCTCACTCCAAATGCATTCAGACAGATGCAGGGGTAGCATGGCTTTTGAAGACTTTTGTGTGCATCAGCATCACAGATGCAGTGAAAGGACTCCTCCCCAAGTTCTATGGCTTCCTAGGCAGTCAGGAAAAGTAAGCAAAGAAGAGAAAGAAAAAAATGGTTGGGGAGGAGAGGGGAGGGGAGAAAGAGACTATTGTGGCAGTTTAAAGACTAAGCTGCTTTATTTATTTATTTATTTATTTATTTATTTATTTATTTATTTATTTGTTTGTTTGTTTGTTTGTTTGTTTGTTTGTTTTGGTATATCCTTTTCTGGATTGATGCCAGATTAAGCATGTTCATCCTTAACATGCCACAGGGCTCAGAGCTAACACAGCTGGCCTCTGGGAACTGTTAGGATGTTCCTAACTGACTTTAGCTTTAGCTTCAGCTGTAGTGTTTCTCCAACTGTAGATGTTACTTTTAAGTGCTAGCGAGGATGTTTACCATGCACTAAATCCCTCCACTGTATTCAAAGGGATTTCAAGTTGGCTTCTCTTGGGTGAGGCAGTTTGTTTAAAACCTTCAAGGTGCTGGCATTGGCACCACACTGGAGGCTTATAATACAGAAACAGGGCTGGCACTGCCACCTGGCACCTTAAGCAGTAAGCAAAGTGTTCTGCTTATATACCACCCCATACCACTCCAAGTAGTCTCTGGGTGGTTTACAGTTTTTAATTACAGTAATTCAGGCTACACATTGCCTCCCCCCCCCCCCGCAGCAAGTTGGGTACTCATTTTACCGACCTGGGAAGGATGGAAGGCTGAGTCAGCCCTGAGCCTGTTACCTGGGATTGAACCCCAGGTTGTGACCACAGTTTAACCTGCAGTACAGGCATTTAACCACTGCACCATGAGGCTCCAATATGGCAGGGCCGTTTGTTGATCGTTGCCCCAAGGCTCTGCTTCCACTTCTTGTAGCATGGTGCTCCAAGCTACGTGTCAGAAAGCAGCTGGATCTAGTGACATGATATTACATTCCCACAATTCCCCTAACCTGACCTGCCATTGTGGGGACAGCTGGCTAGCCAATACTGCCCAGCGCTGCTTGGAGAACTGCCATCCTAACCAGATACACTAGAAGGTGCATTGCGCCCGAGGTCCCTGAAAACCAGGGCCCAGCCCTGTCCAGTTTGACCTATGTCCCAGACCAACAATGGGGGGGGGCATCCATTAGGGTGGTGGTTCTCAACCTCTGGGTCCCCAGATGTTCCTGGACTGCAACTCCCAGAAACCCCTTCCAGCACAGCCAACACCCTCAGGTTTGGACCTGGAGAGCTTTTGGGAGGTGGGGAAGTTAGATTGGGGCTGTGATTAGGTGGGTTGCGCTAGAGATGTAGAATTTCCGGAGATTTAGAAGCTTGGGGGGGGGGGACTTTTTTTCTGTTTTCCCCCACAGAAAAAAAAATGGAAATTTTCAGAATTTTTTTTTAAAAAAATGCTTCATAAGCACTCCCCCCTCCTTTTACAGCCTGAATGTCATTCTATTACTTTAGGAACATAAAATATGACTTTGGACAATTTGGCTTGGCATAAAACTATCACAACTAACATATTAGTTAATTACCACCCAGTCAGCTTAACTTCAATTCCTAGAAAAATCCTAGAGCTGATTATTAAACAGGCATTCTATAATTATTTAACAAACAATGCTGTCATTACAAGAAGTCAACATGGATTTCTAAAAAATAAGTCATGCCAGACTAATTTTATCGCTTCCTTTGATAAAATTACAGGGCTGGTGGATCAGGGGAATGCAGTGGATATTGCTTATCTGGACTTCAGTAAAGGCCTTTGATAAGGTTCCTCATGATATTCTTGCTAAGAAGTTAGTAGAAAGTGGGATAGATAGTGCTACTGTTAGGTGGATTTGTAATTGGTTGACTGGATCGCACCCAAAGGGTGATCATAAATGGCCTCTCTTCAGCTTGGAGAGATGTGACCAGTGGAGTGCTCCAGGGTTCTGTTCTGGGTCCAATGCTGTTCAATTTATTTATTTATTTATTTATTTATTTATTTATTTATTTAATACAACTTATATGCTGCCCACTACCCAAAGGTCTCTGGGCGGCACTACAATGACTTGAAGGAAGGAATAGAGAGTATGCTAATTAAATTTACAGATGATACCAAATTGGGAGGGGTTGCTAATTCCCTAGAGGATAGGATGAAAATCCAAATTGACCTTGACAGATTAGAGTGCTGGCCCAAAGCTAACGGAATGGGTTTCAACAGAGGGAAATGTAGGGTGCTGCATCTAGGTAAAAAGAATGAATTGCACAGATATAGGATGGGAGATATGTGGCTGGAAAATAGTACCTGTGAAAGGGATCTGGGAGTCTTGGTGGACTACAAATTGAACATGAATCAGCAGTGTGATGCAGCAGCCAGGAAAGCCAATGTGATTCGTAGTTTCATCAACAGAACCATAGGGAAGTGATAGTACCACTCTATTCTGCTCTGGTCAGACCCCACCTGGAGTATTGTGTCCAGTTCTGTGCACCTCAGTATAAAAAGGATGTTGAGAACCTCAAGAGGGTACAGAGGAGGGTGACCAGGATGGTTGAAGGTCTGGAAGGAATGTCTTATGAGGAACAGCTTAGGGAACTGGGAATGTTTAGCCTTTCAAAAAGAAGGCTGTGGGGGGGGGGGGGATATGATAGCTCTGTTTAAATATTTGAAAGGATGTCATATTGAAGAGGGAACAGGTTTGTTTCCCATGGCTTCAGAGACTTAGGAAGAACTTCATGACAGTTAGAGCTGTTCGACAGTGGAATATGCTGCCACTGAGGGGGCTGGAGTCTCCTTCTTTGGAGGTTTTTAAGCAGAGACTGGATGGCCATCTGTCGGAAATATTGTGATGGGGGTTCTTGCATGGCAGGGGGTTGGACTGGATGGCCCTTGAGGTCTCTTCCAACTCTATGATTCTATGATTCTATATTAAAATATAGTGTATCCAATTATTACAAACAGAGTTTGCTTTTAAAATAATATTTATTTGTAATTGTAACTTAAGTAACAAATGGAGTAACAATCTCCTGAACTGTTTACTAGTTTATGTGGAACAAAAAAACCCTCTACAAAACAATGTTTAAATACCCAGAATTAACCAATCACATTTCCTTTTCACAGTATTACGGTAAATAAAAATAAAATAAAAAACTCATTCTCATAAAAAGAATAGAAAGGGGGGATGCATAGAAGGAAGTGGGATTGAGTTTCAGTGACTCCCAGCTCCCAACCTAAGGGTGCTAATGCACCCAGGAAACTTGTTGGGGTACCTTGTTACCCCAACAAGGTGTCATTTTTGGGGTACCTTGTTATACTCCCCTATTCGTTATCTGGCCTGAGGCAAGGTAGGCCCCAGTTTCAGTTCATGCTTCCACCCCTACCTAGACCCCCCTTGAAAGGGATGTTTGTTTACTGTTATAATAAACTGTGTGTGGCCAATGTTTCATCCCACTTTCATGTCTCACACCGGGTGGGTAAAAATCCAAGACTAACACATGAAAGATTAATAGATTTATTACAATCAACCTGCTGGTTTAGATCATCTCGGAACTGTAGTTCCAAGTAGTGTGACAACTTTGCTACAGTATGTCCAAAAAAATGAACTGCCATATTGGCTGTCCCATCTTTGTCTAGTTGCCAAGAGCAGCAGTCTTCAAAGACCGCCCCATGTAGAAAGCTCTACAGTAGTCTAATGTGGATGTAACCAAGACCTGTCGGTTAGCAACCACAGTCTACTGCACTACAAAGAAAACAGGCAATTGCTACCAGCCTCTGCATCCAAAAACTGTGTCCCATGCACTTTCTTACCTTTAGTGGGCTAGTCAAAACCACTCCTCCCGTTTACTAGGCTGTTTTAATCGTTTTGCACTTCACTCCAAGCAAATTTTAAACAATCTCTTCCTGCAAAGCCCAGGCACAGCTCTGCAAATCTTTGACCAAATCCATTTCAAATCCTGCTTCCCATTAAAAAGAGAAACATGCATAACAAGATGCACAGAAGATATCTAAGGCTTTCCTTTGGGAGGGGGGCAGAGGGAGGTGAAGGCTGGTTAGTCACTGAGCAACCCCAGTCTACTTTCTTGCTGTGGTGCCATATGTTTACCCTTTCCCATTTCCATTCATGCCTGAACCTCATTATGGAACCCTAAAATGCCCATGGATACCCCCAATTCAGCTTGTGGATCTGAGATTCACCAGAGAAAAACATGACTGTTATCACTAATTCATAAAGAGCTTCCAAACTGAACAGGAGCGCCTTGCAAAACAAACATAAGAGCCAAGGTGATCGCATTACACAGTGTATGTGCATTTGTGTGTTTACTTTTTTCAGCTTGGCTACTAGCTGCACATTATGAGCAACGCTGGAATTTGATTTGGGATTGATAGGCTCAGCAATGAATCTCCAAGGAAAGGTGAGTCTGCCTATTGCTTCCTATCCCCCCCCTTTTTTTTTCTTCACAGGAAAGACCAACTCCAACATGAAAACAAAGGTATGTAGTTTGTTTTTACCTCAATGTGTAGGAGTATATAACTTGAAATGATACTAGGCTATGCACAGGTCCCATTAATTTGAAGATTTATTTAAATCATGGCAGATAAACCTGGAATAAGATTCATGTAATGAAGACACAACATAAAAGAATTCAAAGGAAAATCAATGCATTCCTGACATAATATTGTTGAAATGAAAAGGGCAAAGGAGAACAACTTGTATTTGAGTCACTATATTTCCTCTAGTTCCTGATGATTCTGGGGAATGTGTAGGAGAAGTAATCCAGGGGAGTCCAGATGGGAGAAATCAAAAGGAAAAAATTAAGACAGAGTAGTGAAATCATGGGGGTGGGGGGAAAGAGAAAACAAGAAGGGAGAGGTAAAGGTTCCAAGAAGGATTAGGCTAACCCATTGTAAAAACTGAAGTTTCTCTCAAAATCAAGACAAGCAGGAAGTCAGAACCCAGCTCTGTCTTGTTGGATGGAAAGCTGGGAGCCAACATACATTGGACCACTTTTCTTTATTACCCAGGAAGTAAAGCAGCCCTTTTAGTTTGCAGCACATGATGCAATGCTAGCATCTTATCAGGGCACAATCTGGGCCTGGAGCCATGGAAGAGTGTCCAGCCTTATCCCCTGTCTTCCAGCATAGCCAGAGTCTTGTTGACACGTCAGTCATATGTCAGCCTTTTTCCTGATCATTCCGCCAATGCAAAAGTCCAGGCTGGAAGGAATCCTTGGTGCTTTTAGCCAATAGGAAGCAAACTGTTGTGCCATGTATGATGCAAACCAAAGATGTCCTCAATGCCAGTCTATAGCTAGGCCATTCCACAGGTCAGGAGGAGTCCATTCCATAGGCCATACATCTCTAGACCAGTTCAGTCCATGTGTCTACAGACCTTTTGTCCCATGGACCTTTGTACCTAAAAAAATAAATCGGAACTGATTAATGCAGCAAATCTTAGGCAGGTGAATGTGGCGTTTGGTTCAGATTATCCCAGATTGACAGACCTTATCCTGAACAGATCAGGACCTCATGGACAAGACCACCTTTACCTTTATTTTATATTTCAACATTCCATTTTCAGTATCTTACACTGCCAATTGAGAATTTTTTTTCTGGCCAGCAAGGCAGGGAGGAAGCTAGCTGGATAGCCTGGCAGTTTAGGGATCTGTCTGTGGAGCCAGAGGTTGGGTGTTCAGTGTCCCACTATGCCTCTAGGGAGACAAACCAGCCTAGATAGGCGGTTACTTCACGTACCTCTCTGACCTCAGTGCCACCCCGCTGCGGAACAGTTAGGCTTCGATCGAACTTCACGTACCAGCGAATTCAAGGTGAGGTCACCCCGACCACGCCCCCTAAACTGCGCTCCAAGCGGGCTGACAGATTCCCTTCCTGGACCTCGGGAATCTGCTCAATCCGCTTTTCCATGCGAAGCGAAGGGACGTGTGTTTCTTGTTGATTCGAAGTGCATAACCGCCCCCTTCCTTTAGACGTACCTGCTTTCATTTGCCGCCTTCAAAAAACCGGAAAATCGAAATCTTCTCGTGGGTACTCTCACTCTGTGATTTAAAACAGGAACACTGCTGCCCCTTATGTTTTGCAAATTGACTCTCTGACCTCTTCAAGGACCAAAGGGGAAAAACAGTAATTACTCCGATCTTATCTAGCTCACCCCGCCCGGCATGACATGGTGGCTGCTGTAAAAGGCAATTTACACCTTGCCTCCTAAATATCCTCCCTTCCTTTTCTAACCATCTCTGCTTTTCCTCACCCCCGGGAGAACCACAAACTACCACTCCTCCATCGAAAGACTTAAAAACAAAAGCAAGAAACAGCATACTGAACCGGTGGAAAGCAAAGGAAACCATCGGTTCGATGCGCATCAAAGACGTGAGGCTGGAATGCGTTTGCGTTCACCCAGCATGCACGTGAGTACACAGAAAAGAGGGGTGGCCCCAGTATTAGACCATGTGACCGCATCCGAATTCAGATCGGAGCCAAGCTCAACGCAGCCCGCGGAGGTACGTGACGTAACCGCCAAAGATAGACCGACAGATAAATCTTCATTGTCATTGTCCTATGCGGAACAGCGACATTGAAAGAATCTACATCAGCTTTTACAGGACCTAACAGTACAACCATACATAAATATCTATCCCCCACCCCACATACACACATTCAATCCACTAACAACACTTGAAAAACTCTTTTAAAAACCCTCTAAAAACTCTAAATCTGGCCTTGGGCAAGCAACACAGTCCCAGAGAGCCCCCAGAAGAAGAGAATGGTAATCCACTTCTGTCTGTTCTCTAGCTAGAAAGCCGTAGAAAGGCTCACCATAACTCAGAATTGACTGGATGGCAGATGGTTGTGATTCTTGAGGCAGAGGCATCTGCTTGATGTAGCAGATGTCGTGGGACAAGGAACTGCAGTGGGCTATGGGAAGAAAGGAAAGCATGTGCCCAGTAGCTTTGCTTTGCAACCACTAATTCAGATGTTCTCAGCATTTGATCTTTCTTCCCCTGGCCCTACAAGCTTCAGTGGGTTCTGCGAACTGAAGACATTCAGTTCCCAGAATCTGGGGCCATTGACTATGGTGACCACATCTTCCACAAATTGTTCCAAAACATCTGGAGACCCAGACTTTGGCAATCTTGGCCCTGTGCACAAAACTGAGATGGAAAACACTGCTTTTTTGGACTATAGCTCCTGGAACCCTCTAGTTTGCATGGCTAATGACATTTTTCATCTATGGTAGAGAGCAGGTGTGGGTCTATCTGTTTTGTTTTTGAAAGCTTTTGGAGGAGCACTCTATTTTCTCTCTTTGTGTGATTGTTCTAACTGCTCTCTTAGGATGTCTGAAGGGTGGGGGAGAAATTTACTAAATAATTTTCTGCTTATCACATCTGGAGAGCTTTTAAATAAATTAAATCCCAACAGATCTCCAGATCCAGCATCATTGTGTGACATTCTGGGAGATTTAAAGGGTGAGTAGATGCCATTGCCTATTGCTGACTGGAACTCTGTCACCCTAAGAGGATAAGTCCAGCTCTATTCATTGACAAAGGAGCAACTCAACCAGGGCAATATATGGCCAAGGGCCTATCCAAACCAGGAACCAACCCTGCCCAGAAAAGGCTCTGCTCAGTATCTTTATCCAATCACAGAGAGCACTCAGGTCCTCTGTGAGCAATGGGAAATTCCAAGAGCTCTTGGACACCTTTGGTTTCTTTTGGAAGGAGGCAACCGAGTGTTCTATCATTATCTATCTATCCATTGTGGTGTAGTGGACAGAATGGAGGACAAAGACTCTGGAGAACAGGATTTGAAACCCTCCCCCCACAGCCATGGAAGCTCACTGGAAGAGTGGAACTGGTAAAAAAAACCTCCTTAAATATCCCATTTACCTATTAGAGTAGCTATAGGTAAGTTCCAACTTAATGACACAGAATGCACTCATCCATCTACCCATGACAGATTAGGCAGCTTTAAAATGGTTGAATCAGTTTTAAAAAACCAAATAAATTAAACAAATGGAAAAGAACAGCAATTGCATCATCACCATAAAATCTACGGATAATGATAAAATAATAATTATGTGCCATCAAGCTGATTTGGACATGGGTAGCTTTTCTATGGTTTTCTAGGCATAGAGTGATCAGACATGGTTTACACTTCCTTTCTTCAGGGGGCGCTCTGGGACAGTGCCTTTTACACCAATACTACCTATGGTGGCTTTTCTCCCAGGAGGGACACTGGGAAGAGGGCTTAGATACAGTACTAATACATTGGCTTAGTTACTTATAACTCACTGAGTTATCCAGCCAGCAAAACCCTGCATGATATCAGCCCAATGCCAGCACAGAATCCAGAACAAGAAATAGAACATCAATAATGGAACTAGCCCAAGGAGAGGCAGAACTAGTCTATGTCAAAGATCTTAAATACAAAGCAAATAACCTCTACTTTGGAACTTCCAAAAAATGTAAACACAAAGGAAAATCATATGGATGCTGAAAATTTTCATTTGCCAACCCTTTCCTGCTGCACAAATTAAGAAAACTGCAAATTCTCCAGACAACAAGCTCTTCCTTTAAGGGCATTCAGTCCACAAGCCATGTGGCTTTGACTGATTTGTGATGCACATGCACATACTGTACTATACTAACTGCTAACAAGGGCTCCGGGCTGGCACCTGCCTCTGTGAGATCAGGAGCATCTTCCATTTCTGAACACTATGGCTGACTCATTTATCCATATTTCAAAAGGGAAACTGCCTCTTCCTGATAAGTTCCCCTGACAAGAAAGCCCTGCCAGCTCCTCTGTTTAACCTCTTGCCCCTATCCCGCTCCTCGCTAAGCATATTGTGGCTATTAAGAAGGTGCGCCCAGAAACGCAGGCAAAAAAAGCACATTCTACATCTGAGCAAAAAGCACTAGGAGTGTCCGGACAACCCATTGGACCCAACTATGCTCACCAGAAAGAAATCACAGAGAACTTGGAGATCGAAGGCTTCTCATCTAAGTAACCAGAAGGAACTGTGTAGCAATCCCATGCTTTCCTCCTTAAAAATGACTCCATAGTAAGGAAACTGATGCAAAACATGTCATGTGCAGAAGACGACATCATTGGAAGCCCTTGCAAAATTCTAAGAATGATTTTGCCATGTCATGTCATGTTTTGAAAAAAGGCTTGTCTGGAACTGGCCTCATTGTGACTTTTAGACATTTTACATCATGTCCAGCTGGGTCCAGACGATCTGCTCCCAAGTTCAGTAGCACTGAGAAATCAGTGCCGGGTGGGGACACAACAAGTGCCAGAAGCCAAAATAAGGAAGTTGTAATCCAAAAAAAGGAACTCCTTGCAGCTAGGGGAGGAAGCCTGTGTCAGATTGCAGCCTGGATCATTTCTGCTAGGAGAGCACGCATCACACAGCTTTTTGCTGTCCTGTCCCATCCTGAAAGCCACGTTTCTTTGCCTGCTTACCCAGAATCCCTTTATGAACGGCTGACCTTGTGCCCTCTGCCTTCCTCTCTGGCCAAGGTCTCATCTTGTGCATTTTGTTAAGTTCCTACTCAATAGTTCTAGTGCACCGGCAGACTTTGCCCTGCAAGAGTTCACCATTTGCCTGGTGCATGCTGGTTTCCAGAATGATACTGGCCTTGGGGCTCTCCTTTGCAAGCATGGTGAGGCTTTTTTTCCTGCGGTGAGTGGGTGTCTGTGTGTGTGTGGGGATAGGCAACAAAGGGAGAGAGGAGAGATATAACGCTGTGGGATTACGCTGTTGAAAGTTATGCTCTCCTGCACATGCCATTTATGGATTTAAAGCTTAAGAGGATTTTTTTTTATTATGGATCTCACACAGCCACTCATCCCTTGTACAAAAGCTTTGGCCCCTTAAACCCTCAGATGTGGTTAAAGAGCAACTTAGGTCATAGAGCATAAGTGGATTTTGGCCCTAATGGGGATTAGCACATTCCCTCATACTAATTGACAGGGTAATGGGGCAGAAGAAAAATTAGGCAATCTATCTGGAGGGCAGTGGACATAAGCGGCAGAAATCCAAGTTCAAATCCTAGCTTTGGCATATTGCCTTGAACAAGCCATTGGACAAAATCCTGTGGCTCCGCATAGTAAATCACATTTGAGTAGACCCACTGAATTAAAGGGGATTTAGTGAATCCTCTGTGAGTTATATTGATTCAAATGAACTCATTCCAGTGCAAATTACTACACTACACTAAATGATAGGATTTATACACATATAAAATTGCTCTGGTTGCTGATGATGTGAATGAGGATGGTGTATGCTGCCCGGAATCCTGGGGAAATGGATGGGCTACACATTTATATTTGGCTACAATGCCTTGTACTTGTAGCCAAAAGAGGCTTCCAGAACAACGCAGTTAGCTAAATGTATGTGTACAATCAGTTTTTTCATTCTGCTCCTTTGTCAGGATCAGTCCCTACATTTTGTTGCCACTCTGTCTGGAAATACTGGTTGGTTGGTTGGTTAGTTGGTTGGTACATTTACAGTATATCCCACATTTCCTCCTTCTGGGTCCAAATGCAGTCTTCTCCTTCCGTCTTTGTTCTCTCAACAACATTGTGAGCTCGGTAAGACTGAGTGTGGCTAAACCAAGGTCACCTAGTGAGTTTCATGGCTGAGTAGGAATATGAATCCAGGAGTCCCAAATTGTAGCCCAACATTGGCAATTACTACACCACACTAGTCCTTCTGGAGGTCACTAAAGAAGAGCAGGCTTCAAATGAACAGTATATTTCAAACTTTCTATATTCATTTCCCATATAGATTTGTCTTCCAAGAAATCTTTGTCCATTAATTATAGAATGTTTGTATTCTGTGCAGAATTTTGGAGAACATTCTCTAGGATGCATGCAACAGGCTTCTCTCTCTCCCCCCCCCCTTAATACATAGAACTCTCCAGGCATCCTCAGGTTCACAGTTGATTGAAATATCTTCATTTCTATAATTTAATTTAGGGCAAAAAAGAGACTGACAGGAAAAATTAAACAATTGAGAGCCCAAAATCCAGAAACTTATCACAAATCAGTCAGGGATCTACTGGTCCATCCAGATCTATCTGCCGCCCATAGAAATATATATTATCCACCTAAAAGATAAAGTTTGAAATCCTGTTGACAGCATAGCAGTTTGCAACTAGAGTGGGGCCATTGAATCGGGGTGGATTTGGTGAATCCAATACTTCATATATTCCATCGATTTAATGAGCTTACTCTTATTGCATCTCACTATCCTAAACAACAGGACTTCAGTCTGTCTCCCTGAATCTGGGATTGTGAAGCTCAAAATGTTCCTGTGTGAAGCAATAGCTATGATACTCCCTGCTTGGATTTCTTAGAGAAGAGAATGATTGGTCTGAAATATTGGGCAGAGTGGGGCTAGCATCACTGCCACCAAATCTTCTGTATTTTACTGACCCATTAGGAATCGGTGACATCTGAAATATCAACAGAGTTCATATCCATTGAACCTCCAGAGAGGGGACTTTTTATGCAGTAACCTTCAGAATATTGTATGTGTGTGTATGTGTGTTTCCCAAATGCTCAGCATAATGCTTTTCTAAGTTAATTGGCCATATGTTTATATGCACTCCCATAAAGCATTGGTTTTACCTTTTAGACTAGAGAAGAAGCAAGCTGGCTTTGCTCTTGCCCTAATAGTATATTTTTATGTCACATGAAGGGAGGGCTAGGCCTCAAGCTTGTTAGGCAGCTGAGCCATTGTGCTTCCTAACTGAGTCAGAATGCCCTTGGACCCACCGTTGAGGCAATGTCTGCACAAGGAAGAAATGTATGCAAAGCAGATGGCACCCTTCTTTAAATTACACACTCTGCCATGCAAAGGGAAGACAGAATAATGTGACTGTAAAGCCTTCTCACGCTTCTCCTCCTTCCAGACCAAACACATGGTGCACTCTTTTTAAAAAATCCTTGAGTTTGGAAATCCAAAAACATTACACTGTGCTTTTTTTAATCTGTTGTGCCTGTTCCTCATTCCTTGCATGAGCATAAATGCTTGAGTACCAAGGCTACCCTGCATGTATCAGCAGATGTCTTACAAACAAACGCTAAAGTTTATTGATTTGTTTGCTTGTCCAGAGTCCCTAACTCCAAAATGGTTAGAAACTGAAACACAACATGTTGCATGAGTGTCTGGTGTCCCATCTTAAATAACTGGTTGGGTTACATCTTGACTGGCCTCAGGGAAGGCTGGGAGTTATAGTCTGCTTATCAAAATAGTAAGAGCCCCAAATGTGGACAATGAAACTAACCTTGCCACAAACCCTGATGCCAACTCTGCCCACACATCTACTCTGGCAACACAATTGCAGGACCCAACAATGTCATATGCAGTATCAAGGGCAACTTCACCTGCTCCTCAACAAATGTGATATATGCCATCTTTTGCCAACAATGGCCATCTGCACTCTGCATTGGACAAACAGTACAATCTTTAAGAAAATGCATCAGCGGACTCAAGTTTGACATAAGAAACCAGGATACACAGAAACCTGTCTCAAACCATTTCAGTCTACCAGGACACTCCTTGAAGGATTTGAAGGTCACCTTTTTGGAACAGAAACATTACAAATCCAGAATACAAAGAGAAACAGCTGAGATAAAATTCCTATGCATGATAAGCACACACAAGAATGGATTAAACATAAGTAAGGGTTTCTTGAGTCATTATCAAATTTAATATTATTATATTGCCACTTTTTCATGGAAGTTTATCTTCCACCGGGACCCTAAGGTTAAAAATTCCCACTCTCTCCCCACTCTTTTCCTCCACCACCCTCACCCCACTCTATCTGGTTCTGGCTTCTGACTCTTGAGGAATTTACCTTAAAACCACACTTAACCTATCTACAGACCCTGGCCACAGAGCCATTAACAATACTTAACATATCTATGACCCCTTGTCAAATCTACCTTCCCACCATTTCTACAACTAATCATCTCTCACTTGTCTTCCCCCTCCCTTATCCACCAATGAACATCTGGTATGAAATGTATATCTCATCACATATTATATTACACACCTCATTCTGCTGCCATGAAACATTACATTAAAATATGAAAGTTAGTCTTTAAGTTTCCACATGTTTTGTGTCTTTTGTTTTGTTTTTCTTTGATTTTTGCCTGCAGTCCACCCAAATGGACACTGCTGATGTCACAAATTAAATGACTAGATAGGTTATACAGTGGTACCTCGACTTACAAATTTAATCCACGCCGAATGCATGCTCTTAAATCGAACTACTCGTAAGTCGGGGCACCTATCTAAAAATTGAAAAACATAAGTTAAAAATGAAAAAAATGAAAAAAAAATGTAAGTCGAGCAGACCATATCTAAAATTGCAGTTAAAATGCCAACAGTTTTCTGCTTTTAAGTCGAATTGCTCTTAAGTCAAGCTGCTCTTAAGTCTGGGTACCACTGTATACCTTGATTGTTTCTGTGGTGGCCTATGAATGTTAGGCTCAATAGGAGACTGAGTTTGGGGCTGAATGAGTGCCGTGATAGAGAGCAGCAGGAAAAGAAATAGGGATTAGTCCCACCACCTTCATAGGTGGATCTGTTGGGGACACAGGAGATGGCTTTCTTTGTTGTTCCTCCAAGACTTTGGAACTCCTCCCACTGGTGTCCTTCCAGAAGCAGGCAATGCTTTCCCCAAGTGGCTATCTGTTATGTCACTTTGAGATGGATTGTTATGCATTACTGCTTGGACTGAGCTTGCAGTACGACTTCTGCTATTCCATTGTCTGGTTTTCCATCTCACACAACGGCATTGTTTTTCCTTTTATTTCTTTGCTTATTATTCTTATCTTCAACATTTCCTTCTTAATGATGCAAGTTCCCTTTTCACGATCACTCTTCTTAGCTTTGAATATTGTCTTTACTGTCTCTTGACAACTGTTGGACACTCATTGTCTACGACTTCTTAATTTGTCTTTCAATGTTGTCGTCCACCTTCAATCCTTTTTAAAAATATATTATTATTAAATTTAAAAAAATACAATACAATACATCAGACATTATACACAAAAAGGATAAAAAAGAAAGGAGAAAGTCATGGTAAAATTATTTTAAGTAAGCAAATAAATAAATAAATAAATAAATAAATAAATAAATAAATAAATAAATAAATAA
>JAHTLZ010003547.1:5335335-5350143 GCA_023846285.1 Phrynocephalus versicolor | reverse complement strand
ACACACACACACACACACACACACACACACACACACACACACACACACACAATAAAAGTATAGTCTGCAAATCCTGTGAAGTACTAGTTCTATTTGGCACTGGTTAGGCCTCATCTAGGGTTCTGAATCACATTCTGCACACTACACTTTAGGAAGAATGCAGAGAAACTGGAACAAGTTCGGAGGATATTAAGAATGAGCAAGGGACTGGAAACCAAGCACTATGAGGAAAGAATGAAAGAAATGTGCATGTATAGTCTTGAGAAAAGAAGGTTGAGGGAAGATAGGAGAGCGCTTTGAAAATACTTGGAAGATAGCCATACCTTTGCAATTCTTGCCTTATTTACAAGAGATGCTGGCAAGTCTTTCGGTCTGAGTCCCAAGTCCAAGTGTTTGGTTCCAAGACCCAAATCCCAAGCCCCAAGTCTGAGTCCCTAATGCAAATAAGCTTTTTTACCTCAGGAAAACTGGAGGGTTGGGTGGGACCTAAGTCATGAGTTGAGTTCAGGTCACTGCGGTGGGGGACCCTAGCTGAATCACTAATGTGACTTAAGTCTGACTTGGCAGTGAATCCCGCAACTCAAGATTCCATCACTGCTTCACACACATGCACAAACCCGTTGTCTCCATCCCTCCATCCCAGCACGGGATGCCTTTTTGTATTTCAATCCAGAGCTTTTCTGTTTTTTCATGTTGCTTCCCCCTCAATCCTAGAACACTCAAATACACCAGTGCTTGGTTTTACCCATCTGGAAACGAACTCTCTGTTTTAAAATGTAGGGATATCACATTCACTGCTGCACTCCTATTTTGCTTGCTTATCATCATCCAACTCAGTTTTTTTGAAACATAGACTAAAATGCACAGTGCTCTTATGATCAAATAAGAGAAAAAGAACAGACAGAAGCCTAGTGAACAATACATGAGCTATATACAGTAATTTTCAGCCAGAGGGAAAATATTTCATAGTTGTAGTTTATCTGAAATGTTTTGCAGAAGAGTCAGCTGAATGGCTAAGAATAGCTGCTACGAAAAGCTGATTATAACTGCAGAACAATTTTTCAGATATTACAGATGAAGGTAAGTAAGTTAAGTACTGTACAGATGTGCTATGTTTCTAGCTCTTACAAACAAATTAGTGCTTCGTTCATTGTGGAAGGGAAGGAACCACACAGTTGGACTTCATTTAGCATGCTTTACAGAGGAGTCCAGCAAATATCTCTGAACAGGCACCACTGAACGCACAGCTGTGAGTGAGACCAACTGGAATTCTTGAAGAACCAATTTTGAGATAAAACTTTTTTTTTCCAGTTCGGAAATCAGTTCATGTTTCTTCACCTTACCATTTTAGAGCTCTTTCAGAACAAACAAGCACAGAACATGTTGAAACTTGAAAATATTTGTATAAGATATACAGGCAGAACATATTGGAAGCAAACAGATTTCCTAAAAATGAACAGCAGTTCCATCAAATCGGTTTGAGAAAGCCAGAAACAACCATTACTGATCTCCCAAACAGTCTCCACTGCCACAATTTTTCATCTAATTCTACCCAGAAATATTCATTGCATCAGAGATGTCGAGAAGCTATAGAACTGTAGCCCACAACATCAGCTAGTAGATGGGAGGACCTCATGGAACGGAAGCCAGGACCTCTGTGCCTTTTATCATGGTATGGAAGAGGCCATATTTCAGGTATTATAGTTTTATGACAAGCCACTCCTGCTGAAATGTACTCTTCTATCCAGCTTTGAAAGGTATAGAAACCTGCTCTCCATTTCATGTAGCTACCCAGTAGCCAATGGGGTAAAGATATGGCTCTCCAGTCACTATTAGATGGGGGTTTCCGTCAGCTCCAGTGAGTACAGCCAATACTCAGGGATAGTGAGAGATGGAGTCCAGCAACATCTGGAGGCAATAGGTTTCCCATTACTACAATAGAGAAGCTTTAACCTATCATATCTCCTCAAAGGTAAGCCCAGGGGAAATCAAGGAGCCATACTCTCAGGTAACTAAGTTCAAGATCGCAACCTGAGCATCTTCCAATAAACCTCTAACACTCATCAACCATCCATTTGTGCTTAAATTCAGGAACCAGATGGGGGGCAGGGTGGCGAGGGAGTTACAGAAATACAAGGAATCAAAGTGACCCAAGGGAAACGGTATGAAATGGAGGAGGGGGCAGGGGATCCAACATGTGGTTTCTTTTAAAGTAGATGGCACTGAGAGGATATCTTTTGATGCCCTCTCCTTCTGCAGTGGACAAGGCAGGTGGTGCCTTCACAGGACAGCTGGTTCTTATCTTTTACTCTGAAAAACATATTTCCCCCTCCCTTTCCCAGCCAGACTGTGGCAAAAAGAACGACCTCATGTGCTCTGTCTGATCCTTTGTATGCTTAAAAACAAAACACACACTGACTGCAGTGCCCTCTTCAGAACAAACACTGCTTGTGTGGAGCGCTGGTGACATGTTGTGGCTGGGCTAGCTAATCACAGGTAGAGGCAGGTTTCCCTGAGGCCACCAGTGCTTGCATTGCCTTGTAATTCACCCTGCATGGCGATCCCTGCCAGTTGCATTTGGGAACTGGCAAAGGCACTCAGAGGGCTCTGTGAACAAACAGGAATACTCTCTCTCTCTCTCTCTCTCTCTCTCTCTCTCTCTCTCTCACACACACACACACACACACACACACACACACAGAGAGAGAGAGAGAGAGAGAGGTAGCCTTTCAACAGAAAGGGAATAAACAAGAGTCAGCTTTGAATATAGTACATGGAGGCAGTTGATTCCCAAATTGCTCTGCCGGTGTAGCCAGGATTTTATAGGATCTATCAGTGGTGCCCAATCTATTTGCAAAAAAAAAAAAGAGGTTCTGCATCTTGGAGAGCTCCTGAAAAGCTCAGGTTAAATCCTGGAATGGATTTGCCATAAAACTGGAGGCACCAACTTTTGCAAAGATCAGTTCATATGTTGGCAAGTTACTGAAGGACAGAATAATGCATGTCCCATGGCCTCTCCTAGCCTCATTCTGTTATCCTCCTCTTATCACATACTCCTTGCCTATAGAAATCTGTCGTGTAAAATGGGGTGGAGAACCTTCAATCCTCCAGATATTTTTGACTGCAAGTCCTAGAATTCTGAGCCTATATGATAAAGGGCTGTGGGAGGTGTGGTCCAAAACATCTGGAGGGCTCCAAGTTCCCCACCCCTGATGTAAAGCATGAATTGCAGCTAGGTAGAAAAGCCATACTATATTATACATACTTCACCATATTATGCCTTGTTACACTATGCTGTACTGTATTATAATATACTAGAATGCATACTGTGTGTGTCTCTCTGTGTGTATGCATGTGGATATTATAGATAAAATATATTACATATGATGTATACTATATATGACATATGACATACATGAGAGGGGGGGAGAGCAGTATTTCATTATGGAGAAAAATGCTCATAATTTGAAATCTCTACCTGAATCTTCTTCTGAAATGGTCCAATCCTGGGAATATCTGATTCTGAATATATCACATTGACTCTTGGTTGCACTGTTCTACACTCATCAAAGGCATGAAATATCCCTGTTTCAAATTTCTGGAATACAAACCAAAGGCAATCCACACACACCCTCTGTTTTAAAAGACAGATTTATATGGCTTCTTTCATGGTTTTTGATGACAATTCAGGGATTTCATAGAAATCAAGTTAATTTTGTTCAGTTTGCTCAATGTTTTCTATCTTTACGTTTTTGTTTTTCAATATCCATGTCAGGGTTTTCTTAAATAATTCCACCCCCCTGGGCCCTCGAGTTTGTTTTTGTTTGAGGTGGTGTGTTTTTCTTTCCATGAAGCAGTCATGGATATCTATGGCTTTAAGAGTTTGATTCTCTGGAATACTTAAGGCATGGCTTGAAGGAGTCCACTGAACTGATTCTGTCAAGAAAGGTTTGTATATTCTTCAGGGCTCGTTAGGGAGAGAGGGGAAAATCTAAATGCATTTTGACATTTGTATTCCGAATGCTATCTGTCAAATATGCCAGGAACAGGATCACAAATTTCCTAAGCACGGCTGTGCCTATCTAACATATCAATAGCCATATATAACTCATGCATATGATTTAAGCTGAAAGTCAAATATACAAAGACACAAGGAGATAAAGAGTGCAGGTGCACACATACATAGCAGATAAGTATATGCCTATAACATATACAGTATATACCTATTAAACTACATGATGTGTACACCCACACCCACACACACACCTAGGGCTTTTCCACATTGGCCATTTGTACCCCCATGCTCTGCTCTCCTTCCTGTCACTGAAGCACAGGATTTATGCAGATATAGAGGGACTTATCAGGAATTGCGTCCAAAGTGGGCTTGAAGATTAGGGAGCCACACCGTTCTCAAGGCATTTAACAAACAGCCTCCTTGTGGTCAGAGCAACATTGCCTGGCATGTAACCTCAGCACATTGCTGCAGTTATCCAAAGTCTCTATCAGCAACCAGAGCTTGGGCTGCAAACTGCACAACAGCTCCAACCTCCAGGCACTGCTACAGATGGGCCCCCTCTTCTGTTGCCCCCTGAGACCTCCACTTCCTCCCATCTCCCCCATTTGGGGGACATCAGGGTTTTTTTTTGTTTGTTTTTTGTTTTGTTTTGTTTTGTTTTGTTTTTGTTTGTTTTTTTGAAATGAGTAGGTGTCATGGCAGTAAACCACCACCACCACCCCTGCTTTTAGAAGCAGGGCAGGGAACTTTTTATAAACAAACAAACAAACAAAACAATGGGCAGACTGGGAAGGGAAGCAGCACCAAATGCGAAAAAAAGAATCCAAGGGTTTTGGAAAGACAAAGACAAGTATGAAAACTCAGGGGAAGGAACTGTGCATATCTGTAAGTATTGGAATGGCAGGAACATAGTCTGGATATTGGACCCCATTGTGACCAGTCCTGTTTCTGGCTAGCCACAGAGTTAAACCACTGCTACCAAAAATGTAGCAGTGACCACTCGGCCCCAGTTAGCCACAAAATTTAAATTGTGGTACTTTTAAATATTTTGTATCCCCCCCCCTTATTTACCAGTTTTTTACTGTCCAGAGTTCCCATTGGAAAAGTTGGTGCGGTCAATAAATAAATAAATAAATAAATAAATAAATAAATAAATAAATGTCCCTGGCTTTCCCTATACCTTTAAAATGAAAACTGAGCAGAGTTTTCAAATTGACCAAATTGTGAGTTTATTAAAAGTGTAATGGTTTCATATCAACAGTTCAACATGGATGTGGTTACAGAGTCTTCTTCAGCTTAGATCTTTGAATTTGGTGAAGTGTTCTCAAAATCAATTGTTACAAGTCACATGAACTCTCAAATTGTCTGCTACAGTAACTTTTTCAAAACCTTTTCTCTGTATAACTATTCCCACAAAGCATTCTGCTCATAACACCTCTCATGTCACAAGCCTAGCTCAGACTCATTCTAACCTAGCATCTCCTTCTTTATCTGTTCTTCTGGCATCATATATCTATTTATCTTTCACTGCTGCTCTCTGACAGGTTCTCTCCTTGATTCTTCAACATCCAATCACAATGCAGTCTGGTGTTGCTGGGCAGACGTTCCTGTCCCAGTCCTGGCGTCTGTCACACCCATACACACCCATTCATATATGTGTGTGTACACACATGCACACACATGATCCATACACAGAGTTGTTGCTATTGTGTATCATCATGTTACTCGGAAATTTACCATCAAATGCAAATGTTTGAAAGGGAAGCTGAAGTGACCAGCAGTTTAAAAGCAAAACCATGAGGTCCATGATGCCTAACAAATCAACTTTAGAAATCCAAATAGATGTGAAGAGGCTATGGACCTGTGGCTTGTCTAAAATGTATGAGATACAATATAGGGCACTGAGGCAAGATCAGGCTCTTCAGGTGAATCCGGCACTTTGATTCCCTTGTCTGGCAGCCTGTCCTTCACCACCACTAGGAGCTGACCACACAGGGTTTGGGGAAAAGGCATCGTCCCTCCCCAGTTCACCTCTTGGTAAGCAACATCGTCTCAGGCTCCCTGGCATGAACCACTGCTGGAATTTCCCAAAGCCGGCTGCCAAAGGGCACTTCCCTGGAGGAGAAGGGAGGTCTCCTTTAATCCAGACATCTGAAATCCAAACTTCACCAAACCAGGAGGGGATGGACTGAAGAGTCAATGGGAGTTTCTCTGTAATTTTGGTGCCTCTAGATAACGGGAGCTGTTCTGGGGCTTCCAAACTTTCTGACAAAAAAACTAACAATTTTGTGGTGCATTTCTTCCAAAAAAAAATTGGGAAGTTTGTGGATCATGGATTTCAATGAATATCAAACCACTTTGCTGGTTCCTTCCCATCTCTAGTGGTCCTCCACCATCCAAGCCTGTGGTGGATGCATACACTGAATAAATGAATCAGATTCGGAAACATATGGGACCACTGTACAGCTTGGCATTGGGTGCTATGATGGAAGTTGCTGCAAATTTGATCAGGACGGTTCTGGAGAGTTATAATTTTGACCTAACTGTGTGATTACAGCCCATTCCTGATTACATCAAGGGCTGCAAAGAAGATTTTCCCTTTACATTTGAACTGCACAACTAATTCTGCCACTCCAGTGGCCCTGAATCCAATCCATTCCAAGGTGATCTGACTGATAAGTTTCCAGAGAGCACAACATATACAGTATTCTTATTTCTATTCTTATGCTTATTTCTATTCTTATGCATAGCAATATATAACCAGGACAAATTATGACATTAAATTAAAATATATTGCACTGCATACATTTTGGAATGTAAAGCATTTGCATTGTCAAGGCTAAAACAAGGTGCCACCTAACTTACTCTGCTGTGTATTAGATTAGCTGCATTGATTTGTACACCCAGAATGCACAAACTGATGACATACTGTACTACGGTGTTATAACTAAAATGCTAATGAAATATTTTTTAATGCAAAGGAATACAAATTGTTCTCTGCTGTGTTCAGGAGTGGACTCCGGGGTGAACAGGAAAAGAGTTAAAAAGAAAGCAAAAGCAGATTGCATGGGACGCTGATGGAGTTTTGCTGTAGCCAATTATAACACCTAAGGTTTCCCAACAGAAAGAAAAAACAGACTGCAGTGGCCACCAAGCCAGTCTCCAACTCTGGCCAGTGTAGGATCAAAGATGAAGAGGGGAGGGGTGAGACATGGGTTAATGGTAGGGCTGGCATGGCTTCTCGAACAGGCTCAGGAGACAGCAAAGTTTGTTTGAAGACTTCTTCACTCTGTTGGTCATGAAGGCTGTGTTATGCACTTGTGTTGTTGTTTCAATAAATGGCCGTAGCTGTGAAGAGAAAGGTGGATCTGGCTGCCATATTGTGCCAGCTGGTGCTTTTATGGACTACCAGCTGATCCAAATTGCCCCTGCCTGCCTGACGGCCTGCCTGCCTTCCCAGTAAGTCCTTACTCCTTAGGTTGTTCTTACTTGCCACCAAGTCACTTCAGGCTTACAGCAACCCTATAAAGTAATGACCCCCACTCCCCCAAGCCCTGTCATTAACAGTTCTGCTCAGGTTTCACATGCTCAAGGCTGTGATGGCTCCCTATATTAAGACAAACCACCTTGTGTTAGCCTGACCGAAACCAAGAAAAAGGGCAACGTGTACTTACTCTATCTTGTTATTGTGTCATTACAGTCGTGACCCACTCTTTGTGACCCCATGTCCATGGAGTTTTCTTGGCAGGAATACTGGAGTGGCTTGCCAGTTCCTACTCCAGGCGCCTACAGCACCTGGTATTCCCTGGTGGTCGCCCATCCAAGTACTAACCAGGACCGACGCTGCTTAGCTTCCGAAATCAAGCGAGATCAGATGTGCTTAGGCTTAGGGCATCTTTTTAAAGTGAAAATGTGAATGTTATTACCTTGAATACCGAGACTAACAAACACGAATTAGGTGGTAGCATAGGCACCCAAGCGTAGATGAACAGAGTAACACACGCACTGAGATGAAAAACCAAACAAAGTTAAAGGAGAGTAATTTGCACTGATGTTGAAACATTACATCTGTGTTGGCTATAAGATAATGGGAGTTTGCCTCAAAAGACACATCGATAATTGACACATGGTTCATCAGTAATTGAAAAACACATATCAAAACTTGAGAAAGTTCCCTTTTAGACTGTGTCTGCCATAACTCTCTAACCAGAAAGGGAGTAGAGGTCTCTCAAAGTAACTTATCTGACATCTGATTCATAGATTTCCTACAAACATGTAATAAACACAGTGATACACAATGGAAAATTGAAAATACGTATACTAGCAAAGTGTTATTATTTGCACAACCTGGGCTGTGCCAGGCAGTCCAGTATAAATGTGTACCTTGTTTATTAGTTCCAAACCAGAACTTGAAAAGCCCCTATGAAGAAGACCGAATATAATGACATCCTGAAGCCATTCATAACTGAGCAGTGGCACCATGATTCTTAAGAGCATCATCCTACCACTCTACAGTTATGGATGGCTTTTGCATTTGATTATAAAAGAAGCTTTCCAAGCTCTGCTCCAAAGACAGGATCAATGATTGACTCCCACTGGTACAAATAGGTGCAAGTCCTCTTCACTGTGCTTTTGAGGTCTAATTAGGATATGAAATCAAGCTTGTCTTCTGGAAGTCAAATACAGCTAAAGAGAGGTAAACTTTAATTAGTTTGTCTGCGCAGCTCCATATGTCAACTATTTGCTCAATTAGGTTTTGAAAGGAAGTACATGATGCACTTCCACACACCTGTGATTTCCTTTCATCCGCGATGCACAGTGGCTAATCAACACCATAATCAACTGGATGCAGTTCCCCTTTCAGCCTAAGATATACACAGTGTATGTGTATAATGTGTGTGTATCCTCAACACTCCCCTCATATGGTACAAATATGTCAATGCAAACTGTCTTTGGACAAGTGTCTAAACATGAACCAAGTCAGGCAAATGTCTGTATTTCTGGGAGCAAGGCGAATGACACCCCTACAGATCTATTCTGTTAAATCAAGTGTAGAACCATTGGGATTAGAAATCAGGAAAAATGCTTTTTAAAAAAAAAACTAAAGAAGATGAGCTAGTAGCAACAGAGTTTTACCTCAGACGTTATCCTTTTTTTTGATTTTCCTTTTGCAAAATAATTGGCACTAAAAGAAAGGCATGCCACACTGCTACCATTTTTTTCTGGCACGTCTCCTGTAAATTTAGGTGAAACGTCTGTATGGGCGTTTATACACGACCCCCAAACTCCACAGCAAAGGGCTGCAAGCTCCGGACCTTAAAAATGTTTCCCCACCAGGTCCCGAGTTTGCAGACAATTAAGTGCGACCCCACCCACCTAAGCGTGACCCAGCTGCACTTTTCTTGTACCTGCTCTTTGATGGTGAAAAATATTTAATGCGGATGTGCTGGGCTCTCCTGGCTTCTTTTTGTTTTTGTTCTTTGCCTCCCGCCCCTTTAAGAGCAACCAGGAAGTTACCGGCGGCTGCGGCAGCTCCCACCGGCACCAGGGAGGTAAGGTTTTCTTCTTTTGTCCTTTTTTTTCCCTCCCTCCCTCACGCAGCCAGCAGCCAGCATGGAGACGCACCGAAGAGCGACAAACCCCTAAGATCGCTGGTCCGAATTTAAGGGACCAGCGGATCTTAGGGGTCGTGTAAAAGCGCCCTGTGTTCAGCAGCAAACTACCTGTAAGAGCTGAGGTGGAGCCTGCTTGTTTCTTCTGCTCCTGTAAACAGTTCATTGCACAAGCAACTGGACACACTTCCAAACATGAGCAAGGAGGCAAGGAGGCTTTCTTGCACAAGCTTGGAAACAGGGCAACCATTCAGGAGTGGACCATTAACGTGAGTGGAAGGAAGAAACAGGATTGTGCCCCTGGTGCTGGGGGTTAGAGAAGGCTTCCCCCAAAGGCCTGTCTCGCCATTCTGAGCAAAATAGGAATCAAGATGGAGAAATAAACCCATTCTGAATGAAATGTGTGCGTGTGTTGTGTCGTTACAGTCGTGACTGACTCTACATGACTCCATGACCATGGAGTTTTCTTGGCAGGAGTACTGGAGTGGCTTGCCAGTTCCTACTCCAGGCGCCTACAGCACCTGGTATTCCCTGGTGGTCTCCCCTCCAAGTACTAACCAGGGACGACCCTGCTTGGCTTCCAAAATCAAGTAAGATTGGATGTGCTTAGGGCATCTAGGCAGCTGATCTGAATGAAATAGGAACAAGTAAATAAAGAAAAGTGACTGCTTGTCTTAACTGTGAACCTCTATGCTCCAACTGTTGGTACCCAGGCTCCCGTTTGAAATCCAAGACTGTTTTCAATTGTCACAATGAGAAAACTAAACATCATTGTTCTGTTTTGGATGCATTCATGTCAAATCCAGTGACTTTAACTCTCTGGTTACTATCTTCCGGCAAGCAGCAGCAGCAGCAGCAGCAGCTTCTACCCCCCACCTCAAATCTAAATTAGCTCTTCATATTCTAGTCTCATTTTATTTAATCTTCCTTTTTCAATTAAATTGAATTGTCTGTGATCTTCTTAACTTCCTTTGCCTCTCTGAATTGTAAATTCAGAGTGAAGACTAATTTTGGCTCACCCCTTTGTTTGAATACCCTACTTTGTTTTGCTGTCCAAAGCTGCTTCCTTTGACAAATCCGATTTTCAAGTGGATACTTTAGATAAAGTCTCTGAGCATAGGAGGTCAATGAAGATATTCGGTTTGGAATACACTCTCTAATTCCTCATTTGAAGCTCAACCTCATCATATACAGTGGTACCTTGTATAAAGGAATTAATTCATTCCAAATGAAATTCTGTTAAGCAAATTTTCCTTTATACAAATTTCCCAGAGGAATGCATTGAAAACAGAGTAATCCCTAACCGCGACCATTTTTATGTTGTACGGATTTGCCCCATAGGCAATTCTGTTAAGCATATTTCACCTATCTCCAGAATTTTTTATGTTATACATGTTTTATGTTATACAAACCGTTTGTTATACGAGGGTCCACTGTAATTGTATCTATATTTTTTTTAAAAAAAGTTTATTCCAATATGGAAAGCCATTTTCTTCTTTTCTGGATTAATCTGATTGGCACATGGAAAACATGCCAAGACGTGAAACGGGACCTACAAATCCTTTATCTATGATCACAACAGAGGAGGCAGAGGAGGTGGCCCCAGGGCACAGTGAGGGCCAAGATGCCCAGCTCCTGGCTTGGGTCAGACCCCCTACACCTACTGCATACTTTCCTAATGTGTACATGGTCCTTGCAGGGGAGCACAAGCGCCTCATTAAAGTAACGGAGGGGGGAGCATGCCCCACTGATGCAAGCACTGCCGCCATGACGGGATTTGTTTTCCTGCTTCTTCTTTTCCCTCCCAAGGGTGGAAAGAAAAGATGTACAAGACAACACTGATGGCAGCGCAGAGATGCTGAGGCAAGAATAGCAATCAGCCTGGGCTAGAAGAGAGCCTTAAGCAAGAATTGTCAGGGAGGGGAGTGGGGAAAAGAGGCCCATTCCCAGGGCAAACAGCAGAAGTGCCTTCCTTTCAGTGATGAGGTCACCAGAGAGAGAACATTTCAGGCAACGGTCATGAGTTTAAGTTAAAGACCTGGCATGGCCAACTCTTACTGCTCCTCAAAAAGCCAGATGATGATGTGTTACAGTTCAGGACAGGAGGGCAGTTAACAGTCACCAGCAGATCATGCACTTGGTTCTGTGAGCCAATTTCTAAACCATCTCATTGGCTAGCCAAACTTTTTTTATCATTGCTACCTCTCAATTTATTCTGGGTGGAAGTAGAACCACTATCCTACCATTATCCCAGAGCAGCACTGGCACTCTTAATCTTTCATGCCAAATCTTGCATTTGGCCCGTCACACCAATACTGTGAACCAGTGGTGCCCAAACTTCGGCCCTCCAGATGTTTTGGACCACAACTCCCACCATCCTTTGTCATTGGCAATACAGGGTTGGAATTCTGGGAGTTGTGGTCCAAAACATCTGGAGGGCTGAAGTTTGGACACCCCTGCTGTAAACCAATACTCTACATTGTATCTGTTGTGGGGGTTTTTGGGCTGTTTCGCCATGTTCTGGAAGTTTTTATTCCTGACGTTTCACCAGACTCTGTGGCCGGCATCTTCAGAGGGCAAGGAGCTCAGGGAACTAGGGAGTTCTCTCTGTGCTCTTTGGCATAGAGTGAGTGAGACTATGGGATTTTTAAAAGTTGTTGGACTGGGTTGGGGTTGGTTGGGGCAGTGTGCCTTGATCTGCCTGAAGCCCCTATACCTGGAGTCGCCTCCGGCGAATGATCCCACCAGACACCAGCAGTCTGGTTCATCTTGGGAACTTTGGTGGGCCATTCCCAGTGGGGGCTCTTTTAGGTTTCTTTCCACCAACTCGCTTTCGTCTTTGTGGCAAAGCGAGGAGGGAGGGAGGGAAGGAAGGCACGCACCCCCCCACGAGGTTCTCCCCTCAGGCCTTCTTCCTTTGCAGGTGCCCCTCAGAGAGATCTGCCACATCTCCTCCTCCTCCTCCTCCTCCTCCTCTCCTGTGTGTTCAAGGGATGGAATGTCGGGGGGGGGGAGGAGAGCCAATGCTTGTCCTGCTGAGGGAGGCGAAGGGGCACCATCTGTCCGAGGGAGTACCTCAGGATGAAGGCAGCTTCTGTCTGGGTCTCCCCCTCCTCGACCTGGGGGCAGTGGGGGTGGGGATTGGGGAAGGGCAGAAGTTGTGGAGAGGGGCGGTGGGGAAGTCCCAGGCATTCACTCAAGCAGAGAGATGCCGGAGCATCCAGGCACCCCCAGATTGCTGTGCGCCTGGGGTAAATGCACCCACCCACCCCCTCAGATACGCCCTTGATCATAAGCAGCTGAAGACATCTGCTTGGGAACACCCTGAAGCAAATTGTGAGCCGCTGTGTGAGACAGAATGCTGGACTAGATGGGCTGTGGCCTGTTCCAGCAAGGCTGCTCTTATGTTCTTATGACTATTCCTGAACAAGACCTCTCCCCTGAAGTGGAGGTTTACACTAACTACTGCCTTGTAGAACAAAAATAAAAACCCACAAAATGCCTTTTCAAAATGCCTCTACAAACAGGATAATTCATCTGCTCCAGTGCAATGCTGAGTGGAGGAAACACTGTTGTCTGTACTGTGGCCTAAGGATTTCCATTTGAAGGCCACACAGAAAGCCTTCTTGGTGGTGGCCTCTATTCTGTGAAATGAACTCCCCTCAGCAGTATGCCAGAGCACTGCCACATTATAGAGATTTATTTAAAATCTCTCCTTTTGCTTTGGCTTTCCCCAGCCATGAGGTGTTTGGAACTCTTCATATATTAAAAGGGTGTGTTTTGATTGCATTATCACGTGCTATCACTATATATTCTTTTTAGATTTTACTTTTGCACGTGACAAAAAAAATCAAGGATAAATGTAAGCCAATTTCCCCATGTTTCATTGCCCTTGCTCATTTGATGCGCTTAAGGTGATTTTCAAACATTAAAGTATTTTTGTCTCCTCTTTTCCTTGCTCAAAACACTTCATTAAACAGTGTCAAATTATCACTTGACTCAATAGGCTAATTAAAAGGCAGTTCATAGACTTTTATGTTAAAAAGCCCTTCAATCTCAAAGTGAAAAGTGGTTCTCCCTAAGGAGGTGTGCACAGTTGCTAGGGACATGCAAATTCTTTCCTGGCTTGGGAAAAGATTGTCTGTAATCAGGCTTTGGTTTGCCATCTGCTCTCTTCAGATGAGGTTCAGATATTCTTTTTCTCTCCTTGGGCTAAGAAATGGACCACATCAGTATAGTAGATATATTAAGGGGGTAGGGAGTTATACCATGGCACATGCTTTTATTTCCATTCAGAATGAAATTTACACTTGCAGAATTTGGCAGTGTATAAATGGCCATGTGGTCTATCACCACTGGAGACAGGGGTAAGCAGTGAGGTGGCCAAGTTTGTGGATGACACGAAACTTTTCTGTGTGGTAAAAACCAGAGAAGATTGTGAGGAGCTCTAGAAGGATGTCTCCAAACTGGGGGAATGGGCTGCCAAATGGCAAATGCATTTCAATGAAGGAAAATGTAAAGTAATGCATATTGGGGCAAAAAATCGAAACTTTATGTATCAACTCATGGGCTCTGAGCTATCCGTGACGGATTAGGAAGGAGATTTTGGTGTGTTGGTGGACAGCTCCATGAAGGTTTCTATCCAGTGTGTGGCAGTGGTGAAGAAGGCCAATTCCATGCTATGGATTATCAAAAAGGGGATTGAAAATAAAACAGCTAACATTATAATGCCATTGTACAAAACGATAGTAAGGCCGCACCTGAAGTATTCTGTACAATTCTGGTCACTGTATTTCAAAAAAGCCATAGTGGAACTAGAAAAGGTGCAAAAGAGAGCGACTAAAATGATTACTGGGCTGGGGGGCCTCCCTTATGAGGAAAGGCTAAAACATTTGGGGCTCTTTAGTCTGGAAAAAAAAAGGTGCCTGAGGGGGGATATGATAAAGACATACAAAATAATGCAGGGCATGAGTAAAGTGGATAGAGGGACGCTCTTCTCCCTCTCACAAAATACCAGAACTAGGGGACATCCACTCAAACTAAGGGTTGGGAGAGTGAGAACAGACAAAAGAAAATATTTTTTTACCCAGCGTGTTGTTAGTGGGTGTCAACAACACCCACCCCACCCCCTGTCAATAATAATAATAATAATAATAATAATAATAATAATAATAATAATAA
>JAHTLZ010003547.1:5274324-5327039 GCA_023846285.1 Phrynocephalus versicolor | reverse complement strand
TATTATTATTATTATTATTATTATTATATCCATTTGGGTCCCCTCCCAGGTATGTGGATGTAGGATTGCAGTCTATGTGTTTTCTAACAGCATGTAACAGGGAACTTAATTTTGAATCCTTGGCACTATTATGCTTAAGAAACAGTGGCTGAATTCTGTCTCTTAGCATACCAAACTGCTTTTGAATGTGCCCACTGAATCAGTGGGGATTTAGCGAATCGACTCCTTCATGTGTGTGTGTGTTGTGTCGTTACAGTCGTGACCGACTCTTCGTGACTCCATGTCCATGGAGTTTTCTTGGCAGGAATACTGGAGTGGTTTGCCAGTTCGTACTCCAGGCGCCTACAGCACCTGGTATTCCCTGGTGGTCTCCCATCAAAGTACTAACCAGGGCCGACCCTGCTTAGCTTCCGAAATCAGGCGAGATCGGATGTGCTTAGGGCATCTAGGCATAAATGCCATTGATTCAAATGGGGCTATGCTAGTATGGCTTGTGGAGCTCAGCAACATAATTTCAGCTGCTTAAGTTATAAAGGAAAAGGCAAGGAGACGGGCTTATAAGAGAGGGGCGAGGGGAAGCACAAGGGATTTGATGGGAGGGATGAGAAAAAACTGTTTTCCTGAAATTTGTGAGGCAGCTTCCTTCTGGAAAGCTCGAAACAGGGATAAAGGGGAGAAATAATAGATGGAATTGCTCTACTCCCCTTCCCAATATAATTGTATTGTAATTAACCAACTTTCTTCTCGGCACAAAAATAAATACATTTCAATGCAATTTTGCATCAAGATAACTGTTCAAAAATGGACCCTCAAACTGAACCTGGTTGATAGTTTAATGGTTCAGGCCTCTCGGTAGGGACTTCTCTTCCCCACACTGTGCCTCACTGACAGGGGACAGGCCTTGTGATCCATAAGGTCCCTTCCAGCTCTGCAGTTAAACTAGATTTTTGACCTCACCAACAGCGGATTAAATGCTAGCATCCTTCCTTTTCTAATTGATTTCCTCTCGCCAATCTCTCTTGATTATTTTTTACCATTGGTATAATAAGAGTTGGATAAACGTTGCTGGATTCTAAACCACACCCACCCCTCATCCCTTGCTCCTTGCTGTGCTGGCTAGGGCTGATGGAAATTGCAACCCAACATTTTGTAGGATCTATGGGTCCGTGACCGATATATGGCCAAGTCTCAACACATGTAGATAGCCTGCAGATTCTTAGCCCACTCCATGATATTTGCATTAATAAAGATATAGTGCTCTTCCCGGACCACTGCTTTCCCAGCTCTAGTACAGAATACAGTATGTCCCTAATTTTCAGCTGTTGTCACTCTAAGGTGGGGTAGGGGGAACACTACGCACACAAACAAATCTCTACTTCTTCACAGAAGGAGATGCAAAGAAAACGTACAGGCAGCTTTCAAATCACTTTAGCTCAGTAAGAAGTAAATCAGTGTGTAGTAGTAGTTAGAATGCTGGTCTAGGTCTCGAGAAACCTGAGCTCAAGTCTAGCAGCAAACCACAAAACCCACTGGGTGACATTGGCCCAGTCATTCTTCCTCAGTCTGACCCACCTCATATGACTGTTGCACAAAGTGGCACAAGGGAAAGCCACAAGCACCACCTTAATCTCATCCGAAACTGGCTTTCAGCATTCTGGCCACTCCATGGAAAGATGTTATAATGACAAAAATGCATTTGAGTGCCAGACACCTATTTCTGATTTTTAAAAAATGATTTTACTATATTCATAAAGTGAATCCAATGATGTTATGTTTAAGTTTTGTTATTGCATCATAACAACTTTATATTCCAGCTGCCTCCTCCTCCTTTTGTTACTGTCATGACCAACTTTTTTGTGAGCCCATGTCCATGGAATTTTTCTTAGCAGGAATACTGAAGTGGCTTGCCAGTTCCTATTCCAGGTGCCTACAGCACCTAGTATTTCCTGGTGGTCTCCCATCCAAGTATTAGCCAGGGCTGACCCTGCTTATCTTCCAAGTTCAGGCGAGATCGGATGTGCTCAGGGCATCTAGGCAGCTCCTCCTGCCATGTATCATAACTCATGCCCAGGCTGGTGTCATTCAGCTCTTGTGAGCGTTTCAATCATTAATGATTCTGTTTACTCTAACACTGACCCTGTGGTCCAGCAAAGTCAGCAAGAGTGTGTGCAGGGATGCCTTCCCACTAGGGCTGAGAAAACCACAGCAGTGGTCACTGGTCAGTACAACCACATTGATGGGTAGAACTCCCCAGTTATCTGGCTTCCAACCAACGCATGCCATCCATTGTTGATCAGAACCCCTCTTCATTGGTGTGCCTGATGATTATAGATTCATAAGATCTTTTTTTGTTCACAGTGGGGAATAAACATAATCTTCTCAGCTGAAGTATCACATTGGCTTTCATTGCCTTCTGTTGGCAAGCCCAAGCGTTCATTTGGGAAGTAATGGAACGGAGCTGCAAGGGGCCAAGTTCGCAACAGTGTTTTTGACACACATCTGCTTTCTCCTTGTCTAGAGAAGGGAAATTCTATTACCGGTATCTCACTTGACACACCCTTTGGCATTTCAAAGGCTGTAAATGGCTGGCTACTGATAAAGCATGCAGAGAAGCTATATGGAAAAACGCTCACAGAAGAAGAGGCTGCATTTCTGCAGCACTAAAATGTGCTTCCTAATAGAAAATTAAAGCCTGCATCTCCAAGCAGAAACCAGTGCTGACTTGTCCCAGTGTGCTAATGGCAGAAGAATATGCCTGTCATTATTTTATCTCTGTGGGTTTCTTCAAACTAGATTTCCCGTATAATCAGCTCTGTGGTGGCAAAGCCATGTTCCCTCCATCTCCTGCCTCGAAAATGCTATCGATTTGGAGCCTGGCTCACACCACATGGGGGGCCAAGAATAGATTATACCATTGCAGAGGGCAGGTGGGGAAAACCATTTTTAATGCTTTCTATTGTTTAAAAAATTGTGTGTATGTGTTTAAAGTCACTGAGAAAAATTATGTCCTGGTTTGTGCCCTGCTCTGCTAATCTTCAATCTGCAGGGAAACTTTTCCAGGGGGGAAATTATTCCAAAACACAATTATTCACCTGCTGACTAAATTGATACAGTTCATTCTACTGCCTCATAATGCTGCATCAGCATACCTGGCCATAGATTGCAAGTGACATAGAAGACAGTACAGCTTCCTTGGTAATACAGTGGTCCCCTGCTCTTTTGCAGTTCAGGTACTGAAGTCCTGCTGTATCGTGGGACCGCAGTATCCTGAAAGAGCTTAAGGGAAGGGGGAAGGTTTTAAAAGCTGGGGCCCTTCTCCAAGCCCCCCTTCTCCAAGCCCCGAGCTCCAGCTGATTGGTGCTGGGGTGGGGAAACAAAAGGTTTTTCTCCCCCACCCCAGTGCCAATCAGCTGGAGCCCAGGGCTTGCCACAATGGAGGCATTGTGTGCCACTCCCCCGCACCCAGGGGTGGTCAGGAGAAGCAGTGTCCGATGTTTAAAATGCTTTCAGCAACAGAGCCAAGTGCCCCCCCAGGCCCGACTCGACCTGCATCCGCACATCATGAATTTTCAATGATCGCAGTTTGGGTCGGTCCCTAACCCCCGCAATAGATGGGGGGTTACTGCAGCTCAAAATGCTTTCAGATGTATTTGTTTGTTTAATCTTGGGATCCCAATACTATCATGAGGTAACAGTATTGCTTGTACAGGCATATTATCGATATTTTATTATTATAGTTCATTCTTGTAAAAATACTGTCCATGTCCAACAGTGCACTTTTGAAACCATTATTTCCACCTTGAAATTATCCAAGTACAAAATATTAGAGGGAGTAAGTAAAGACTGGGTATTTTATACTGTGCCAGTTCAGTGTATAGGTCATACATTTAAATACTACTCTGCATTGAAAACAACAAGCTTCAAACTTTATATTTGTCTTTCACCTATGAGGAAAATTTCCACAGGTCTCTGTTAAGAGCCCTGTGGAGGAGCAGAACACATTCTAAATAAACCATTCATGTTACCACCACACTTATAAAATGGCCCTGTTGGCTCTGTTGGACATCTCAGCAGCTTTCAATACCATTGAACATGGCATTTTTCTGGGATGAGACCACTGGGATGCAGTGGTCCTTCCTGGAGGAGAGCTCAGAAGGTGGTGCTGGGTGACTAAGGGCCTGGGGCCCCCACTGGGTTCTGTTTTGTCTGCCATGTTAATTAACATCTACACTAAACTGCTGGGAGAGGTTGCCTGGAGCTGTGGGGTTCACTGGCACCAATATTTCGAAAGGCACCCAGCTCTATCTCTCCTTGCAATCTAAATCTGAGGAAGCTGTTCTGGCTCTAGACCCGTGTCTGATGTCAGTAACAGACTAGGTGTGGTTGAATAAGCTGGAAATTAATCCAGACAAGACAGATGCTCCAGATAAACTGCAAGGTAAACCAGTGATAGATGGGGTTGCATTTTCTCTTTTAAAAAGGGGGCACAGCATGGAATTGCTACTGGATTCATCTCTAAGCCTGGATGCCCAGGTATTGGTAGTGTCTTTGCACAATTAAATCTAGTGTGCCAACTACCCCTGTTCTTGGAGAGTGCTGATCTGGACACAATGACATACACTTTGCTTAAATCATGGCTGGATTACTGTAACAAAATGTGTGTGGGTCTGTCTCTGTAAAGTGTCAGGAATCTTCAGTGCACCCAAAATGCAGCAGCCAGATTGCTGACTGGGCATAATAATCGCATAACACCCTGTTGCAGCAGCTCCACTGTGTTCCGATCTGTTTCCAGGCACAATTCAGAGTTCTAAGTTTCAAAGGACTAAATAGATTGGGTCCCAGCTTTCTCAGGGACCACCTTTCCCTTTACGAGTCTGCCCAGGTATTAAAATCATCAGGAGAGGCCTTTATCTCATCGCAACATCTTCACAGGTACATTTGGTGTGCACACAGAAGAGAGCCATCTCTGCTGCTGCTCCCAGACTTTGAGACTCCCTCCCAAGGAAAGCCAGCCTGGCCCCATCTTTGCTCTCCTTCCACAAGCAGGCCAAGACATTTTCTCTTCAGGCAGGTTTTCTTTTAATTGAACGGCTGCCTGAATGCTCACTCAAACTCAAATGAACCCCACTTCTTCCTCTTCCGCCTCCCCTACTCACCCTCACCCAGATCTGGTGTATGTTTTCTGTCTCTTTAGGAATTTGCACAATAGAGATTGCATGCAAATATAACTATATACAACAGCCAATGAATATTTGATATGAAAAATATATTCTATTACATATTCTATCGTACACCTCATTCTGCTGCTATATGTCTGAAGAAGTGGACGTGTCCACATAACGTTACATTAAAATATGAAAGTTAATCTTTAAGGTGCCACGTGTTTTTTGTCTTTTGTTCTGTTTTATTTTCCTTTGATTTTTGCCTGAAATTTTTAAAATGAGTGATTGTGCCTTACTCCTTTGAATGTGGTTTTGGTTTTGCTTTAGTTTACCGTGTGTGTGTGTGTGTGTGTGTGTGTGAGATTAATATTTGTATACTTACTGTTATTAGATTTAAATATTTTAAGACACCTTAAGTTCTTTTTAAAAGATAAAGGTGCAGTAAAAATATTGAAATTAAAAGTAGCATGCCAGCTCAAACTGTTCTAGAGAGGTCTGATCTGGATTACAATAACACCCTCTACACGGGGCTATTATTTGGGTTCTGATATTTGAGGGAGGCCTTTCTCTTGGTCCTCCAATCATTACAAACATACAGTAATTTGTTTGGTGTACAAAACGGATGAATCTTCCCCAAATTCTAGAGCTAAAATAATTAAATAAATTACTTCCATGCCTTGCATATTAAGAGTGTGGTGGGAAACCTGTGACTCTTCAAGCATTTTTTTTTTGTCTATGAAAGTGTGACAAGGCTCTTGTACTTTTCATTCTGTGTTTCCTTATTCCTTTAAAGTATTTGTTCACTATCCTTGTGCCTACCAATGTTTAAAAAATTAAAAAATATTTAAAGAAAGCATTCTAATCTGAGCATTAAACCATTATTTAAAAGCAGATCCAGACACTGGTTTAAAAAATAAAAAAAATGTAAAGATCGAAGGACTTTCAGAACAATGCAGTTTTAGTTGGAAGCTCAAAATTGATTGAGCAAATCTAATTTCTCTTGGGAGAGAGTTCCACAATTTAGTTATGTAGAACATTGTTAGGTCCTGTGATTGTGTTGCCAGAGTAGATGTGTGGGCAGAGTTGGCATCGGGGTTTGTGGGAAGGCTTAGTTCCATTATCCATGTTGCTGTTTTCTGATCTTGTGTGCATTAGTATTTATTTGAGATGGGGAGGTTGTCTGTAGGCAAGTATGGGTCTCCCACCAAGAGCTTTGGAGAGTGACGTGATCTTGTCAAGGATGGGTTGGAGATCATTTAAGATGTGTGTGAGTGGTCTCACTTGTGGACTGTAAGTGACAACCAGTGGTGTTCTGTCATCTGGTCCTTTGGATCTGTCTTGTAGCAGCCTGTCTCTGGGTATGCAACAGAAAGCATCAAGATGTTTGGCTTACTCTGTGCAAGTGACACCTGGGGATAATTCTTTTAAATTCTGCTACCAAAGTTACTGGAGCCACCTACTGTGTTGCCAGTCCCATTATTTCTATTAGTTATGTTGTTTGAGGCGGATAGAAGTCAGAGTCAACCTTTGTAAGAAGTAGGACCCCCAGCCAGAGGGAACCTAACAAACTTTAGACACTGACTTTGACACTCAGGTTTCAGAGAGGCAAAAAGACATGACTCGGTTCTAACCCTTCTACCACTTTACTTGCCATTATCAGGCTTGATGATAGACCTCCAGCAGCAGATACTGTATGGGGATGTTATGAAAGATCAATAAATAATTTTTGGCTCTTTACTTTATTATTGCATTTTTACTTTGGGGTATAGGGGAGAGGATATCCATGTGGGCTCTTCTTTGTGTCAAAATAAATTGGCTGACTTTAAGTTACATACTACTAAGTACCCAGCTGACTGGATAGCTCAGGTTGAGAGTTCAAATCCCTGTTGTGCCTCCTGGAAGAACAGCTGCACAGTCCCAGGGTGGCCCCAGAAGAAAGGAAAGGTAAACAATTTCGAAGTACTCTCCATCTGGAAAGGCACGAAAAGGGGTGCCACATGTCAGAACTCAATTGATGGCACAGGATTATGAGAGCTATCCTCCGCGGGGGGGGGGGGGGGGGGGGGCAATATGAAGCCTGTACAATTAAATTGCAAACCGCCCAGGGATTGCTTGAAGCGCTACGGGGAAGTTTGTAAGCAGCCCGCCTGGGTACTTTCGCTTTGCTATGAACCTGCAAGGTGGTCGTGTGGTTGGCGCTCCCCATCAGGCATTCCCGCGTCCACTACTCGGACAATGCTGGCCACCTCTCCGTCGCCTACACCTTGTCCCTGCCTGGACATTTCCTGTGCCAGAGGAAGAGAAAGGTGGCCAGCAGCCCGGCGAGGCGGGGGAACTGATAAGGACAGGCTGGGGAAGGCCACCGCCTCCCACGAGCAGCGCCTGGCCTGGATAAGGGAACTGCCGGCAGGTCCATAGCCCCCCCAGGCACCACAGGGCGTGAGGCGGGGGCAAGGCGGGAAGGCGAGCGAACGAAGGAGAGGCAGGAGGGCAGAGACGACGAGGAGGAGGAGTCCGGGCAGAGCCTTTCACTACATCACAGTCTAAGCACGGGTGGGAAACACATTTTGCACACGCACGCACACACACACAATCTCTCTCTCTCTCCTTGCCCCGGCCCCTGAGGAGCGGTGAGTAAACAGCCCAAGGTGACGACGCGGCGGAGGGCTTCGCAGGCAGGCAATGCCTCCCCTTCCTAAGCCCAGCAGGGATTTCCGTGCGGAGGGGCCCGCGTGGCTGCATGCCATTTGCTGGCCTCACATGCCCGCGGCCATCGGGGAGCAGGAGGAGGAAGAAGAGGCGAGGGGTGGGGGGTTGGCTCTCGGCTCCCCGCTCCACCCCACCCGCCGCCGATCTCAAAGCCCAGAGCAGGAAACGTGGGGGGGGGGGAGAAGGGCCCGATCCGGAAATAGAGGTCCTGCTGGCCGAGAAGATTTGCATTGGCCTCCCTCGTTTGACCACCCCACCCCCATCGTCTCCCTTCCCCGCCTTTCGTTTGCTTGTGAATCGGACCGGGGGGGGGGGTAGGGTCTCTCCTCCGCGTCGTTCCAGGCAAGAGGCAAAATGCCGAATCTGCATCCGCCGACGCCTGAAACTCCCTTTGCAAAGAAGGAGCCGCGTGCCTGATCGGGCCCTGGGGACTGATTTCTGTTCCTCTTGGGAATCCTGGCGACGTTGGCTTGCCTCTTGCTCCCAGGTTCAGCCCATGGGTGTGTGTGGATCTATTTGCCCTGCGGTCGGAATGGGTTCTGCGCTCCAGTCTGTGTGTGCGTGCGTGGAGCCCATCTTGCTGGATTTCCCCCACCCCACCCCTCGTGCAGAAAAGGAGCCCGGTTGTTTCCTGTTGGCGTGTATTACGTTCCAGGCAGGATCTGGCCCAAACCAGCATGAGAAGGGGGTAGCTCGGCATGCGCGTCTTTTCTGAAGTGTGCCAGTGAGGAAACCTGGATCTTCCTTAAGCAGGGTGATTATGCTGTGGAGCACTTGAGGCTCCAGTGAGTTCAACTACTTGAAGGCTATGGGATTTCTGTGTAACCGGGCTTCGGGTTTCATCGTGGACCTAACGTGCAGCATAGTCTCAGGCAGGATTATTCAGACAGCCAATCTCCTGTTTAATGTTGCTTTCTCCATAGGATTTATTTGATACAGGATAAATCCCTCCATCCCACTTCCTCCCTCAAATCTCAGGAGTTTACTCCAGCAGAAATGATTCTGAAAAGGGCCATCTCTTCTGCCTGGTCTGCATTGCCAATTGCAATAACTAGTAACTCACTCCTAGTCAGGTGGTGCTACCTGAGGGGACAGGTGTAAATGCATCCTGGCTGGGGGGGGTCTGAAAGCATAGGGGGTCTTATTCTTTTGGTGCAAGCATATGGGTTTGCTGTGGGTGGTGTTTATGGGTTGTGCTAAAGGGTGTGTGCCTTGGCTTACACTATATTTGAATGCCCACCCCCCACCCCCTAGTACTTGTCTGTGATTCTGAGAATTTCTGAACAATTATGGTGTCACATGTTAAGACTTACGGGGCCTCGGGGCCCAGGCTTTTTAATTAGCAAGGGTGACAGCATCCTATCCCACCCTTCTGAGCTTAACTGGAATTTTCACAATAGCAAAGAAAGGGGTGGCTATCCCCAGCTACAATATATTGTTCCAATCAGTGTCTGTTGCAGTGCAAAATATTGCAGGGAGACTTAGTTTTGAAACAACAATGAAGGTGTGTTAGCTTTACAAAAGTCCTCCTTACAGTGCAAAGAGAAACAGCTAGAAGTGACTTCTTCATAAGGATTCATACTATTGCCTTCATTTTTGGATTTTCCTTAGAGAAATGGTTACAGAAATTTATGTGGTGCATGTCTGTACTTCAGAGTCTACCACTGACTGTTCATTCCCCCCCCCCCCGATTTTCCGGGCAGTTCCAATGTGTTTTGGTGGGAAATAAATCCAAAGAGCCGAAGAATGGTAGTGGCTGGTACTGTACTCAATTAGCTTTGCCTGGTGCAACAGGAGGAAGTGGTCTTCCAGCACTTAAGTTGTGCAAAGATCTGATGTTGTGTGTTTGAGGGGGTTGTGTTCTGACGAATAATTTCCGGGGGGGGGGGGGCAGTTAGGCTCATTTCCTGAAGCAAAACTATTTTATTTATCTGATTTAAATTACTTCTACCCTGCCTTTCTGCTGGAAAGGACCCCAGGTGGCTAGCCAAGATATGTGTGGCTCTTCAAAGAGTAGGGCTTGTATATTGAAATCTTGTGAGCGGAGCTCTGTGCGCAGAACACTGGCAGAAGAGGGCATGGGTGAGGCCAATTTCCCCTTCTGGGCTTCCCCACCCATCCCAAAATCTGTTGTGTGCAGCTGACAGCAGCCCCCCAGAACCCTGCATGATGCTTCATGTAGGGAAAACAAGTTTACGAAAATCTATCCAAATCAGTCAGAGACTACTCAGAATCTAAATCTAACTGAATTATAATACTATGAGTAGGAACTGGCAAGCCACTCCAGTATCCCTGACAAGAAAACTCCATGGACAGGGAGTCACAAAGAGTCGGTCACGACTATAATGACACAACGTACACACACAACATTATTTACATCATGTGAAAAAGTGGGCTTTGGTATATAAAAGCTCCTATTACATCTGCTGGAATCTTATTACAGTGGTACCTCGGATAACAAATGCCCCAATAACGAATTTTTCAGATAACGAATTGCAATTTCCTGGTATAGGGCTGCCTCAGATAACGAATTTTCCCTATGGGCTGCCTCAGATAACGAATTGCAATTTCTAGCTATAGGTCTGCCTCTGATAACAAATTTTCTCTGTGGGCTGCCTCGGATAACAAATTTTCCTATCGGCTGCCTCAGATAATGAATTTTCCCTATGGGCTGCCTCGGATAACAAATTTCCAGCATGCATTGGTAAAAAAGAGTTAGCACGGCCTGCATCACATCTGTACCTTTAAAGTGTACTTTATAAAGAGTTTTGAGCAACAAAAAAACAGGTGTCTGTGTCATTTTCATAGGCTCTGGAACAGATTAATTGGTTTCCCATTCATTCCTATGGGGAACCGTGTTTCAGATAACTAATTGCCTCGGAGAACAAATTAAATTCGTTATCAGAGGTACCACTGTATTTGTGCATGCTTGAGAGAAAATGAACAAGATATCATGGCTTAACGGCTTGGGTGCCTGGCACATTCAGGCCACGTGCATGGCACCTTGGCATACAGTATACACGCCACCTTATTATCAGTAAGCTGCTCATACCTATAGCAGTGTATGCAATTTCTTTGATGCATTTACAGTATAAAGAAGCTCACTGGCTAGATAGCTTAGGGAGTTAGGTGTCTGGCTGCAGAGCTAGAGGTTAGGAGTTTGTTCTCCCCCCCCCCCACCTCCAGGAAGAAGAGGGAGCCCGCATGGCCTTGGAGACCTGAAAAATAAAATCACCCAAAATCAGAATGTATGGTGTGTTTCTAGTCCTGTTTCTATGATCTGTGCATAACGTTTTAATTTTCTGGTGGTGATCTACAATTACAGTAAAAAAGCCTCACTTATCATACACCTCAGTAGTGCATCTGTCTTAATTATCGGAATGTTCCTCTTGTCTGTGTAATCTCTTAGAAGCAGTGTTTCCTTTAAAGTGGATGATTAGCGCTAGGTTGAGCCGGTGGCTTCATGGAACACTGTGCGAGGGAAGGGCAGTGTAATAAGAGAGGAATGGCTTCAAAAACATTCTGTGTTATGATAGTTGAGCCTTCTGGACTTTTTCCTCCCTCTCTCTCTAGAAAGTCATTGTTTCAGAAATGTGGATAATAGGAACCTGAACAAAAGAAAAGTTGGCCAATGTAACATAGCAGACTGTGTGTGCTTACAGAACTTCTGGAAAGATGGTTTCTCACAACATAGGTCAAAGACATTGTGGACCTACTAGTACAGTACTTGCTTTTCTTTTTTAAAATGTTTTGTGGAAAGATAGAAAGACAGAAAAAGTCGATAGGTGTTAACTTTGTCAGGGCTCCTTCTTTTGCAACAGTCTTTGGATGAGGCAAAGCGATGTTCAGTAAAAAGACGGAGAAATGTCTGACGTCCTATTTAAAAATATATATCTATATATTTTTCTGGCAGCTGGAATGACTCAAAAGTATTGTTTACTACCAGTGTTAAGTATCTAAGGCGCTGCAGACGTGTATTTGCAAATTTGATGCCACAACATGAAGAGAATTGGTGAGACCAAAGTGTCCCCATAGGCTAGTATAGATATACAATATCCTGAAATAAAAACATCTTGATTCTGTACCAGCCTATATGGGAGTGGGGATAATGATTGCATTACTAAACTGGAAAAGTCTCCGTTACAATAAACTAGATGAGAATTAAATGCAGCTCCAAGTGCTTTCAGTGGCACTTTTGTACCAAAACGTGTGGGGTGGGGGTTGTGTTATGCTGCTATAATATTATGGCCTCACTTAGAGCTCACCAAACTGTGATGGGGGATTATGGGAAGCGAAGCGGAAGATATATGGCAGGTACCAGATGGAGGAAGGTTGCACTTGAGTGTTGCTCTTCATTATTCGAGTCATTGTCAATCATGCCATCTTCAAGGTGTTCTTAGGTCCCAGATATTCAAAACAGAAGATAGATTTTTTTTATACAGAGGAAGCAACTTTGGATATTGATTTAGGGACATAAGTACAAGTAAGTTTAGAGCATGAATGCAATAAGCTGTTACGATACAGAAAGTTGAAGAAAGGGTCAGCTAAGGCTCCTCTTTGCAGGTTGCAAAGAGACCCTTCGCATCCTGGCCACCAATTTTTTGAATTGTTGCCGTCTGGCAGAGATATAGGACTCTTAGGTCAAGGACAAATAGACTAAGGAACAGTTTTTATTTAGAGCAGTATCTAAGTTAAATGTGACGGTTTTAGCATCACCTTAAGCAGTTTTCAAGTAGTGTTTTCAATTTTGTAAGTGGTGTTAATAGTTTTTAATATCTTGTATTGTGTTTTATGTGTTTTGTATGGTGCCTTGTTGTTTTGAGTGTGCAGTGGAAGAGCACTCTAATTTCGTTGTGCATATCTTGCATGTGCATAATGACAATAACACTCTATTCTATTCTATTCTATTCTATTCTATTCTATTCTATTCTATTCTATTCTATTCTATTCTATTCTATTCTATTCTATTCTATTGGTATTACAACCTCCCCCCTCTCTCATCCCGACCATTGTGTACAAATTTATTGCAGGAATATCATATCTGTTGCTATGAATATTTGAATTGCTTTCAGAATACAAAAAGTACATTGAAATATTCCACTTCCTGGAAAGAATTGAGGCATGATGTGAGAGGAGGTGTAGCATCCAGTATGGAGAAGCTCTTCAAGGCTGCTCTCTTCCCCACATCTCTTTCTCTGTTTAAATGCTAGTCCTTGTTTTCTACATTAGAGCAGACAACCCTTTGATCTTCCAAATTTGTAAGCCGTAAATATTTATACCAAATAAAAGAGGGAAAGAGAGAAAAGGATAAGGGGAAGACATCAAACAGTGACTAGATAAAACAAGCAGAGGGGAGAGGGAAATGTGCCATGTAGATGCCTGTGGTTTAAAGATGCATCCAAGAATGCCTCTGAATTATTTCCAGATAAATTTCATTTAAGAGAAGAGATGGAAATTATTCAGATCAAAGATTCTCAAAGCATGCCAAACTATACTTTCTGTAACCAGTTTTTAAACAACCAAAACCTCCAAAAAGTATAATTAGGAACTCAGTAGGGGAAGCATCAGGCACTATTTTCAAGCCTGGCAGTAGGCAGATTACAGGAAACAAAGAAAGCACAGGAAGGATATAGGCAAGATCATAAGTTCAGTACCAAGAAAGAATATTTAATAGCATGAGCTACATTCAGGAAAATACAAGATGTGAGCACTGACTGACAAAGCCAAGCATTAAGAAAGTCACATTGTAAGTCGCACACAGTAGAATATTATCAAAACTCCATCTAGAATAAAATGCACATTGAACATAATTTAGATATGTGAAGGGTCATTACAGAAACAAAACAAAAACACTGCACTTATAAATACAATAGCACAGTGGTGTCTATCCAGAACTGTGCAGTGCATCCTTTTGCTATCAATTCAGAAATACATTCCACTGAGTTGTGCAGGACTGCATTATTATTAATCATGAAATGAAGGACCCATTATATAGTATGCAATATCTTTCCTGGTGGAAGGATTGTTTTTAAAACTGAATATTTTTATATGGGCATTCTCCTTCAAATACATGGAACTGAAGAGCACAACATCTAGCCTGCTTGAATGTTAAACTCAACAAGAGAGGCCTTCTTAATCCTGCCACCTTCACAGGCGCAGTTGGTGAAGACATGATAGAGTGCCTTCTTTGAGCTGCTCCCAGATTCTGGAACTCCTCCTACAGAGGGCTGCTTGATTGATCCCATTTCTACTATCCTTTCTCCAAACAGCCTTTCTCTTCAGGTAAAATCTGCCTGAGGGAATGGCTGCAGAGTAGGGCTTTTAAAATTTGCTCAGTGCCTTACTGCGTTGAATGTATTTTGGCGTTGCTTCTTTTTTTTCCTTTTTTCTATTGTATCCATCCATCCTTTTAGAATTGTATACTTATTGTGGCGAATCTTAAATACTCTAATGTCTTGATGTGTCCTTGTTGGTTATGCTGAACTTCTAAGCAGGTTTTGAGGCTGTCAGTCATGGTGTCTTTCTGGACTGGCTGGCTGGGGTGGACGCGGGAGGCACTGTTTACCTCTTGTCCCGGTCCTGGGAGAGTGATTTTTGCAGGTGGCCTTCTGAGGTAATTCTATTCACTGCTGCAGCCTTCAGTTCATAGTGGTCATTCAAGATTCCCATTTAGTCTCTGCACTGTTCAATATACAGTACAGTGGACCCTTGTATAACAAACAGTTTGTATAACATAAAATCTGTACAACATATAAAATTCCGGAGATAGGAGAAATTTGCTTAACATAATTGCCTATGGGGAGAATCTGTACAACATAAAAATGGGATTACTCCATTTTCAATGCATTCCTATGGGAATTTGTATAAAGGAAAATTTGCTTAACATAATTTCATTTGGAATGAATTAATTCCTTTATACAAGGTACCACTGTATATTTGAATCCACAGGAAGAGGTTGACCAGATTTCAGTGCCTGGGATATCCTGGTGATACCAAACTCGATCAACCCTTCCACCTAAGGAAGCTGTTCTAACTCTGACTTGGAGTCTAACGTCAGCAAATAATTGAATAGTAGCATGCCAGTTTAATAAGTTTAAGGCAGATTAGGGAATAGGATTGTACTTGTTATGTGTACGGGTACATTATCCTTGAAGCTCAGGGCTTGCAGTTTGAATAAGAATGTAAGAACATAAGTACAGTCTTGCTGGAACAGGCCACATCTTATCCAGTCCAGCATTCTGTCTCTCACAGTGGCTCACCAGTTGCTTGAGGGTGTTCCCAAGCAGATGTCTTCAACTGCTTATGATTCCCTGCAAATGCTATTGAGATATATCCTGCCTATCTCTCCAACCCGGACATTGTCCTTAGACATCCATAATGTAGCCATTGATACCCTTGTTCTCCATGAATTTGTCCAATCCTTTCTTAAAGCTGTCAAGGCTGACACCTGTCGCCACTTCTTCTGGCAGGGAGTTCCACAGACCAGTGATGCTCTGGGTGAAAAAGAACTTTCTCTTATTTGTTTGAGATCTAGCATCCAAAAGTTTCATGGAGTGTCCCCTAGTTCTAGTGTTATGTGATAGGGAAAACAGTTTTTCCTTATCTCTTTTGTTCACACCCTGTACGATTTTATAAACTTCAATCAGGCCACCTCTTAGGCGCCGTTGTTCAAGAGTAAAGAGGCCAAGCCTTTGCAGCCTCAGATGCTAAGGAAGGTGTTCCAGTCCCCTAATCATTCTGGTTGCCCTCCTCTGCACTTTTTCCATTTCCATAATATCCTACTGGAGGTATGGTGACCAGAACTGTTCACAGTACTCCAACATGCACCATTCTGCACTTGCTAATGTTGAAGCTTATTTGCCACTGCTTTCCCCACATGTGTGGACATGTCTGTGGAAGGCTTGGGTGAAATTCAGCTGTGTTTATCTGCTAGTAGAATCGGCCTCCAGGCCTGAATATATTGTACTTCCTCCTCCATAGCACTACACAATACTTGGCCGAGCGGCTTTTCTCACAGAAAACTGTTGGTGTCACTTGTTCTTTCCAGGTGGGGTGTCTGAGGGTGCTAACCCCGGGAAAGACCCTGAGAACCACAGGAAGAAACCAACCCTTCTTGGTGGTTGCCCCCGCCCTGTGGAATTGACTGCCCCCAGAGATTAGCCTGGTCTCAAAGATAGGAGAGCAGACTGCCTGCTACCCCTCAAAAACAAATATGTGCCCTGAAATTATCAGTCTTTCTCTGTTCACAGTTCTGGGTGAGGAACCCAAGTTTGCACATCAAAACCAGGCTCTTGCTTTGCATCCATAATTGCGTTCCTTCTGACTTTTAGCTTAATGCGAACTGTACAGGTCACTGTGATGTTGCTTTGGCTTACTACTACCCATGGCCAAACAGCCCGAAAAACTCACAACAACTACCCACATAGCATTTTTGTTCTTTAAAAACTTGAGCTTCAGCTAAGCTCTTCGAAAAGTGATTCACCCCACAGGGATTCAGCTGTGCTCTTTGTGTTAAGTATGTGCTTAAGTGGAATGCTGAGTCAAATGCCTTGACTCTGCCCTAACAAAGCCACTAGTACATTTATACACAGTGGGTTATATAATATACCTTAAGGCTAGATTAGATGCACCAGGGTGAAGCAGCAGAGCACATGAGCTAATACTGTACTAGGGTGTCACTGCTGGTGTAAAGGAACACAGCTTTCGCATAGATACCGAAACTGTTTTTCCCTCTTGTGCAGGGTGCAATAACAGTTACTGATTCTGCTGCACCCATATTCAGAGAAAAGCTGAGCGGCACATGAATGAAGGGTCAACTTGTATGATTCTTCGAGAGCCATCTTATGTTTTTCCTGCTTCTGGGGTTGTAACAGTTAGAAAAAGAAGGGAAGGTAGTGTGGTACAACCAGCTTTTTTCAGATCCTTCTTCCATTGTTGGTATATTTCAAAGTGCTTAGTCCAGGCAAACACTGTTTCCCCTTGATGTACACTGTTAATTGGCAATCAGCCAATCAGGCTCCCTTGTGTTTGTCCACGGATATTTTACAAACACACACACAGAGAGAGAGAGAGAGAGAGAGCAGTGTCACGAACTACAATTTTAAAAACAATTGACCATGGAGTAGGGGACATTTCTGTTCAAAGAATGTAAATAATACAAAACAGCTCACAGAACTTGGTAAGTGGCTCCCCAAGTCCCACCCAGAATGTGTAATTTGCTTGCTTACTGCTAATGCTATCTCCCCTTTATTCAAATACTGTAAGTCGAGAATTGTGGTCAACAGTGTACTACAGGAACAAGGTGGAAAGACTTAAGATATGTGGGATCTATTTTGTTCCGTTCTGTTTAAAAAAAAAAAAGCATGATATCCACCACCCAAAGCCTGAAATATATTTTAAATGACAGCCCTTCAAATACAGTATTTGGAAATGGTTACTGTGTTAGTATTCAGTTTTTCCTCCATATTAAACATACCTAATTCCCTCAGCCATTACTCATCTCCTGAGTCTTTATCCACCCTCCTCTGGATACCTTTTATCTTCCTTGATGCCCTGTTCCTGGTGTGTTTCCAATTATCCTTTAAAAATTGAAGTTCTTCAATCACATATGCTCTAATATGTATTTGCATTTTCTAATTGTAAGTCATCTTGACTCTCATGCATAGAGGACAATGAGATATAAAGCAAGTATGTAAATAAACAAGTATGGGACACTGGTAGATCCAGGTGTATCGTATTTTACTTCTGATTGTAGAAATGTGGTTCTCAGTCTTTGGCCTTCCAGCTGTTTTGAATTTCAGCTCCCAGAATCCCTAGTACCATTGACCATGATGGCTATGACTATTGGGAATTGATGTCTGAAACATATGAAGGGACCAAGAGTGAGAACCACTGCAGAGTATTTCTTCCTTCTTTATGAATGGAACTGCTGGGATAAGGCACATTACATATCATGAAATGAATCAGAGCAGCAATCAGAGGCAGATCATTCTATGCAAGGGGGGGAAATCAACAGCAGCAAACAGTGGGGAGCTGAGGATACAACAGTTATATTTAAGGTAAGCACTTCTCCTTATGAAGACCATGAGGAAATAATATTTAACTTCATTTTCAGTTACATGGAAGAAAGGTTGGAAATAAATATCATAAATAAATACTGTAAATTCATAGGAGTATTGGAAACCATAATCATGTGCCTTCAAGTCAATGCTGATTTATGGCAACTCCATTCAAGGCTTACCATTATCTTTTTTCTGGGGCTGTCCTGGGACGGTGCAACTTGCTCAAGGTCACACAGCCAAGCATTACTCATAAGAGGCACAGTGGAAAATTGAACTCCCAACCTGTGGTTCTGCAGACAGATGCCTAAACGACTGAACTATGAAAAGCCAATGCAATGCAATGGATAAAGTATCAATCTTGGACTCATAGATACATGTTTAAATTTCTACTTGGCTGTGGAGACTGAAAGGTATCAGAGGTAAATTACTCCCTGAACACAACACAATCTATTGCTCAATCCTTAAACTTTTCCTTTGCAGCTGCATTGAGATCCTACCAGTAACTTAGGGGTCCCCGAGAGTAAATATTGTGAAGCGAGGAAGCTCAAGTACAAGAATCCCTATTGCTTCTTGTCATACCAGAATGTCTCACCTCGTTTTGTCTTTTATCTTGTAGACAGAAAACATTTTCAGTTTATGATAGAGTATCTTTTATCTGTTTTGTTCAGGGAACTCTTGCCAGTTGTCTCTCCTACTTTTTTCTTCACACTGTCAAAATGGTTTCACTTCAGAGTATGTCTTATATGTCACACTCGACCCCTCCCTCCTTACTTCTCATAATGTGGAGTTACAAATTAAACTGAGTTGAAGTATTTACTGTCTATAAGCTAGGAAGTAGAGTAGCCTTCTGGCTAGACGGAACGGTATATAAATCAAATCAAATAAATAAATAAATAAATAGTATCTGTAAAGATATATTTCCAGCTGCCTGTCACCTAAAATCTGTTCCTTATGTTTGTAGGTTTTTATGATAGAGCCCTCTCAGGGTTTCTTTGTCCCAACACATTGTAAAATTGTAATAGATAAACAGGAAACCATTTTTAAAACCATAAAACATAATTGCAACACGATTAATAACAGGTTGGAGGCAGCAACAGTAATACTAAAAAACAGTAACATGCCACACTCCAGAAATAGGATCAGATGCATAATTATATCTACACAGTGGAGAAGGCAGTGGCAAACAGAACAGTTTTCATGGTTCATTAAAGGCTTTCATGATGGAAGGGAGTGAGGCAGGTCAACTTCCGTTGGAACATAATTCCATAAGGGAGGGAGGCACTCCTAAAAATTATTTTTTGTCCCTCATGATAAAGACTGCTCTGATAGTTCCTACAGGTGAATGTGTAAAGTACGTCCTCAGAGGCTGATCTTAAGGTCAGATCGCATGCTGGGTATGCACAGTATGTCCTTCTTTCACTGGATGATGCATCCACATTTTGTACAGTTACATGCCAGATATATCAGACCCACAGACACAGCTGTGCTGTCTCCTGACTAAGGCATTACAATGAAAAAGAAGATTTAATTTACTCAGCACTGGCTGAGGCAGGCTCTCATTAGAATGAACCGACTGGCCTTTCCTCTCCAGGGTGCAGGGCTTCCAAATTTAGAATTGATATCCCATGTAGTGAGACCCTGAGGGTGTGGATTGGCTGTTACAGGTAAAGGTGGCCTTTCATTTACCTGGCCCCTAAATGTTGAGAGCCTCAGTTTATAAGTCAGTACCAGCAAATTAATAGGGTTCAAGAAACACAACTGCAAGCAACATGGCTGGTACAATAGGTTATGGTTTCAACAGGTAGCTATACCATTACAGAAATAAAGCTGGTTTTGTCATCTCTGAGTTTTGGCTAACTCAACTTGTAGTTATTTAAAATACTGCCTACACCTCATGGCATGCAGTTTGCTTCTGATCGGTAGAAGCAATATAGCTGTCCATTTCTGTCAACACCACTGTGGCCTATATTCATTGAGTCTCCTAGCTAATTTAAATAATTTTAGCTGTCCATGACTTCTTTCAGATTTGAATTATAAATATGAACTGTGGTAGGTAGGCTATTACTGCATAATCAGCAATAACTTTAGGAATGGGGGAAAAAAACCTCAACTAAGTAGAAACTCCCACTCAGTAAAAAATAAAATCATAACCTTAATGTTAAACTCTTGGCTGTCAGATTTCTGTTAATACTGTACTGTTCTTTATTGCCCACCGGATTCACACAGTTCGTTCTGTTATTGCACAGAAAAAGTTGTTGACACAGAGACCATGGACTCTTTTTTTAAATACCAAAGAGGGATGTACTCTTGATTCATCACCACAGCTCCTGTACAGATCATCATTTGCTGTTCAGCTGGATCAAGCAGAGATTTTGTGTACCTTCTTCACAATCCTTTGTTAAATATATCTCAGTTGCAATCATGGGACAATGGCTGGCACTCCACCAGCAAGTGTCTGATGCAAGCTTTGAACGCCCTTTCAGCTCTGTCAGAAGAGAGCAGTTCACCTTCACTTACCCAGGTAGTACATCTGTGTGCAGATCAAAGACTGGGCAATCAATCACATTTCTGAATCCTTAGCACTCTTTACGAGGCAGGTAAAATGGCTGTCTCCCACACTCAGTTGTGTGGACAAGTACCAGGCAGCACTGGTATGTTCCTGCACAGCACAGAAGGATGTGCTTCCGGAACCAGTCCTACTGTTAGGCAGAGTGATGCAGTCACTCTAAATGGCAGAAGATGGTCTGATAGTCCCCTTCCGCTGGACCTCTGTGTGTAATGTATTCTAGGCAGCTTGCCTTGCACCCCAAGGTACCATATGACCTTAACAGGCAGACTGCCAGTGTCCCAAGCCAAAGCTAGAGTATATCCTCCCACCAGTTGAGAGGGAAGCCTTCAACCACGGGCCACTTGTGCCCTCGAAGCAACTGGAACTGTTGCCCCATCACCAGCATTGAAGGAATTTCTACTGACAGTCCATTGGCTTCTTTAGGTAGAAGGGAAGAAAGGTAGGAAGACATCTAGTCCTTCACCTCAGCCACACACTTCTGAGTACACTTGCACAGGGTTGCACAATCATTTTGCAAACCTAAGAAATGGATTGGGCATAGTTTTTGACCAGCCATTAATATTGGGCCGTATTGCATACGACTGATTGTTACTGCTAAAAAAACAGCTAGCGTGGCAGACGCATCCTAAGAGATTGTATTTGTTTCCCTATACAGTTACATCTAGGTGTCTGCTTGGCATCTTCAGTGCTGTTCCCTCCCAGTCCAATCCCATTCTCAGCTTTATGCAGATGAGGCCAAGCTATTGCTATTCTTGATCAAGAGTCTCCTGGGAAACCTTGTTGAGCTGAAGACGAGGAGGAGGGAGGAAGTGGGGAGCTTTGAATTGAAATATATCTCTTTTGTACCAAAAGCTTGTGTGGCTCTCAGCTGGGATGTTGACACCTGCTCTGTTTGTTCTGAAGGTAGCCTCTCCAGATTTGAGGGTGCCTTTGTTTCCCTCCTAATGAAACAGCTGCAGGGAAATGTTTGTTTTAGACCAGGGGTGCCCAAACTTTTTGTAAGGAGGGCCAGATTTGGTGGCTGAGAATGTGTCAGGGGCTGGTAGCTCCCCGACCCTGCCACCCCACTGCAAGCCCTACCCACTGACCCCTTGCAACCCCACCCGCAGGAAGGAAGGCGGGAACCAAGGGAGGGAGGGAGGGAGGTGGAAACCAAGAGAGGAAGGAAGGAAGGTGGGGAACAAGGAAGGGAGGGAGGGAGGTGGGGACCAAAGGAAGCACAGGGAGCCGTGGCCACAGGACGCCCCTTGGAAGAGGCAATCTGTGCGACCTTGCACCCCCTCCCCAAGCTCCTCAGCAGCAGCAGCAGCTCACCTGCCAGCCCACCCCAAAGCTCCTTGACGGTGGCAGAGGCCCACTGGCCTGCCCACCCCCACATATTCCCCTGCGGTGCCAGTGCCGACAGACCGCTTGTCTGCCCAGCCGCCCAAGCTTCCCAGCGGTGCCAGTGTTCCCGAGCTTCACAAGGCTTCCGGTGTTGCCGGTGGCGGCCGCCCGCCCACGCACCACCCCCGCGCGCGCTCCCAGCCTCACATGGTTGCCGGCGGTGCCAGTGGCAGCAGCCCGTGCAACGGCTGGCCAGCCCGCCCGCCCAGCCCCACAAGCTTCCCTGCAGTGTCAGTGTTGGCAGAAGATTTTTTTTTTAAAAAAAATGGGGCGAAGGAGGGGGAGGGAGGGGCACGCCAGCCAGCCGCGGGCCACTCAGTATGGCCTGATGGGCCGGATCCCCCCCCCCCCGGGCCGGACTTTGGGCAGGCCTGTTTTAGACCAAAAAAAAAAAATAACAAAACAATTTCAGAAGTTGATTTTAGATGGTGATGTTACACACACAGTTTTCTACCCCTCACAATTAATTAATGCAATGCCCACATTTAATACCCGTTGTGCTGCTACAAACTCACCTCAGTCATCTTAAGAAGCGGCGATACATATAAGGAAGTGCTCAAGGTTAATTTCCATATTTTTCTGTCTATAAGACAACTCCATGTATAAGGCGACCTTCACTGTTCCAAGCCATAATTACAGTTTTGCAACTGTGCAATTCTCTCCTTGGCTTACTTCCATGTATAAGACAGCGCTCAATTTTAGTCTAAGAATTTTAAACAAAAATGTAGTCTTATACGTGGGAGAATACTGTAAATGTTATTTATATATCATTGAGGTTTTCGTATAGCCTTTTAATCATAGTTCCAGGAATGCTGGCCAAAAAAATAATAATCACTAAATGGAGACAGAAAATGCCAGTTAATAATAATGAATTTGGTAGGTAGTTTTGAGAACTTGTCCCTTGCCAGCACATTTTGGCTTTGGCTGCACACATCAGTCTTTAAGTACAAGTCTTACGTTTCTATGTTGGTGTTCAGTTTCTGTTGAAACTTCCAAAGGATTAATATGTGTTATCCTCTCTCTCTTTCACTAAAAAGTGAGAATTTCTTGCAAGAAAGATTCCCCAAAGAAATCAAGGCCTGCAAAATGCTGTGCAGCCCTGTTCCCTTTTTTAGTTTATTTTGGCTGTTATGTGGTGGATAAATTTATTTATCCATTACTCATTTATTAAATATGAAAAAAATATACATTTAGAGTGGCGAGACCACAGGGTGCCATTTTGAATCATTTATTTGATGCAACCTTGTCTTTATTTGTTCTAGCTGAACGGGATGCCAGCAAGCGACATGGTAAAGCCATTGCTGGGTCATCAAAATGTGGAGAGTGAACCGAATCTTGCCCCCGCATCTGGCAGCAGGACGATTGGGATTCTAGGAAGTGGTGACTTTGCTCGTTCCCTCTCTATGCGCCTGGTGTGCTCAGGTTTCAAAGTGCTGGTTGGAAGCCGGAACCCAAAGCGCAACGCCAGCCTCTTTCCTTCAGCCGCTGAAGTGACGTTCCAGGCAGATGTCGTCAAGAAGACAGACATTATCTTTGTGGCAGTTTTCAGGGAACACTATACCACACTCTGTGACCTCAGCGATGAGCTCTCGGGCAAGATCTTGGTGGATGTGAGCAACAACACTGAAATAAATCATAACAAAGAATCAAATGCCGAATACTTGGCAGCACTTTTCCCAGCATGCACTGTCGTCAAAGGATTTAATGTCATCTCAGCATGGACGTTACAGTCTGGCCCTAGAGATGGCAATAAGCAGGTATTGTTCTACTGCTTTTGTCTCTTGTTCTTGTACCACTGTAGCTGGAAGTTTCTGAGGGAAAGGAATTGCCTGTAGTTTGTCTGCAGGTGAATACTTTGCCTGTTTCGCACAGGTGGCTCATATCCTGTTATGTGATGCATCATTTGGTACTTCAAGGCCCTTGGCATTCTTGTAAATAAAAAGTACATTCAGAGCCCCATAGTTATTAAAAATATGAACTTCAGGCAGACTGAATTAATGAAATCAGTTAAAACTACAACATTTTTTTAACCAAGTGACTTCCCTCACATCTTCTATGCTGTCATTACTCATTTTCTAGGTCATAGACTAAAATGTACCCTAACATCCATATCATAGATTTCCCCAAGGTTTTGCTCATTTGTCTGTTGCAGCAAAAAGAACAAAGTGTGCCGGAGCACCTTACAGTCCCAACAAGTTTTATGTGGCATAAGCTTTTGTGGTTCACAAGTTACTTGATCAGATACATAGAGGGTTAGCTGAACAGGCAGATATTTCTGCAGGTACCTCGGCGGAAGAGAAGTGTTGGGGAAGAGAGATCCAGTTGTTTTTTCCAAACATTTAAAAAGCAGTTCCATTGTCAGAGGAACAGGGAGCATGCTGATGCAGTCCAGTTGTTGTGAGCCCCACCTAGAGTGGGATTTACTGAGTCAACACTTCCCATTGATCCCAGCTGCTTTAGCTGGGAATAACAGGTGGATTCAGCTCACTAATGCGCTGATTTAAGAATCCTGTACTATCAAATACCCACTAGTCACTATATTAATGCTAGCTGGATTTGGTGTGCCTTGCTCAGATACTAGTTTCCTGCCCACCTGGATTCAGTTTTCCACTTATCCGCCTGCCTTCTTCTTGCTGCAGGTCTTCATTTGCAGTGACAACCAAGAGGCCAAACATGCTGTTTCCGAAATTGTCCACAAGCTGGGCTTCACTCCCATCGACATGGGGTCCTTGTGCTCTGCCCGTGAGATCGAGAACCTTCCCCTGCGCCTGCTCCCGGCCTGGAGGATCCCTGTCTTCTTGGCACTGGGGCTCTTCTTCTGTTTCTACACTTACAACTTCATCCGGCAGGTGTTGCATCCCTACATTCGGGACAAAAAGAACAAGTTCTACAAGATGCCCGTGGAGGTTGTCAACACTACCCTGCCTTGTGTTGCTTACGTCATGCTGTCCCTCGTCTACCTGCCCGGCGTGCTTGCAGCCATCTTTCAGCTGTACCACTGTACCAAGTACAAGCGTTTCCCGGACTGGCTCGATCAGTGGCTGCAACACCGGAAGCAAATTGGCCTCTTGAGTTTCTATTGTGCCGCTTTGCATGCTGTGTACAGCTTGTGTCTCCCTATGCGGCGCTCTCACCGTTACCTGCTGCTCAGCGAGGCTGTTAAGCAGGTACTGTAGTCCTGGCTTTTGGGCCGTTCTGGCAGACGGAATGTAACTTCAGTGCTCTTGTTTGAATGTTGAAAAGGGGGTTGAGTAAACTTCTGTCTGTGATGGCCCTCCTGAGCCCGCCCGCCCCCCCAAAAAAATCCAAGTTGTGGCTTAGGCGGAAAATCTTTATGAGTGTTATTTTGAAAAGCTTTTCATTTTAGACTTCTCTCTTTTTGAGGGAGTAAGGCTAGTGTACCCTCATTAGATGTTGATTAGATTTTAAAAAAAAAAACCTAAGAAGAGAGGAAGCTGCCTTATACCAAGCCTGACTAGCCTAAGTGGCTGGCAGCAGCTTCTAATGGTTTCAGAGAGGATTCCTTCCTAGCCCCACCTGGATATCTCTGGTATTCCCTAGTGGTCTTCCATCCAATTAACTTAGCCACACCCACTTAGTTTCCAAAATCAAAAGAGGTCATGTGTGTCCTGGTTGGTATAGTGGTAATAGCTGAACGGGGCTTGTAAGATGATTTGTGTTTTGGCCTCACTGTGTCCCAAATTCCTCATTCTTCCAGGTAATTCCATTGCTCGAGTCTACACCCTTAAGTATCTTTAAAATAGTTTAAGGCTTTGCCTTAATTGTTATTTTTACTATCTGGAACTATGAACTATAGTTACATGTCTGGAGTGGAGTATTCCTTCAAATATTGGACTGCAGGCATTGGTCAGCTCTCCCTAGCATAACTGATATTGTGGGATGATAGGAGTTGGAATTCACCAATATCTGAAGGGCAGGCTGAAAGGTTAGTTCCATGCATCTGATATTCGAACAATTGCTACACATACGGGCACACACACATACATAAGAACATAAGAACCGCCTACTTGGAACAAGCCACAGCACATCCAGTCTAGCATTCTGTCTCACCCAGTGGGTCATCATTTGCTTCAGGGTATTCCCAAGCAGATGTCTTCAACTGCTTAAGATTCCGTGCAAAATGATATTAAGAGATATCCTGCCTATATCTCCAACCTGGAGGTTGTCCTTAAGCATCCATAATGATAGACATTTATACCCTTGTTCTCCATGAACTTGTCCAATCCTTTCTTTAAAAAGTCAAGGCTGACAGCTGTCACCACTTCTTCTGCAGGGAGTTCCGCAGACTAGTGATCCTCTGGGTGAAAAAGTACTTTCTCCTATTCTCTTATTGACATCTAGCACCCAAAAATTTCATGGAGTGCCCCGTAGTTCTAGAGTTGTGCGATAGGGAAAACAGTTTTTCCTTATCTACTTAGTCCATACCGTATATGATTTTACAAACTTCAGTCAGGTCACCTCTTAGGGGCCGTTGTTCAAGAGTGAAGAGTCCCAACCGTTGCAGTCTCAGATGGTAAGGAAGATGTTCCAGTCCCCTAATCATTCTGGTTGTCCCCCTCTCCACTTTCTCCATTTCCATAATATCCTTCTGGAGGCATGGTGACCATAACTGCACACATTACTCCAGATAGGCCTCACCATAGATTTTAAAAAAGGCAAATTGACGCTTGCTGACTTATTGTCTATACCCTTCTGAATGATCCCTAGCATTGAGCTTTCTTTTTTCACTGCTGTGGCACACTGGGTTGACAACTTCATTGAGGTGACCACCAGGACACCAAGGTCCCTTTCCTGGTTTGTTGCAGAGAGTTTAGAGCCCATCAGTTTATAAATGTGCATCACTCTCCACTCACTAATGTTGAAGCTCATTTGCCACTGGTTTGCCCACTCCCCTGGTGTCAAGAGATCCCACTGGAGCTCTTCACAATCTCTCTGTTTTTACTACCTTGTGTAATTTAGTGTTGTCAGCAAATTTGGCTTCCTTGCTATTTACTCCTACTTCTAGATCGTGAATGAAGAGGTTGAAAAACAGGGGTCCCAGTACTAAACCTTGGGGACCCCACTCTTTACCTCCCTCCACTTGGAAAAGTGTCCATTTAGTGCTGCCCTCTGTTTCCTGTCCCTTAGCCAGTTGCTGATCCAGGGCAAGACCTGTCCCTTGATTCCATGACTGACAAGTTTATTCAAGAGCCTTTGGTGCGGGACCTTGTCAAAAGCCTTCTGAAAGTCCAAATAAACAATGTCAGCTGGATCTCCCTTCCTAGTTGGGTTATTACTTCTAATGTACTTAAAGAATTCATTTTTATTTCTTTGAGTGTTTTTAGCTATACGCTTCTCCAAGTCTTGCTTTCCTTTCCTGATTGTTGCCTTGCATTTGTTCTGCCAGAATTTATGTTTCAGCCTGTTGTCCTTGTTTGGACAAGCCTTCCATCTTCTAAATGAGCTTTTCTTGCTTTTGGCCACCTCCCAAACAGCTTCTGTAAGCCACATTGGAGTCCTCTTGAACCTGCAAATGCCCTTTTTCCTTTTGGGTATACATTCCAATTGGGCCTCTGATATTGTTTTTGTGAGCAGCCTCCATGCCTCTTGGAGTGGTCAGACTTTCTCAATTTTCCCTTTCAGTATTTTTTACTAGTTTTCTCATCTTTGGGAAATTTCCTTTTAGAAAGTTTAAGGTCTCTGTGTTTGATTTTATCCGTGATTGGCAGTCTATGATTGTTAAAAGTAATTGTGTTGTGGTCACTGTTCCCTGTTGGATCAGTCACATTAACATTTTGCACCAGATCCTGTCTATTACTCAGGATCAAGTCAAGGATTCTTGTACCTGTAGTTGGGACTTCAACCATCTGTTCCAGGGAACAATCATTTCTAGTAATTGTATCGCTTTCTCGTGTGCTGAACAACAGTTCACGCAGTCTCTGTGAGGATAATTGAAGTCCCCCATTATAACCAGGCTTCCCTTTGTGGATGCCTCCTTTACAACATATTCCAACTGCTAGTCTCCCTCAGGGGCTTGGGTCAGAGGCCGATAGCATATACCTACTGTTAGACCATCCTTGTGGCCTGATACTCTTACCCACAGAGTTTCTAATGATGACTCCAAATCACCTGGATATTCCAATTCGTACGATTTTCACTTCTGTGACATACAAGATTACATCACCTCCCATTTGCCCCATCCTGTACAGTTTGTAGCCTGGGATACATCATCCGTCCACCAGGTTTCAGTGATGCCAATAATATCAATATTTTTATCTATTGCTAAGTATTCCATCTCCCCCATTTTGCTCCAGAGACTTCTGGCATTTGCATACAAGCATTTATAGATGCTTTTCTGATGCAGTCTTGAGTCCAGTTGCATCATTAGACTGCCTCTTGCATTGTTCTGCTGGAGTGCTGGTAGCTAGCTCCTCGTTCTGCTCAGTATCTATTGCATCCTCCTCACTACTCAGGTAGATACTTTCCCGAACCCGATGCTGCCCAGCTCCTGTTGGCTTTCCCCCAGTTATTATTTTAAAAGCTGCTCTGCAGCCCTTTTGATGCTGACTGCCACAATGGTTCAAGTGCAACCCATCCCTCATGAACAGGTTTGGCTTGTCTACAGTTCCTGACAAACCTGAAGCCCTCCTCTCGACACCATCGCCTCATCCACGTATTTAGGTTTCTGAGCTCTGCTTGCCTGGTGGGTTCTGTACAAAGAACAGGCAGCACTTCTGAAAATGCTATCTTGGAAGTCTGGGACTTCAATCTTCTTCCTAACAACCTGAATTTGGCTTCCATGACTAACCACTTTGCCTTCCCAACATCATTGGTACCAACATGTACCATGACCACTGGCTTCTTCCCAGTTCTCTCTAACAAACTATCTAGATTTCTTGTGATGTCTGCAACTTTTGCACCTGGCAGGCAAGTCACCATACGGTTATCATGCGTATCACAAATCCATCTCTCTGTATTTCTAATAATTGAATCACCTAGTACAAGGAGCCTCTCTCCTGCAGCCTCTTCATCTACATGCACCTCATCATCTTTACTTTGTTCCTGTTGTCTGTCTTCCTGTATCTCATCAAGTGTGATGAGGGAGAGATCCTCGGGTGGAACCAGTTCTTCCTCTGTGCCTTCCTCATGAGGCGTGATGAGGGAAAGAGCCTCAAATTCATTCTGTAATTTCGACTCTCAGAGCGATCTCTTGCCCTTCAACTTCTTTGAGTCACATTCCTCCATGCATCTACATCCTGAGTTGGTAAAGTGGCTTCCTCAGAACTGTCCCCTGTGTCTTCTTTGTCCAGGATAGATAGTCTGCTCTGCTCTGTCCACAGAGAGCTCACAGAGAGCGGACCTCCAGGTGCTGGGCCTTCTCTTCTAATAGTGCAACCAGCTTGCACTTGCTGCAAGTGTAGTTCTCTATGTGCTTTGGCAAGATGACAAACATGGCGCAAGTGTTGCTCCCTCCAACTCCATTTTAACACGTGCAGTATTCTAGGCCTCAACAATTTTACTACTTTTACTACCTTTTTATCTAGTAAGAATGTTTTCTTTGTTATTTATATGAAATCTCTATGCAACCTATTGTTCATATAAACCTGTTGTTTATAATATGAAAGCTCTATGCAGCCTCTAAAGCAGCTCTACTCCAACTGCTATTATCTTAGAAACTTACCAGCACTCACTTCTTTCTGTTTGTTTCTCTCAGTAGCAGCTCTCCTCAGGATCACACCCAGGCTCAAAATGGCTGAGGCTGACCTTCCTCAGGGAAAAGAATTAATGTGGCTCCACTCCCCTACTCAGAGAAAGGATTAGTCTGGCTGAACCCCCCCCCTTCCTTTGTTTGAGGAAGCTTCTAGCTGCTTCCTTTATTTGAATATAGATGATTCTTTGCAGTTTAAATCAGCAGAGGCCTCAAAAGCAGCTCTATTCCAACTCCAAGCACCCCAGAAACTTACTAGTGCTCCTCTCTGATTGTTTGGCTCTCTCAGCAGCAGCTCTGCTTGGGATCACACCCAGGCTCAAAATGGCTGAGGCTGATACACAGTTACTTACTCGTCAAGCCAGTTATGACTGCTAATATTGCCTCCTGTCATGCCTTATTCCACCATCCCTTAATTTCACCAGCAGTATCTCTTTTGTGATTCTTTTAAATCTAGAAGTCAAGGCTTCTCTGCTTTTTTTAAAAAAAAATCTTCAATGCCCCCCCCCCGCACAACTCAAGCAACATTCTTGCTTTGTGAATCTCATTGATTTACGGTAATAGACAAAATGGATGGGCCCGAGTGTCAGTCTCTGTAATAAAGTACAAATCCCATTTCTTTTTCCTTTCTCCATTAGCTCAAACACTTCTCTCCTAAATGCACTTAAACCAAATCCCATTAAGCCTCTGAGCAGTCAAGTAGTCAGAGAGCAAGTCTTGTGGTCTAAGCTGGAAACTGGATCTGACTTTCCTTGTTAATTGCAGCTTTCAGTGGCACAAGCGGGCCTGCTGATCTTCCAGGCGCCAAGTTATTGGATGGTATCCCAGAGGTCAGAGAGGATTATCTCTGATATTTTCTTCCTCTCTCGTGGCCCTGATTTTCAGTGTTTTCCCGATATTTGATTATGCAGACAGGATCTCATATTTGTCTCCAAACCAGCTGTCAGTCTTTTCAAACACAGCGGTCTGTCAGTCTCACATGAGCAGCTATGGAGTCAATCACTTCTTTAATGTCTGTGTGATCTCTGGTTCAGAGCCATCGCTGGCATCCAGAGAGGCAGGGCCAGCCCAGACCTTTGGCTGCCTGAAGCAGAGCAGGAAAGGCACCCCCCACAAACCTCAAAGAAGTAAACCTTGCCATCCCCAACAACAAATTAACAAATTTATTTATTTGTTATTTATTTTAGAGCATTTTTACCCCGCCTTTCTCCTTGGAAAAGGAGCCAAGGCGGCTTACAGTAATGAGGGACAATGTACAGTCCAATACACTTAAGACATATTCAAGTAATTGAGAGCAAGGAATTGAAGGACATCTTACAGCATTAAAAGACAACATTACATTAAAGCTACAAGAGAATGAAGCGGTTAAAAAGAGAGTGAAATAGTCCATGAAAATGTATGAGTGAGGGAAACTAACAATTGAAAAGAGAATGTCAATGCAATCACAAAATATATAAACACAATGTCTATGTGATCATGTATGGTAGATTCATATAAATTTCACATAATAGGTAGTCCATCATTCAGGGAAAGCTTGCTTGAAGAGAAAGGTCCTTGCCTGTTTCCGGAAAGACATCAGAGATCGGGCAGGCATGTGTCACAGCGGCCAGAGCAGGTTTCTCAAGAAACAGGCGTAACTGGCATACTAGTTTTAATTTTGCAAATGCACTCCAGGCCACAGCTCTGATCTGGGCATCTAGGATCAAGGATGAGTCCAAGATCACCCCCAAGCTGCGTACCTGATTTTTCAATTGGAGGGTGACCCCATCCAGTACAGGTTGCATCCCTATCCCTTGTTCTCCCTTTCGACTGACCAGGAGCACCCCTGTCTTATCTGGGTTTAGTTTCAATTTGTTCATCCTCACCCAGTTCATTGCTTCAGCTAAACACTCATGCAAAGTTGTAGCACCCTCAGAATCTGGACTTAGTCCCTAGGCTTTCCTGTTCTCTCTGAACTTAGGTGTAGTTGTCAAGAAACTACACAAAACCATCATTTTTTTTCCTGGGAACTGTATGCTCTTCAAAGCTTTTCTTCTATTGCAAATTATTTGAGTGAGATTTCACCTTAAATGGCCAGCTAAGAGGCTTTAACTTAAACAACAACTGTTCCTTATTTCTGCATAGAGGCCTACCCAGCTGCCTCGGTTTTTGGACTCTCATTATAGGGATGGGGTAGATATGACGCATGTTAAAATAAGCACCTGCTCTTGGCCGTGAAATCTCAGTTTGGCTAGTTGAAGCAACTGTCTCACTTTGGCTAAAGGCTTGCACCAATGCTGTCACTGCTGACTACCAGTTCTGCGGACAGGGCACAAGGGAGCAAATTCTGGGGTGTCCCCATCCATTTCACAAGTGTTTGCTGCTGAAACTGTAATGGACAAGGAAGGAAAGGAGTCAATCCAGGGTCTTTTTGGTGACTAGTTAGCCTAGACCCAAGTTAAGGTCCCAGTTAGAAAGCTGAGGATGGCAGATGTTCTAATGCAGTACCTGGAACAGCTTTAGGAATAACTCTTAAAAACTAATTAAGGCAACAACAATAACAAAACCAAAATGTGTGCTGTTGATATACTGCCCGATACTGCTTCAAATCCTCTCTATTTTACAATTTGATTATGCTGGCTACACATTTCCCATCCCCCCCACACACCACCCAAGTAAGCTGGGTACTCATTTAACCAACCTTGGAAGGATGGAAGTCTGCGTGAACCTTGAGTCAGCTACCTGAGATTGAACTCCAAGTTGTGAGCGTGCTTTTGCCTGCACTACAATAGTTTAACCACTGTGCCACAAGGTTTCATGGCAGGTTGTCTGTGAAGAATCTCAGTCATCCAGTGAGGCTATCCAGAAGATGAGTCGTGGCAACTGGACTTCTTGTGGGATCAAAATGTTTCACTACTTATCCAAGTAGCTTCGTCAGTCTCTCTGACAAAGCTACATGGATGAGTAGTGAAACATTTCAATAGTTTGAGAAGCAAGTTGTGTTCAACTACCGTGAAGCAAAAAAACAAAACAAAACAAAAATCCCACTAGATGATTGTAGAGGAAGGTTTGTTTTAGAAGAGAATGCAAAGAAAAGTAGCATAAAGACAGATGTACAACAGTGACAACTCACTTTGTCTGTAGTATGGGTAGAGAAAAGGGCAGAAGTAACCAGTAGCCCAATTTGAGCACAAAGATTAAAGCAGAAGTCAACACTGTTCTGTGATTAATCATTACTGTCTTTGTCAAGCAGTTCCGACAGCTGTCAAATGGGATGATGGCTGTCAATCACAAATCCAGGTCCTGTAAGCAAAGCAAACAGAACATTCTCTCATCCAACCTGCCTTTGTTTCTCTTCCCTCAGGTGGAGAAGAAAGCCGATGCCTGGGTAGAGGAAGAGGTCTGGAGGATGGAGATCTACATTTCGTTTGGTATCATGGCCCTAGGCTTGCTCTCCTTACTTGCTATCACTTCACTTCCTTCCATTTCCAACTCTCTCAACTGGAGGGAATTCAGTTTCATTCAGGTAAGCACGGCCTCTGAGGGCCTTCTCGAGATAGAGATGTTCCCTCAAGTCCACTTTCTGAAGTGCAAATTAGGCATGATGGAGGCATCCTTCCCATACTCCACCAGTACCATCACTTTATCTATTCAAGGAATGCACAACCCTTCTACCTCTTGTAGCTTCCCCGCCTGCAGGTTGTTAGTCCAGGAACAACTCTTTCCAATAGTAAAAGTGAACCAAAAAGAGGTGGGGGGATGGGGATGGGGAGACAGATGGCAAAAAGAACTAAGAGATTCTTGGAGAATACAGGAAAAGATTGAGGACCTCTCTACCCACACTCTACCTGCTCTTTTATATGTCAGTCGAAAAGGGCCATCACTAGCATCTCTTGTTTGACCTGCTGGCACAATCTCTTTCTAGAGGATCAGCTTCATTTGTTCCAGTAGAAACCGCAAGGCACTTTAAAACTAGCCAGTAAATAGAGACAGTGAAGATGGGTGTGTCAGTTCCTCAGATGCCATAAAATCTACGCAGCAGGTGGCCCAGGCAGGTGATGTTAAAAGGGAACAGATTGTTACAACACTATGCAGTGGGAAGCGTGAGGAGTTTGAGAAACTGATGAGACAATTAGCCCTGTCTTGATTGCCCAGGCAGGCTCACAGGGGCCAACGTCCCGTTGGCCTAGTAAAGTAAACCCATTGAAACCATGGGGTGAGTCAACTTCTCTGTAAGTTCCATTGATTCAAATGTGCCTACTCTAGTTGTAATTTAATATGCTAAGCATATTTCAGTTAGAGTGCAGCCTAATCTACAAGAGGTGTTCATATTTATTTAGGATATAAACTATCCATGGCTTAGCCAGAAAGAAATGTCTCCTCCAGTGATGGATCAAGAGTACACATCGCAAAACTAAAGCCTTATTATACCAAGTTCAAACCAGTGGGCCTTCAGATTTAAGCTTGTTGATAGGACTTCAGACAGGAGCCCCTTAAAATCTTGTTTGGAGATGCCAAGAGACTGAAACTGGAATGTTTTCCAAGCAAAGCTTGTGTTCCCATCCACAACCGTAGACAATGTTGTGCCCCTACTCAGTCCAAAAGAGAATCAAATCCTAAAGTGAGCTATAGAAAAGATACAAGCAGGGTCTCAGAACAAGACTAGATACCACACAATGTTTGTGTGTTCCTTTCAGCGTAGGTCAGAATCTCTCAGTATACAGAACTAACAACAAATTTCCAACTCAAGGTGTTGTCTGTGAAGATTCTCAGTCATCCAGGTGAGGTTATCTGGAAGCTGAATCATGGCAACTGGACTTCTTTTCTTGAGAGGTTGAAACATTTCACTACTCATCCAAACAGCTTTGTCAGTTGACGAAGCTATCTGGATGAGCAGCAAAACATTTCAATCTCTCAAGAAAAGAAGTTCAGTTGCCATGACTCAACTTCCAGAACTCAAGGTTTTTGCTTTTGAAGTCTTCAACAGTTTATATGGAGTCCTTACAGGAACTTCTTACTCTCATTGGATCAAACACAATCTTTTGCGGGTTTTCTTATGAGCTAACAGTGACAATAAATATTGCCATGGACTGTATAATATAAGCAGAGCTTTGGCATAACTAGCAACAAATAACTAATCACTAGTGCTTAATCGGTTTGTCCAGTAACAAACGTTATAGCTACATTAAGCAACCTAACAAGTAATTTCTGACTACTTTCAGTGTAACTCAATTTTTTAAAGTTAAGTTATGTAGTTAAAGGCAGTGAATAAGATTGTGTTGGTTTTTTTAAAAAAAATTAATGACTTAAACCAATCTGGAAGTTGAGTCATGGCTACTGGACTTCTTTTTTGAGAGATAGAAACGTTTCGCTGTTCATCCAAACAGCTTCATCAGCCATGACTCAACTTCCAGGTAAACTCACCTGGATGGCTGAGAATTTTCACAGACTTAAACCAATTTGATTTTAAAAATCATTATTTTTTTATTTTTACCCCCCTCCCCCCGCTTGAAGAAATTTGGCTCTACCGATTAATGAGGGAGGAGCACCCCATGGTTCCAGTGTAGTCATGTGCTAACTATAAGGAATATGGAACAGGCTAATCACAGGTGGGGAACTTCTGGCCCTCTAGATGTTTTGGCCCACAACGCCTATTGGTACCATTTAGAGTTTCCAGTAATTGATCATCTACGGTAACTGGAAGGCAAAAAGTTCCATATTTCTGAAATACTTATGAAAGAGAACAACCAGTTGCTAAGGATACAAAAACAAGGTATCTAGTTTCTCTGAGCGGCTCCATGGAAGAAATTGGTCAGAACGAAAAAGCTGTGCTGCTTTTGTGTGAGCTAGGCTGCCACTTTGATAGAGGAATGGGCTGAAGCCTTGTAAAAGAGCACCGGATATAAATAGATCTCACTGTTCGGAAGATGGGTCCTGGCTTCCTAGCAAAATCAAACCACGTCTCCGCTTGCTCACAAATTGCTCCTGCAAATTCACTTAAATCGGTCTCTTCATTTCCTGCGCTGACATTTCTTGCCGAGTCCTTGTTCTGCTTGTTTTGCTAGTCATCTAAGTCAGAAATGCAAAATAGCTTTAAGGTCTTATTGCTGCCTCTCTCTCTCTAAACTGCAAACAGTCTTCCCTCTTGCAGAGATGGCTCTAGCTCATGCGAGGACAGTGTAAGTAGGTAGTGTTGTAAGATAGGTACCAACCACAGGGTACAGTTTGGACCCCACTCCAGCCTTTCAGAAAACCCTCCCCTCTGGTGGGTTTGTATCCCCCCTTCTTTGAATTGTGCTTAGACTGTTCAGCTTCAGAAATGCTTTATACCTCCCCCTGGAACCTTAGAGAGCCCGCAAAGACCATAATGCTTATTTTACATTTGTTTGCTGAAACTGGATGAAATCATAGTCTCCTGGGAGAGAATTACATCTGCCAAAGGGTAGACAAATTAGCATTGGGGGTAGAGTTACAAATACTGTTTAAATACTGGTGGCCTTGGTGGTTTTCAGTGTAACTACCAGCAACTTTTGTTTCTCTGCATAATTAGCTGCCTCTTTGCAGGTAAATGAGGCTTCCAAATTTCAGAGAATGAATGGATGCAGTAATATTTTTGTTGCGAACCTCCCTTTCCATTTGGAGGGTATCCCAAAAACAATGTGCTTGTCCCTTAAGCTCCCCATTGTTCTCCAAATAGCAGAGAGAATACACACAGCCCCAAGTAGAAAGTCTGCAAAACTGCAGAATGATAAGAGTAATGCCTTGGTTTACGAGCATATATCAGTTCCAGAAACATGATTGTAAGCCAAAGCACTTGTACATCAAAGCAAATTTCCCCATAAGAAATAATGGGAATTCCGATTATTCGTTCTGGGGTCCCATAGACCACATAATGAACACACAAGATGTCAAAACTTACAAAAGAAGTTGGCTAGAAGTCCGAGTCTACACCATGCTTTGGAATCTGCTCTGCTTGGAACTAACAACTGGATTTTACTCTGTGTTTTTTAATGTGACCATAACAAAATGCAATTTGTAGCCCTTTATACACTTGACTAGCTGCCCCATGACTAGAAATGGTTTGAAAAAATAAGAAACGATGTTGGAAACACATTAAATAAAAATATAAATATAAAGAAAAAGTAAAAACCCTAACCTACACTGTCCTTTGAAAGCCTTTGTGGCTGGTGCCATGGTAACCTCTATTCCTCTCTCCTCCCTCTGCTAAGGGTCAGATTTCGATGAAGGGAGGCCCTAGGCTACTCCACTTGTGACGCCCCTCCCAATCCGCCACCCTCATGACTAGAAGAAAATGGGCTAGTATTATAAACAAAACTGAATGAAGCCAAGGATGACAACGGATATTTAAAATTCTACAGCTCGGAATTTCTCCTCTAAAGGACATAAGATATTATTGTTAAATACCATAGTGATTGGGGAAAATGAATAAATGTTAAAATTAACATTGAAAATCTTTTCCAATAAACCTTTTGTGGAATAAGCATTGATTTATAGGAAAATGAAGTTGCAATGTTATTCTTTAAAAAAGAACTTGAGTTTACAAATTATACTGCCTGGGAAGCGTAATATGGGCTTCTGTCACTCTAGCTGCCACCACTCACTGACTTCCCTATGCCTTTCCTGAGAGGGACAGTGAGACCGATCTAGCTGATTCCTGGGGTTTGAAAATGAAAACCCTCTCACATTTGGGTTTTTCCCTGAGGGTTCGCACTTACACATTTTTGGAGTTTTTCGGGATGAGGTTCAGTTACTAACCTGCACCCTAGCCTCCTGAGAGGATCCCTTCCCATTGCTGCCTCCATTGATCCCTGAGGCCAATCTCTGCCTGTGGGCAAACTGTAGCAAGAGCCCCCTGGCCTCTCTGGGGGTTGCAGGATGACTCCCCTTGCCAGGATGGCTGGAGCATTTATATCATCTGACTCCGGTCCCTGACTTTCTCACATTTTGGCCATAGAAGCATCTGGGATTTGTAGGTCTACCCTGGGGTTTTGCCCTAGTTTCCAGGGTGGGTGGCCATTTTAACTAAATACACAGAAGCAAACACAAGATGGAGTCTGTTCTGTCATATCCAACAAGCCAACCCTATAGCACAGCATCATTTCCCTATCTAAACATTTTCAAAACTCCCCAAATGGCCAAAAAAATTCAAAGTAATTTTCTCCAAGACATGTGCAATTAGGAGGCTGGGAAGTGATGCAAAAACATAAGTTAATAATTAGTTACAGTAATACCTCAGTTTGCGAGTACTGTGGTATACGAGCATTTCACAAGACAAGCAAAATTGTTCATAAAATTTTGCTCCACTCTTATGAGCAATGTCGTGCAAAATTAGCACCAGTGTTTATTTTGACATCACACCCTCCTCCACCACTGCAGCTGTCATGCCAGCAAGGGGGTAACAGCAAAGGCAGCAGCGAGGGGGTGATGGCAGCTCAGGCCAGGGGCATCCCTCCCTCACAGCCAGGCTTGCCTCCGCCTCTTCCTCCTCCTCCTCACTTCGGCCTTTGCTGCAGCAAGAGGTGGAGGCCTGTAGACCCAGCTACAGGTCTTCAGCCCTCGCCAGAGCACCAGCGGAGGCCCTGGTTGTGGAGGTGTCCAGCCCTTACCATGGCACTGGTGGCCACAGCATCGAGGGAGTAACAGTGGTGGCGAGAGGCCCCAGAATGGATTGGGTATGTTTCCAATTGTTTTGTTACATTATAAGAGTATATTGGTTTACAAGCATGTTTCTAGAATGAATTATGCTCGTAAATCTATATAATTTCTTATGTAATAATACCACCACCAGCCAACCCCATTTAAAGAGCTAACTGCCCTGAGTCTCAAAGTTGCTGGGCCTGAGTTTCCCTGCCCTCTCATGAAATCTTGAGTTTGCAGTTTTCACAGAGGGAGACCCCCCACTAGATTTCGAGGCCCTAGACTTCAGCCTACTTAGCCTATGCATAAATGCAGCTCTGCCAGTGCTTTTGGGGCTTGCCTGAGAGGAAATATTCCAGACAGTCCCCCACAGTCCAGCAGAGAGGTAGAGAGAGAGCCACCGCTGGCTCACTTGTGATCATGTGACCTGCTCCAGTGCTCATATTACAAGACATTGCTCATTGATCAAGGCGAAATTGATCAGAAATGTTTGCTTGTCTTGCAAAACACTCATAGACCAAGTTACTTGTAAACCGTGGTATTACTGTAGAGATTTACAGGAGGAGACCCATAACATTTAGGGGATGAGGACCCTTGCTTGCCCTCTCTTTGGGGAAAGCAGTTTGTATGAAAATAGTATGAAATCACAGAGGCTTCCACAGACAAGAAAACTGCAAATTTTCCAAAAGACAAGTTTAGGAGCTAGGAAAATAAGTTTAAGGCATTTTAAGTAGAAAAGCATGGTGTCATTATAGGGAACAAAAATCACCTCACAGTCCCATCCTAGCCCTTTTTCAACCTTGCTTTGTTGGTGATTTCACACAGCAGTGGCCATTTTGTGAGGAATTAATAACACAACTACTTCAGAGGCACCACTTTTCCTTGCAAACATGGACCAAAGAAAGCAGCAAGTCTACCCCCAGCCTGTTTCCACTCAAAGTTAAGCAGTGCAGAGATGAATAAAAGCTCACTCCAAAACAAATGGCAGGTTGTTCTTGCTAAAAGTGCAATTGTAACCTATGCAAAAACACAAAAGCAAGGAAACTGCAGCTCCCTAACTTTCCGTGTTCAAAATGTCCTAATCCCTCAGCAAAAATGTCCAGAATGGCTCCAAAACACGAAAAAACTGCTCCAACTCCTGCCACCCCTCCACAAACTACGGGGGCAGGGGCAATGCATCCTGGGTGCACTTTTTTTTTGCAAAGCATAATGGAAGATTTGTTATCAGAGGCAGCCCATAGGAGAAATTCATTATCCAAAACATCCCTATTTCAGAAATTTCTATTCGCTATCCGATTTTTTCCGTTAACAAGAGGCGTTTGTTTTCAGAGGTATTACTTGACATCACATTTGGTAGGATTTCATGCCCTACATAGGAAGGACATAGTACAGCCGACAACTGCTCATCCATGTGGCTTCATTAGGGGTTCTGACAGCCTGCCCCACCCCACCCTGGAATGACCCTTTCTACTGATGGTTCAGCAACACTAGCACTGCCCATCCCCAACCATGGCTGTGCTGGCTAGGAATGATGGAGGTTGATCATCTCTAACTGATGTGGAGGTTAGGTTTCCATGAGCTATATGGAGGTCCCTCATCTTTGTAGAAATGCTGCCTTGAGGCAAGTACCAGTGAGCGGTTATTTTCTCCATAGGGCAGGCAGGGCCTTTTCTGGCTGGATTGATGGAGAAAGATCTTAATTGAGTTTTAGTGCAAATGGGTAACGCAGAAACAAGAAAAGCCTGAATGATTCCTCCTCTTGCCACTCTATCATGCCAAGTTTTATCTCCACATGTTGTCACTGTTCTTTTTTCAACACATCTAAGCACTACTTTTTTGTTAAGTTGCACGTTGCACAGATGCACTGTGGGTTTATAACAGTGGTTCTCAACCTGTGGGTCCCCAGATGTTTCTGGACTGCAACTCCCAGAAGTCTTCATCACTAGCTGAGCTGGCCAAGATTTCTGGGAGTTGCAGTCCAGGAACATCTGGGAGCCCACAGGTTGAGAACCACTGGTTTATAACGTAGGGACCCGTTCTACAAAAAAACAACCTACATCCTTTTGCGTTCATATCAGATATGAAAGTTGGTCAATGCCTGACAGCCCCTAAACCCCTTAGCTGCAAAGAGACACTACTGGGGGTTCCTTAGATGCCAGCCAGTACCATCACACATGTTCCTGGAAATTTCAGTACAGATTTGAAATGTCAGTATTTTAAACTCTGTGAATTAGATGTAGCAACTTGGGGGGGGGGGAGAGAGATGAGATTTTAATACTCGCAAATACTATTCATACTGGTCAGCTCGAAGTATCATATTATTTTTCTTTGGACTTTCCCAGAGATTTCCAGCTACCTTTTGATTAGCACAATTATGTGTCCCTAAACAGCGATCTTCTCTACTTCTCTGCCCCCAAGTGGTAAAAAGTTCTATCGGTATAGAAAGTATCCTTAAGAAGATATTGCCCTTTAAAGTCTTCACTGGGGCATGTAAATTGTAGAAACAACAAAATCTCAATATTTCTTTTTCACTACATTACCCACCATATGCTTTTAAGGCTGCTGTTATTAAGGCTGTAGTCATGGAGCTTAATTATTATTTGTATACTACCTCATTAGTGCAAAAGCACTACCCTGGGCAGTTTGTAATCAACTAAATCAGTAAATGTAAATGAAAACAAACAACAAACAGCACATCAAGTGATGGAAATATAAAATGAAATATATCCCTGGCATATAACTATATAGAGCAGCAAGGAATGAGTGGTGCATGACTTCTGAGTAAATGTAAAAAAGGTTTGTACTTTATGACTTATTATGTGATAAGTAAATTTCCCTCAGATTTATTTCTGTGTTCTTTTTTAAACAAACATATGTCTCCATACAATATCAGTGACACTCAAACTAACTCATGTTAGTACTGTGAAGAAGGAGGAAATGATAAACTCCTGCTGAACTTTCTGTACCATGAAAACCATATGATGAGACAGTCCAAAATGAAATGAGATAGTGCTGGTGGAAGAAACTTCCAAGAACATAAAGCACCCAGTCAGCTGCTAGAGAAGAGCAAAGTACAAGTACAAATAGCTTTCTCACTAAAGATACAACTAAATTAAAGCTGAAAGGATGTCTAGTGGCTGACTTGCCCAGAACTGAAAGGAAAGTCCAGTGTGCCTTAACATTTGATTATTTTGATGTGCATTGTGTATTATGGACTGGAAACTACTGTTAGGACAGAATATTTAGAGATAGAATTGTTTCTTATAGACAAAGGTGTCAGACAATGGTGCATTTTATCCCGTTACCTCTTCGTTCCATACACAGAACATATCATACAGGAAGCTAGGACTAGAATCGCATGAAAAAGAGTGAAAGTGAAAGAAGAAAGTGTGACTGCAGTGGAACATTAGGAAGACCAATAACATGACTACAGAAGAACTAGAGTTGTGATCATTGACAATAAATTGAAATAGAGATTTTGTTTGCCTTCATCAGTCCAAGTGGGGGGGGGCTGCCAAGAAATCAGAAAAATCAGAAATTCTAGATCTAGAAAGGGCAGCAATGAAGCAACTAGAAAAGGCCAAGTGTTGGGATGCGTCACTGGAGACCAAGACCGAGAGAGGGAGAGAGAGACATTCGTATCACCATATTGTTGCTTATAGATTGGTTTGTGTTTAATATTGGTGTGTTTTATCTATTTTAGGGTTTTACTTGTGCCCAGCTCTTGCTTGTTTCCAGGAACACATTTCAGAAGTTCCAGCACAAATGAATCACTGTACTGCTTCAGTGTTCTTGTATTACCGTCCATCCTGTTTTGGAATCAAGTTCCAAAAGAAGGACACGGTGACACATTACAGCTCAAGATATAGACGCTTGGTGTAACTGTGGTTGCCCTGGGGAGCAATCACATTTACAAATCAATATTAAAATTTAAGTCATTTAAGGCACAGGATGTCTCTCGGCTAGCGCTGAGCTGATGGCAGTATGACTTTGCATCATCGGATCCCTTCAGGACATTTCTGTACTAGCACTGGTCAGAACACACAAAGCTCAGGCATTCCCTATGTGACTAACCCATGTTTGAGCAGGATATAACCATTGCCTCTGGAATTAGATATTGAAATTCTGCACAAATAACACCTGAGGGAATTTCAAAACCTTTGCATACCATCTTCAACAGAGACCCCAGTCATGAACATGACTGGATCACCTACTTCAGCCCCAATCCACTCAAGTTAGTCATGCCTGTATCCCCTTGGCACATTTCCCATCCTGCTTTTTGCCCACCGTGTGGAGAACCCCACATGGACTTCTTCCTTACCCTATCCTCGCCATAGCCCTGAGGGGTAAGTCAGGCCAAGAGAGCATGTGATTAGCTTGCAGGCTGCCCACCAGATTTTGTTGCCCGATGGTGTTAACATCATTTTGTTGCTATTAATCCAGCAGAGTGGAAGTGAATTTTGGCGGGAGGGCCCACATCTGTGATGACCCCGTTTCGAACCTATTGTTCATGTGCAAGCCAGTCCTGTCTCTGCTACACTGACCGACAGTTGGACTCACTGATGTTGAAGTGGGCATTGTATTACCGTCTTGAGTAGGGTAGGGATACATCTAGCCAAAGGTCTCATAAAGACAACAGAGAGGGTAGCCATGTTAGTCTTTTCAAGAATTTCAGGCAAAAATCAAAGAAAAACAAAGCAAAGCAAAACAAAAGACACAAACATGTGGCACCTTAAAAACTAACTTTCATATTTAACGTAACGTTTCGTGGACTACACGTCCACTTCTTCAGACATATAGCAGCAGAATGAGGTGGAATATGCATTTCATACCAGATATTCATTGGCTGTAGTCCAGATACTCATTGGGTGTAGTATATAGAGTTGGGGGGGGGTGGATAGGGGAGGGGAGGGAGAGTTAATTAGTAGAAATGGTAATAAGATTAAATGGCGAGAAGATTGGAGCAGAGCTGTATAGTTTTATGGCTCAGATCAGGCTCTGTTTATATGTTTAAGGCTGGGAAGTAAATTCCTCAAGAGACAGAAACCAGATCAGATCAGAGAGCTTGTGGAAGACATGGGGTGGGGCTACAGTTTCCTTGGAGAACTACATCAGCCCAGGAAAAAAACCAGATGTATTTATTTTATTTCTCCCTCTCTAGTCTACCCTCGGCTTCGTCGCTCTGGTGGTGAGCACCCTCCACACCTTGACTTACGGCTGGGGAAGGGCCTTTGACGAAAACCAGTACAAGTTCTACCTGCCGCCCACCTTCACGCTCACTCTGCTGGTGCCCTGTGTGGTCATCCTGGCTAAACTCTTCTTTCATCTTCCGTGTATGGACCTAAGACTGCGGCGTATCAGGAATGGGTGGGAGAGGGGAAGGTATGTCAAATTCACCTTGCCCAGAGCCTTGGGGGAGTTTTCGAGCGGAGAAAGCAGCAGCACGGTGTAACTCACCACCTCTTTTCCACCACCGTTTTCACAGTACTATGAAGAGTCCGGCTTGGTTTGGTTTTTTTTTTATAAGATGGGGATCTAGTGAGTGAAAACCTTATTTTGGATTTTTTTTTTCCTCTCTCCCCAAAAAACTTTTAACCATTTCATCCGGTTTATCTCAAAGCATTTAGAACAAGCTGGACATTCTTGTAAGGAAAAATGGTTGCCTTAAAACAGTCGTGCAAAACTTCACCTATAACACTGTAAAGATGCATCAATAAAAAAACTCCTCAGTGGAAGGAGAACCAAGTCGCACTCAGCATGATGGCAGATACAACATGGAAAATGTTTGCTCTGTGGCAGTCTTGACTACTGGCTGTGCATTTCTTTTCTTAATTTATTTTTAATTTTAAAAAATATTTTTACCCCACCTTTCTCCTTGAAAAAGGACTCAAGGCAGCTTACAGTAATGAGGGACAATGTACATACAGTCCAATTAAGACATATTCAAGTATTAAGAGCAGGGAATTGAGGGACTTTGTTTTACCAGAATTAACTTCTAATTGGGCATAGTGGGGTGGGGTGGGGGAGACCCTTCACAGGTCACCAATCACCAAAGTGTTAGTTCTGGTAGAATGAATTCTCACAAGTACTAATAGCTAATATATAACTACTCTTTCTGAAATTGACACATTGTGTCAGATGAAGTCCTGGGACTGAAACAACCACACCTGTTCATCCTAATGTAGCATTTCTCATTTCTGTGCCTTGCCTAATCAACTGATGCGAGGCACAGGGCCAGAGAACCTCAAATATGTTATCTTACATTTTAGAAGTTGAATTGAATGTAGAAATTGCTGTTCATTGAAATGTAAGAGGTAATTCCAGCCTTACATTTTCCCTTACATACCGCAAATCTACACCTTATGATATATGATACTTGCTCTGATTTCTTTGAAACTGCAGATGCACCACAGGTCAATGCCTTTTAGCATGTCAACCAATGGAGTTATGTCAACTTGTGGTGTTTCTGTTTTCGCTTGTCATCCATTGGCTGTCAACTAAAGAATTCCATGCAATTCCTTCATTTTCTTGCAGGCAAAAAGGTGTAGAACTTGCCTAGCAACCTCTGCCTCCAAGAGTGGCAACGATCCACCAGTGACCTTCAGTCCCCAAGGCCAGTGAAACTGGGGCTTTTCTCTTTTTTTCCCCTTCATGCTTCAGCTTTCCACTACTCCCAGTTTCTATGGGGGTTTTTGCTCTCCATGGAGGTTTCCAGTAGTGCTTCCCTACAAGAGGGACGGGGGTTGCTGACTCTTCCAGAAAAAGGTTGGGAGTTCACTTCCCCGTGATACCTCCTTGCCAGGGGCTTGGCTGAATGATCCATAGAATCCCTTCCAGCTCTGCCGTCATATGAGTCTTGTTGAGGAGTAAACACACAACCAGCTCCTGGACAGTGAGTCATCAAAAGCTGGCCAGCTGGACAGACACAGAAAAACAGATCCCTGCTAATTCACTGGACACTGCCCCACCACCACCACCACCCCCGTTTCCTGGCCTATGAGCTCTTGACTCATCTCCTACCCTAGTCTTTTAGGTACCCTTGAGGGAAAGCATCTCATTTCCTGCAGTGGCTTGGAAAGTCTGTAGGGAGGAAGAGGTATTTAGAACAGTGTGTGAGCAAATACTTTTATATCCTTGGTTGTTCAAGGTAGGACAAGGGAAACAGGAGGGAGCCAGCAATCGTCTCTGTGTTACCTGCACGCTCCTACAGAGGATGTGGCTTTATCTGCCATCCCCATATTCCACTGATTTGCACAATGAGACCAGCATCACTGAAATATACATGGTGATGTATTTCCACCAGATCTGGCTGTCTTTGGCATTCTCAGTGCCTTGGGCCAGTTCATACCCCTGCACACAATCTAAATCCCTTCAAGTTGGGAATGCAAGTGTCTATAACACCAAGAACATCATACCATCATTATGACCATGATAGTAACAAATAAGTACAGTAATAACTTTCAAAGTAAAGATGCTCAGCGATATAGAAACCATGTGACTACAAATCCATTTAAAATGCATCCAGGCTGAAACTGGTACAGAACAGAAGTGTAACCCATGCCCTCACTCGCACAGGACAGTTTATGTCGTATTCTCCAGGAGACACACACACAGCACAGGAGTACAAATATTCCAAACTATGAAAACCCTTAAAATGTCCCTTTATCAGGAGAAACATAGCCTATAAATAAAACAAATAATGTCTACAGAATTATTTTGCCTTTATATTTCCCTCTGTCCTTTAAGACTTTAGATCTATTTTTTTAACAAGATGGCCAGTTCTTGCACAGTATCCCAGTGAGGACTAGAAGCTAGAAATTTCATTTTTCTTGAGAGCTTGATTGTTCATCCCTTAATGCCAGAGATGGGGAAAATTCGTCAAAGGTTTTAAGCAAAGTCTCTCAATCTCATGGTCTTGATGTTCTTTTAGCTCCCATTAACTATTGATAGGAAAATCTGCTGTTACATCAGGAGTAATTAATGATGCAGCTGCATACTTGGTAAGAGTAAATCCTGAAGAATTCAACTCGGATACTTCGGCTTGCTGGCCATAATTTTGTCTTCTCCGAGGAAGGAGAGCTGAGAATGGACTGAAGCATTGGAGGGAACTTCAGGGAAAATTGCAGGTCATGAAGTAAGAGCAAGAGAACCGTGAAAGGCCCAGAAAATGTGTTTCCGGAGCCCCATAAGCCCTGCTAACAGCCGTCCTGTGCCAATCTGCAACCTTATCAGAGACCAACTGGATTGTTCTTCATAAGCATAGGCTCTAGATGTAGGCTTTTATTAAAAGCAAACATTCAGTCTTACTCAAGAGACCAGATTCGGGTGAAAAAGGAGTACAGCCGTAATAGGTGTCATCCAACTCACCGTCCACAGTATCCATAATGCCCGAAGATGCCCAGGTAGTGGTGAAATGCACACTTTGACTGGTTAAGTCTGATGCCAGATGCTTTAAGTGCAATTACCACTAAACAGGCTTAAGTGCCAGAAGTGCTCCCTAGTGCTCTATCTTGGACACTTCTGCCCTGGCAAAACATGTGAAGCGCTGTCCCAACTGTTACAAAATCCTTTTGTGGTTGCAATAGGATACCAACACTTTGTAAACGCATTCTGCATTCTAACCCACCTGTACTGAGAGAAGAGTTGTGTGACACTTGCTTATTACCTGTTTGTTCTGTTTATATCCTGTACAGATTATTGTAAAGTGAGAATCTATCTACTGTATACTGTACACAGTATATATAGAGAGAGAGACTATATCAAGGTTTTTTCAATACCTAATTTGTGCCTTGGACGTTTTAACCATTAACTAACCTACAGTAGTAGAAATTTTAATCTTCCTGTTGTCTGTTACCATGTATTAACGAATTAGCAGATTTGTGTGAAATGGCAACACTGGTATTCACTAACCTTTGCTGTCTCCCGCCCATTTAACTTGCTAGTAAAAGCCTATTTCTAAACTTCCTTTGCATTTTTGTCCTGCGCTGCAAACTTTGAAGCTGAGTTACCTTGGAAGGAAAGGGAATTAGTGAAAGCCAGGAAGGGAGGATATTGTGCAGTAGACAGAGACTTCATTCCATCTCCTTCCGCCTGTGTTTCTTCCAAAGAAAAGAGGAGATATGCCTGTCTGAGGTAATGGAGGGGGAGGGGTGGCACTGAACACATAGAATACTCTTGGCAGAAACCGGGAGCATTTTAAGGTTCAGCAGCTTCCTGATTTATTTATTTATTTATTTATTTGATTATTTATTTATTTGATTTGATTTGATTTATCTACCACAACTATCTAGCAAAAAAAAGCTACTCTGGGCAGTTAACATACATAGGCAAAATACAAAAACAGATTAAACAACTTAATAGTAAATAAAAACTAATGAATCAGACCAACATGAGGTATATAATCAAATCATGATAATAATAAGCAAATAAGCACAAATACAATAAATCAAAACCATTTAACAGTTCAAAATAAGAACAGATGGAAAAAATAAAGAATTAATAGAAAATTCTTGTTTGCTCCCTTTCCCCCTCACACACACACACACACACACACACACAATCTTCTTTAAAATAGCTATTACTTTAATATCTGAGCAGCAAGAAGATGACAATGAAAAGTAAGGCGTTTGCTCCTCTCTTCCTCACTTTGTTAGCCACTACCTCAAAAGAACTGCAACATGTCAGAGATGGTATCTCCTAGTTAAGGATTGCTGAATTTTAATGAGCTTATTTGGCAGTTGGTTTTTAATGAGTTCATTTATATTCCTCTGTCGAAGCTTAACCTCTGCAGGTAAATCTTCTAATACTCCCTAGGCATTTGCACTGGAATTCTAGCAATGCCACTCATTTCCATGAGGCAAACTTTTCTTTTAGAAGTGCGCAGATCTTGCCAGTTGTTAATTCAGAGTAGGATTTAGAGGGTTACATTTTCCACCCACCAATGAAGAGTGTATGCCACTTATGTTCTATAATACTGGACAGATGCAAATCATTCCAGGTAGGTTTGCATCTGTGATGTGAGATACTTTGCTTACAAGGAGTTTTGTGCATTTCTAAATCAACACGTTACACCCAACAGTCGTCTTCCTGATTCAGAAGCAGGCCCATATTCATTCCAATCCGGTCTATGGGTGTTACTCAGAGGCAACCAGTATCAGGGAACCTGCCAGCAAACCAAAGTCCAGACAACGAGAGTTTAAGACATTTAATTATCAAATAGTGAAGCACAAGCAAGACAGTTGAATTAACATCCAAGAGTTCACATCCAGTTCCTTCAGATGCATTAAGGGGATTTTTCTGTCAAGACATTTAGGAATTTGCACTGGGGTATTTTTGGTTGTTTTGGGGTGGGGGTGGGGGGACAGGGAAAGCTCCATCTACCAACCACCTGTCTCCTCAGCCTTTCATAGGTTGCTGCCTATTGAGCCCAGGGAGTTAAAGCTAAGCCCATTTGCTGACCACAGTGTCTGAAGACCTGTCATTCCCTTCCTGATGAAAGGCAAAAAGGACGGGTTGTGCTGACACCTTGTGGCCTCTGCTGAAGACAGATTTGCTTCTCCCTACTACTCCCAGCATAAGCTGCCTAGATGCCCTGAGCACATCCGATCCTGCCTGATTTCAGAAGCTAAGCAGGGTCAGCCCTGGTTTAGTACTTGGATGGGCAACCACCAGGGAATACCAGGTGCTGTAGGTACCTGATGTGTGTGTGTTGTGTCATTACAGTCGTGACCAATTATTTTTGACTCCATGCCCATGGAGTTTTCTTGGCAGGAATATTGGAGTGGTTTGCCAGTTCCTACTCCAGGCGACTACAACACCTGGTATTTCCTGGTGGTCACCCATCCAAGTACTAACCAGGGCCAACTCTGCTTAGCTTCTGAAATCAGGCGAGATCGGATGTGCTTAGGGCATCTAGGCAGCTGGCACCTGGGGTAGAAACTGGCAAACCACCTGGGTGAGGAACTGGCAAACCACTCCAGTATTCCTGCCAAGAAAACTCCATAGGCATGGGGTCACGAAGAGTCGGTCATGACAATACACACAGAGAGACACACTCCCAGCATGTAATCTTTTTCCCCAATAACTTTTATTAGCATAAAAACATTGCAATGTGCTGATAAACATAACAGTAAATATATGTATGTAACCACTTGGGCCAGCTGTGCTGCTCTTAAAACAAACAAAAAAAGTGTGATTATTGGCACTCCAGAAACTGCTCTCTGGAAGCGATGTGGGTGTTACTCAAACGCAACGGCTTCGAGGTGACTTTGAGCACTGAGGAACATCGATCAGTGAAACGGCACACTTGCACCAAGAGACAGTGCTATAAGGGATGTGTTGACATGCTAGAAGTCTGAGCCAGAGGAAGCTACAATAAAAAGATGCTTACTTTTTTATTTTTGCACAAAAGGCTTTTTGGCCTAGTTCAGGTCCAAGGAAGTCCAACCCACCACCCTCCTGCAACTTGGCCCCAGAACAAAAGAGCTCAGAGTATTATTTTTACTTCCAAATCAACTGGCACTTCCGTTGACCTGCTGCCTGAGTGCAAAACCATCAGCCCACTGCGGACTGACTTGAGGCTTGGGTGTTCAGAAAGACACTGGGAAGTGGCTTTCTAAACACACTTCCTTCCTTTCTGTTATATCCAAACTTGTTCTTTGCCAGTGCTTTCACTGGCAAGGGAATCACAGGGAAGATTAAAAGGTGGTTGTCCATCCTCACCACTATCCAGTTCTGGATGGAGAGTAACATTCTCTGTGGTCCGCCTGTCCCTTCTGACAATACTTACTCCTCTATTGCCCCGTTTTCCCACTAGCCACACATTTGTTCTTGATACAGCTATGCTTCTTGCAACTACCCTGACAATTTATCCTACAGCTAATTAATTTCATTCCAGCATGTATGCTAAAAACCAGAGGGTATTTTTTATATAATTTGAAGTCAAAGTGCGTCCAAGTTTGGATTCTGCCTGCCATAAAAGTTGCTTCTCATAATATGTGTCATCAAGTTGCTCCTGACTTATGATGACCCTATGAATCTGCGATCTCTGGAAGCCCAGGTGGTGTCAGTGGTCCGTACCACTCATAATCTCCAGCGGATTGCACAGCTGTGTGTCTTCCTCCAGCTGCACTCTCTGGGGATGGTCCTCCAAGAAGGAGCCGAACAATTGCAAAGCAGTGCTTCCAACCCCAACTCAGAGAGCCTCCTTAGGAGGATACTGTGGTCAATGCTATCAAAAGCCACTGAGAGGTCGAGGAGGACCAGCAAGGACAATTTGCCTGCCAGCCTCCTTCAAAAGGTCATCTAACAGGGCGACCAATGTTGATTCCATACCATGATGTGGCCTGAATCCTGACTGGAATGGATCAAGAGTGTCAGTCTCATCCAGAAGCCCCTGAAGCTGGTCGGCCACCACTCTCTCAACTACCTTGCTAATGAATGGAACATTGGAGACAGGCCTCTAGCTGTCAATCTGGTCTGCTGCCAAAGCTGTTTTCTTCCAAATGTGCCTAATGAGAGTCTCCTTGAGGGCATGAGGAACCCTGCCCTCTCAGAGAGACCCATTGATTACTACAGTGGTCCATTCAGAAGTCACCAGCCTGGTTGCTTTTATAAGCAGGCTGGGCAAAGATCAAGGGAGGAGGTGGTGGCCCGACAGCGATCAAGGGCCCTCTCTACTTCAGAGGACATCATAGGTTGAAAGTTAGACAAAATAACCAGGCAAGGCAATGCACTGAATGTCTCTCCTCAATCTACTGTTTCTAATTGGAGATCCAGGTCTCGGAGGATGGCTTCTACTTTAGATTTTAAAAATGTCGCAAATTGCTTGCAGGAAATACTAGGAGGAGGCCTGTCACTGCAACCAACCCTGGGTAGATCGTGGATTACACGAAATAATTCAGCCTGATGATTTTGCACTTCGCTTATCCAGTTGGCAAAGTAAGTTCTTCTCAAAACTTTGATCTTCACTGAATAAGTAGTCTACGTGATCTTGACGGCAGATCGATTGTATTCCGTCAGGGCCCACCTCCATATGCTCTAGAGCTTTCTATTTCACTTCAAGGCCTGCAAGTCTCAGTTAAACCAAGGAGCAGTGTGGACCCAGCAGCGAAGGGGGCATTAAGGAGCAAGCGTGCCAACTGCCCTGGCAGCAGAGGTATACCACTCTTCTACAAAGGCTTTGACAGGCGTGCCAACCAGTTCCTTGTGAATCCCACACATGGCATCCTGGAACTACCATGTAGCCTGTGTGGGTGGACCATCCTAATCGGCCCATGCCCCCTGCAGAGAGGGAGAGCCACTGCGAGGCTGCATTTCAACAGGTGGGGGTCCAACCATGAAAAGGGGACCAACACAAGGTCAGTCACCATCAGGCCACTCTCCAATTGAAAAAAGAGGTATGCAGCTTGGGGTACTCCTGGACTTATCCTTGAGTCACTGCTGCGGCCAGGAGCACATATTGCACAATTAAAGCTAGTACCCCAGTTACACCCATTCCTTGAGAAACTTGCTCTGGCCACGGTGACACATGCCCTAATAATGTCCCAGCTAGACTACTGCAATGCGCCCTATGTGGAACTACTGAGGAGCCTTGGTCTACCAGATCCCCTGAGCAGCCCCAATGTACCAGATTTCCTCCTGTGATCATCGTTCTGGTGCTTGGAATCTCTTGCCCATTGTCATTTGGTATCTCTTGCCCACCACCATTTGAGCCCATGAGATGGGTCATCTCTAACTTGCTTCTTGTCCCTGCCTGTTGGCTGGAAATACTTCTCCCTATCGGTTGATCTACAACACAAGTACGGAGTGGAATGATTGTGGGCTCACTGGGTGCGGGAGCCCCTTGGGCTGGGAGTCCCTCTTAGAGGACCATAGAGGTCTTGTGTTGTAGCTCCCTCCCCATATTTGAGCATTACATCCCCTCCACAGGGTGCAGTCTTCTAAATGCTGTGTGGTTTCTTAGCTGTTCACCTTTGGGAATTATGGGCTTTAGAGCCACTGGTACTGCTTCCTCTTCTATGGTTGACACCATCTTGTTGGAAGATACCATCTTGCTGGAAAATAGACTCTGACTCCTGTTGTCCTACTGTTGTGATGGCTGATTTTTGATTGGGTGCACCATATAGAGCCAGTTTACCACCGGCTGCAGATTCTATCTTCTTTATGGACTGGAGTTCTACAGTTTGTCTCGACATCAGCTTCCTAGATCAGGTTGTGGGGTTATATGATGGCACTTTCATAATATACCATCTCATGATGTTATATTGTGCCAAGTAACTTGGAGTGTATTTTTGGATTTAACCTTATTTTTCAATTCCAACCCTATATGTTAATATTGACCATCTATGACCCTAAGGTTAAGATTGAGATTGAACACTACGTTGAGCTTTATGTCCTTGTCTCTGGGAGCGCAGGAAAGCACTAACCATAGCACACGTGTGTGTGTGTGTGTGTGTGTGTGTGTGTGTGTGTGTGTGTGTGTG